>JAVDPK010001283.1:50201-80623 GCA_034780415.1 Cichlasoma orientale | reverse complement strand
TGTGTGTGTGTGTGTGTGTGTGTGTGTGTGTGTGTGTGTGTGTGTGTGTGTGTGTGTGTGTGTGTGTGTGTGCAGTTAAGGGGGGCAGACTGTGTTTATCCTTGTCACGTTGGGGAAGAAATGCAGTGTAATTCCCTGATGTGTGTTTATTCAGCCCCAGTGGGCTGGCCTTTGATTACACCGCTGGCCACATAATATGAGTAACTGTTCACTACTGCTCCAAATGACAAGCACATGTAGACGCCATACTGGAAACAATGAGGAGACTTGAAGAGATGAGACAAAACTGAAATCTCACAGTATGAACGCAAAGCAAGCGCAGACCAAACTCGCGCTGTAAGCTCATATCTGAATTCATCCCTTCCAACACGTCCACCACGGCATCAGTGTGGCATTTTTCACAACAGACAGCAAATTTCCCATGAGCTCACATGTAATTATAAGCTGCCCAGGGCTCAATTAAAGCCTGAAGACATCGGAGCGAGTGAGTAGACCTCCGCTGCTGTGTGTCAGCGAGCCAGCAGAGGTGGAGGCGGAGGAGTGAAATGAGGCCTGTGTGATTTACATTTTGTCCTCTCCGTATTCCAGACGCCTGCATCTCCCACTGTGGAGCATAAACAGGAGTTTATCTCCTTGTTTTGTGTCTTTCTCTGAGGTTTTTCAGTTAAGCCTCTGGTCTGCTGTCCCCCCCCCCCTCCCCCCGTTAGTTTTATCACTGCTCCAGGTACATGGGCAAGCTCAGGTTACTCGACCCAGCAACCCTACGGCTCCACAGGGAGCCTCGTCCACACTGAGCTCATTTTGAGCTACAGATCAGGCTTTAATTTACTATACATTACTGCCCAAGTAGCATTACCCTCAAGATCTTCCTGTCAACAGCTTTATCAGCGTCCTTGGCGCAAGACTGCTGAGGTGAGAACTGACAACTTGGCCTTGAAACTATTCACCCATGGCGTTCTCATGCCAGACTTAAGAAAAAAAACAAACCATCCATTTGAGCAAATGTAGCTCTCGTTCTCTACTGGCACATCTGCTGTGAACCCCAGCGGTACAGTAGGTACTAACAAGCTAACAACTGCAGCAAATTACCATATTTTTCTTTCTTTCAACATTTTTTGAGAAACTCGTTAGCTTCATGGGTGGCAGCTCGAAGTGCCATGTGGAACTAATATCTCTTCAACATACCCACCAGCCCCCTCGCCAACAATATAAGTCTGTCTGCCAGACTGCAGCATCCAGACTGAAGCTGCAACATATGTGTTGTTGCCATAAAGCTTTACTAGGATGCCCCGTGAAACAGCACAATGTGAAAAAAAAAAGTGCTTTGCTGTGAAACGTGCAAGAGAGTCAGAGTCTCAGAGTGGCGTAGCAGCCTGTAGGTGCTAATAAATGTAACTGCATCCATTCTGTTTGTATTTAATCTGTTTGGATATATGATTTATGAGATTTTTATGAGACCCAGAAACACCCCCATCTTCTCTGGACCCAAGCTCATGCAAACTCAAAATCTGAAATTCTTCTTCTTGGAAATCACAGATGCCACATCCTCATGGCTAAAAAGGGAGGACAGTCTGCCCTGTTATCGGTGCATGTGCATGTGTAATAGTATGGTTGTTTGCATTAGAGTGCATGGCCTCGGTAATTTGATCTAAACCATACATGCAGGTTATGATCTATGTGTATTTCCATATGAAAGGGTGGGTGTGTCCAAACTTTTGACTGGTACTGTATGACAGAAGTTATTATAACAGCATGGTTGTGTACTATAGTCTCAGTGCTTTAACTGGCCCGCCTGCAGTGCAGGCCCGGCACCCACTGAAAACATTTGGTGCGTTATGAAACGAAACATGCAACAAAGGAGGCCCTGCATGTCAAGCATGGGAAAACATTTAGCTTCTAAAAGTACAACAATTGCCCTCCTTAGTTTCCAAACACTTACACAGCGCTGTTAAAAGAAGATTCAAGCCAACACAGTTGTAAACATACCCTTGGCCAAACGTTTTTGAACTGTGTTATTGGCAACAAGTTTGAAATGAGCATATATAGTTTTCCAACACACACACACACACACGCACACACACAAAACACATTTTATGTTTTGCCTTTGTACTTTTATCAGTTAAATATGACATTTAAATTATTTAAAATGACTGCAATCTGTTTTTATTTACAATGCACAAAGCAATCCAACTTTTTGAAAAACAGGCTTGCAGCATCGTGGTCTGGACCAAAGTGCCACCAACGGCAGTTCCAGCTGTAGTTCCTTTCCTGTTTGTCACCAGTGGTGCTGCGCATCTTCTCAAAACTCCCAGAAAAAATATTTCAGCTCTTACTGGTCTCACACCCCATTCATAGAGATTATGACGCTGCTAAGGAGGGCCAGACTGTCTGCAAGCCACAGGCAAAGCTGCCAACACGCACCTTCTGCCAGAGATCTCCCTTATCTTGTCATGTGGAGTGGGGCTTTACTGATAATGAAGGACTGAAGTGTAATTATGTGAAGTTTTCAACATAAGTCTGTGATAGCCAGTCTGAGTGTATCATCCTCCCTCCTGGAAAGAAGCCCGTGATCGGATAGATGCGCCATAGCTGCTCAGATCTCACTGATACCATGTCTGTATGTCTCCACAAGGCCCAAACCAAAAGCAGCTCACACATAAATCCAATGGAAACAATACACGACATCAGAGCAGCTACAGAAGCACAGTATTTAATAACAGACGATAAGAAAAGGATACTCACAGCTTATCCAAAGCATAAAGACCAAAGAAGGATCCATTTCTCAGAACTCGGATTTTGTTGTGGCTCAGTATCCTGTAATAAATAAAATAAATATATTTTAGAAATATTCCAATGAGACCCAGTTGAAACACAAATTAGGAAAAATGCTATCTTGGACATCAGTTTGAGAGCTAAGGGAGAGCACAGGTTTAACTACACAAACCATGACGGACACAAGAGGAAGATAAAAGCCAAAGAAAACGTCCACTTTGTGCTGCAGTCACATGACTAGCCTGAGCAGAGACATCACCTAAAGCTGTTTCAAATACACGATAAGACAGAACAGGGCATCAAGACCGAGGCTGCAATCTTGCTAATCATTTCACGCACACAATGGAGTTTGTACAGACTTATACCCACTCGCTTTAAAAGGAAACTGGCAAATTTCAAATGTTCTTTCTCTGAGGCATGTCAGGATGCAATCATCCACTGTAGTGTCATGAAAAGTACGGTAAGTTGATTGTCTACTTTGTAGAGGAAAATGCTGCAGCTAAAATGCTACTTTTAGGCAGAGAAAGGAGGATAAATGTGAGCAGACAAATATCTGAAATAAATCCGCTGCTGTATTGAATTTCAGTAATTGCGCTAGTTTTTCCAGTTCAGAAAATATGACATTTTTATAGTGCATGGAAGTTCAAGAGGAGGTCTGGGTGGAAAACTGGGCACACAAAGCACAAACACACTAACGGTCAGGACTGACAGCACTTCGGTGCATTACTGTGACCGTGATCAGAAGCAGAAAGAATTCAGCGTTTATGGTGGACCCAGACACCTGTCTACATCCGCTCAGCAAGGGCTCAGGGCACAGGGAGGACCCTGCACTGGAGACAGGCTGGCATCATTAACACACCCTTTAGTTTCACATCATCTCTGCCCCTACCACACAGCCCTTAATGGGCTGTTTGCGACATTAAGTGTGTTCTTAATTGAGAGAGTGAAGCTGTGTGTGCGGCTTTAAGAGAGGGAGCTGACTGTGAAGCGTCCGTTAGATTTACAGATTCAGCAGCAGCACTCAGCCCCCCTGTTTCCTGCCACATCAATAAAAACACTGCCTTCAGCTCTACACTTTCCAGCTCACTTAATGACCGGATTTAATCGTCCAATCTTAGTATACAAGCATGAACTGGCCTGACTCACTTCTTCACTTCTGTAACAGTTAAAAGTGTTGAAAGCTAACACTGCAAAATGGAAACAAGGGGAGTAAATCATCTTTTTGCTGCAGTTATCTGTAGCCACAATTATCTGCTAAATTTAGAAACCCGGGAAAATGCATTTTCAAGCTCGGGTACAAGCAAGACACTAAAAATGAGGATAGCTGTAGTAGTGAAATGAAGGCCTCGCCCACTGCTTTTGACATCTTCCCAAAATCTGAGCTTTTTTTCTTTTTTTTTTAAGATTTGGAAAAAATACAAAAATGCCATGTTCGCAAATTCCCACTGAACTCTTCAAAATAAATCATTATTATTAAGGCAGAGAGAGGGGATGTTAGATTACAGCAATCCTCTTGTGGTGTAGCCTGGATTTGAACCCATGACTCCTGGGCCTTGAGGTCTCATGCTCAACTTTGGGCACAAAATCTCTCCTATAAATGGATGCAGGCCCAAGATGAAAGCTACAGAAGATCCGGAACTGCCTGAATAATTTAGTGCAGATAGGAGAGGAGAAAGTCACATCTGGCAAAGAAACAAGCCATTTAATTCAACACAGACAGTTTAGATACAGATAGTTCCTTTTGGACTTTGCTTATTAAGCAGAAAACTATTAGTCAGGGAATAATGCACATTTGTTTTTGGTGTGCTCAGATGCCCATATGTGTGCATAGCTGCAAATCTAGAAGGAAAAAAAAAACACTTCCTTTCATATAATCACAGACTGAGTTAATATTCATTCTACAAACCTGTACAGATGTATTTATTTGTGTGTCTAAACCCAGCACACATTCCACACACAGCATTTCAATTATCTCGCTAAGACTTGAAAGCTGACTTTCGCAAATAAACAACGCACACAAAATGAGCTAACCGAATTCCTCCCATAAGCAACAAAAGGCACAGATTTCCAGGAACGCAGGGGAGTTGCATAGCCTAGACACTGCTGTATGATCCCCAAAGCCTGATGTTTGGAGCACAGTTGTAGTGGAGGGTATTGTTCTTTTATAAACAATACAAGGAGTACAACGCTGAGAAAGAGAGAGAAGCCGGACTCTGTAAACAGACAGAAATAGTCAGCGCTCCCATCAGGCTAAACAGGAAACCCAGCCAATTAGCTGTTTATTCAGAACCCGGTTTGAGAGGTCAAGGGTTGCAGAGAGAGCATTTCCTGGAAAGCCATCAGACAGACGGAGCAGTGTCCGGACGCAGGTGACAGCTGAGGCATATGAGGGTCCATCGCTTCATCACTGGAGCATACAAAGGTTAACAGAGCTTTACAAACAAAGAAGATGAGCAGCTTCTACTTGCTTCTACTAGGAGGCCTAACGTCTGCTCAGTACTGTCTTGCTACTGAGGCTTAACTGAACATTTCTGCCAGATCTGTCTACAAGTGACAGATCAGATGGCACATTGATTAAATCTGCGTCTGCTTTCAAGACCTAGTTGCATGGCACGTCAGTGTGCTAACTCAGTCCAGACTACGGATGGTATCTTTCACTCACTTAACCCTTTTGGATCACAAAGGCCTCAGAGAAATTAGATGGGCTAATTGAATCCATCTAATGCATGCAAAAAAAAAAAAAAAAGAAAAGAGAGAAAGCAGGGCCACATGTCAGGCCCTCAGGATCTTGTTTAGCCATTTCACATAATTCATTTATATTAGGATCAAAAAGAAAAAGGTCATATGAAAAGAGCCAGGTCAAAACGAGTCACCAGCTTCTCTTCTGCCAGCTCTCGTGTAGCACGGGTTAGACATGGTTAGTAAAACTACAGTCAACACAGATATCACATGTGTCACAATCATCTGACTTCACTGTTTTCTATCATCTAAATAAATAAATTAAATTTAATACATATAGATGCATTCTTTATTGGAGTGTGTTGCTGAACCTGTGCTCAGGCACAGCTGTGTTGTTGCAGGAAGCTGCAAAGGGAAAACTTGCATACTTCCTATTTTTGGCTTATTGTCTTCATGCCAAACGTATCCCCAAAGAGCTCAAATAAACTAATATTCTAAAAAAAAACAAAAAAACACTTAACTTGTGGTATGTGTGCTGGATTCTCAAGCAAATTTCTGGGAACATTATATCTTTAGAGATGCCAAACTATGCATTATTTAAATCTTTAATGTGGCATCTCCCAAAGTACTGTTACAAAAATGAAAAATTCCCTCCCTGCATAAGCCTTCAACCCAGAAATCCGGTGTCTAATTTTACAAAATCAAAACAATAACCGCACTGCTTGCACACTTGATTTTTCAGTTTCCATTGCCATCGCTCAGTGTTAGTTTAGCACGCATGATGTTATGTTACAAAAAAGCAAAAACCATATGAAGCGTCTTGTCTAGTAGACCACAGCAGCTCCTCCCTGCATCGTGCCACTCGCTTTGTTGGTTTGCTCAATTTGCTTCCTAAACCCGCAAAGCCTTTGAGGGCCACACGGGAGCAATGACAGCATGTCGCAAATCGTATTTGATTTACTTCCATCCTTCTCCTCACTCTTAACTAGATAGCTGTCTCAGTGGTAACATGCTGCCCCCAAGCCTGGAGGATAAAGCCTGATGTGTGTGAGTGGTTATGTACCTTTGTGTTGCATAAACTGTAAGTTTTCTATGCTGATTTTGGGTTGCTGTTTATCACATAAGAATCATCATTGTGGAAGCTTGCTGTGTGGCGCATTGTGCAACAGCTGAACACAGCTCTCAGAAGCGTTTTGTCCTAACCACAGCTCGAACGCTGTAAACTAAAAAAAAACAACAACAGCATGATGTCCTGTTTTCTTTTTGGTGTCAATATCATCTCACCTTCATCCTCTCATCCCGCTTCTCTGCAAGATGCACTTTGGGGGGGGAGTATACACAAGAAATGCTCAAGCCTGGTTTGGCATTTAGTCCAGAACATAAATGAGAAATACTTAAGTAAAAAGCCCTGATTTCAATTGGCTCCCAAATGTTTAGGCATGCTAGACTCAGACAGTGAGCTCTGTGTAGCTGCAGGCTTCAACAGCAAACCCCAAGCAGAAAAAGGGTCTTAAGCAAGGATTTATATTTAATAATAATTCATCTGCAGGCTAAGCTCCTAGAGCTCATTATCTATGTAGTAAACTTTACAGTCTTTGAATAATAATATTGTTATTCTTTCATTCTGAATACAGAGACATTCGAGCAGCTCCAGTCTTTAAAACACCTGAAGCCGCTGCAGTCTGATCAGTGATGAAACAACGGGAGCGCTTTAAAGATGCTGCAACTCGCATCACACCACGAGCATCGATCTAGCGCTCTGAGGCCAAAAGAGAGGGAGGGGCTCAGGTTCAGCGTGCTAAAGAGTAAAAACAACCCATAGCACCACTGTGTAAACATCAATTAACTTTGGATTGGTCTCTCATGCTTGAGGACCACACGCGAGGTGAAAGACAAGAACCCTTGAAAGAGATTGGTAACATGGCAAAAATCCAGTCCTAATTCAGAGACCAATGGGAGCCAGATAATGAGAGTAATTGTAAATGAGAGTCTCAGAGCGTCATTACTGAATTAAGTCTGGTTTAATTAGCTGATTTGATAATGCACATGCTGGTCTGCGTCCCATAAATAAAATTTAATAAGAATTTAACCTTGAGGGAGCCGAACTCTGCTGAAAGCGGTGCGATTATCCACTTTTACATTACGAGAGCCCAGCTTTGTGTGAGCTCTTTCATTTCAGCTGAGCACATTCTACGCAAAACCAGCAGTGATATTTTTTTACTGCATTTTCCCTTTTTTGCTTTCCATTTGAGAAGCTGTTCCTTGCCAAAGTTGCACATTTCAAGAATGTGTGCCATTCATAGAGGAGAACTAAGTGGATATGGTAGTACTTCTGTTTATATACACATCACACACATATCCCTCAGAGTAATGCAGACAGATGTCGTGAATCAAAAAAAAAAAAAAAATAGTGTGGTTACACCAAAAGATGGATTAGAAAGTGCATTACCTAATTTAGCTTCCCAATCCCACTTATTCCATCCGAACGCAGGCTCTAATGAATCAAACGCCATTACAGAGCTATATTACACTGCAAGTGTGATGGACTGGCGAGGGTGTACCCCACCTCTCACCCAGTGTCAGCTGGGATAGGCTCCAGCACCCCCGCAACCCTGAATTGGTTAAGCGGTTAAGAAAATTGATGGATGCATGGATTACATTGCAATTTAAGCTCCCAACCCAAACAAGGAGAATCAAAAATTATCCTTTCGGCTGAGAGCATTTCAGTGAGAAAGGATAACATCATCACACGTCATGAGAGATCAGTTGTAAACATTTAGAAAATGTTTCACTGATAGACTAAAATTGGTACTTTATACCCACACGCTATCGTACACAACTTGCTAAGCTGAGATTCCTGTGTGGACAGAGTTGGAGCAGTAATTACAGTGGGCTGCCATTAATACTCTTGAATTCAGGGTTGTGATATATCACAGGATGTGAGTGAGTCAAAGGTATAATCAATCTGGAAAACTGTTACTAACAGCGCTAATGAAGACTCCATTCTTGGATGCACAACGCGAAAGAAATTAAAGCATCCAGATTAAATTCAGCCATCAGGAAATTTCATTTGTTTGAACCTTTTCTTCTTTGATCTATCAGAATGCTGATAGATCAAAGAAGAAAGATGATGTTTTGCATCCTGTTGTTGCTAATTGAAAGAACTGCCATGAAGTACCGTTCATGTTTTAAGTGGAATGCGAAGAAGGCAATAAAAATAACAATGAAAATTGAAGACAGCAGCCATTATGAACTGTTTAATTGGATTTTTTAAAATAAGGCTGCAATGACAGACACTAGTTAGCGCTTATACACCTGCACACAAACGTACACACGTGAGCTGAACTCAGATCCCTGCGTGACCTTCATTAGGTTAAAAAGTGTGTGCGCAGAAAGTTAAAGACACTTGAGTGAAAACAATCAAGATTTCTGCTTTTTTCCCCCATGTGTTAGTTATATTTTTTAACAGTTGAGGTATGTGTCATGGTTCAAAACCTGCATCAGAACCCACACTGTAAGAAAAACCCTCTAAATTTTATAGTAAAAATGTTTGCTGTAATTTTTTTTTCTGTATGCTGCAGTATTTTTGAAATACAGCCTGCTTGCAGTGCAGCTCTCCTCTCAGTCTCTTCATTGCATTTGCAGAGACAAGAAGAGGAAAGTGGAGGGAGGAGGAATAGAAGTAGAGATCTCTCAGCGCGGGAGGTGAGTGTGTCATCTTTGTTGTAAGAAGTGCTTTAAAAGAGGCCTACAGATTGCACTGACTATACAGCGCACGGGTTATTCCTAATAGCTTAACCCTTTCAGACAGAGAGTCACCTAAGCCAGCAGTCCTGGGAGCCCCTTGCACCCTGAGCCTGTCCTCAGCTAGTCACGGCACCAAATACAACAGAGAGACTAAATGCCCCTGAGCACAACAGGCACTTAAACAGCAAATGCATGTCAGGATGTGAATGTGCCCATTGTGCCTGACCCACCAGTGGGCTCGCAGCAGCCACCAGGGAATGCTGCCAAGCTACAAGCCCCATTTACCGCCTGTCATGGAAAGGCACTTCCATGTAATTGCATGAAAAATATTTTTTATGAAATCATTTTGCAGACCCTGATTGAGTAATTTAATCATCAAACAGGGAGCAGAGGGTGAGAGAGGCCACATGAAGGAGTGGTACAGATTCTTGTCATACGTGTGTGTGACAAAATAGATGAGTTTTATTATTTATGCCAATAATTTCTTGCATTACTTAGTTTTTGTTATCACACTTTCTGAGCCTCGAGGCTCAGCATGGGGAGTGTGCTCTTGCATCTGATATGTTGAACCGCTTATTATAGCGTATACTGCATTGTGCTTGGGTTACCATGCAGGGCCAGGCAGTTAGGCTTTGTGGTTTGTGGTGTATATGTGTGTGTGTGTGTGTGTGTGTGTGGGTGGGTGTGCGCGCGCAGATTTATATGTACAAGTGTGTGACCTATCAGATTTATTTATATGGAAAGTGTGTATGTTTAACTCGATGGGTATGTGTGTGCGCATAAGTGGTCCAAAAACTACTAGTCTAAAATTAAAATCTGGGTTTTTTAAATGTCTCTAATTAGAGAGGGGAGGACTGGAGCCTATTTTGAGAAATGTGGCCATGCACGCCCTTCCCATATGTGTGCGCACAGGCCGACACACACATACGCACATACACACAAACACAATACACAATTTGGAGAGGAAGGTCCCCTACTTCAAGTTGGTCTTATTAGACAATTCATCGGGTTCTGCTAACAGGAACTGTCTACCAAAAGCGCTTCTATACACAATTTATTAAAGCCGAGAAACCAGTGAACTCTAAAGACATAAACAAGTAGCTGCCACAAATATTAACAGTCGGGGAACACAAGCTGAAATAAAACCGCTTTACTGTAAAGCTGCAATAAATTAGTGCAATATTTATAGTCAAAGACTCGTCAAGACAAACCAAATTGGAAAGTTTATGGCTGCAGAGCAGGAACACAATAGTCAGTTTAATCACTGTCTAAAGTGTTTTTATACTTTTAATGAGGCAATTTAGTGAATTTAGCCATTTGAGACAGTGAGTGGAATGTGGTGTATGCCTGTTAACATTGTCTCATTGTTCTGTCTCATAACCAGCCTCTGTTTTCTGCTTCTCAGCAAAGACTGCTGGGAAATCGGGCCGCATTTACAAAGGCTTGGCTAAAATCTTTCTGCCCCAGATACTAAGTGCCTTTAGAGGCATCTGTGAGAAGGTTATACGTGTTTTTTTTTTCTTTTCTTTTCTGTGTAGCGGCAACGCTTTCTCAAATGGCCATCAATGCCCAACGCAGATTTACCAACGTTTCAACACCAGAGGTTACCGCAATGTATTAAATAATCAAAAGGCATGTGTAATAAAAATTGGTAGACCGGCATTCTTTCCAGAGAATGATTTGATTTCAGCCGAAGGACTACATATTCATACTGCATCTTTAAACGGTGGTTAAGCCATCAACAAGATTTTAATCAAGGGTTATTGCTTTGTGTCACAACTTGTTCAATCTATTTGACTGCAGAAAGAGCAACGGATAAAACAATTCAAGTGACAGATTTTTAGTTTGTTGTGGTTTTGTGTAATAGTGTACTCAACAATACAACGGTTTCAAGTAATGAAGACGATGAGTTGCTGGTTGGTTTTACATACTTGAGTACCTTTGCTAAAGATACAAAAACACACTATCAGCATCTTTATTTTTACTTAATTTCTTTCTTGGGAAAAAAAATGTGGTCACATGGAGTTACCTCGGGACAAAGCTGGGGTTTGCTATTTCCCACTACTTGCAGTTTTTATCTTTCCATCTAAATCCCCACCCACATATAAAGCAGTTCACTTGTTTTCCATCCCTTTGCTGCTGACAGCTGAGTGCAAGTGAACATTACAAGCTCTGGTTGCACAGGTAATCACGGGTTGAGCGTGCAACACCCTCAGCTTCGGGGTGACCACTTTCTATCATAAGGCAGTTGCACGAGTTGCCCGGTGAGAGGCAACCTGTCTCCAGACAATCATGGTACAACTCAGATTGACTGCAGTCACTCTCAGATAGATCGGCGAAGGTTTGCTAATATGTGCCGTCTAATTTATAAATGCATACACATTGCAATCAATCTGAGTGTGAGTGCAACTTGTTTGTGATGTTTCTCTTTGCAGTAGGGGGCTCGAGTCAACTGGCTGTCAACTGGTTGTTGCAATAATTTTGGTCGTGCTTCCATCGCCAACCAGTTTTCCCTAGTGTGACTGTATCAATAGGGGCAACGTCCAGTTACCAACTTGTACTGCATCTACTGACAATAGTCCTTCCTCTGCTCTGGAGATCTGCAGCAAGCAAAAGGACCACTCAAACCTGAAGAACACTGATCTCACTGAGGCTGCAGAGCAGAACAAGGACTACCATCTGTAATCCATTCGTAGGATGGACCGCTGATTACATTGCTTAATTGTTTGTCACACTGTGGCAGTTAAAAATATTTTCAGAGGCACAACCTATAAACAATGTTCAGCGTGCATGTGCCTCCATCTGAGCCTGCTGATGCGCATACACGACCAACAAAAGGAAACCCAAAAGCTTTCCTTGCCTACAGATTCTGCAGATTCATATGATAATTTTGCGTTAGTTATATCAGTGAGAGGAACATAGACTAAAGTGGACATGGCTTCATGAGCTCTTAGTTGTGCTTACATCCGGATTGGTGTTAAAACGGTACCACCCATTTCTAAACCTCTGAACCGTTATGCCAGCCTCTTTTATTGACGTCACTGTTCTTGCTCATTCTGTGCTTTCTGTAGTTGTTTCAGTAAATTTGTGCTGCTTTACTCACCCTCTAAAACTGAAAGTGTAAGTGGATTATTCATTCTGACAGGCAAACACGCGTTACTGTGGGTGGATACTTTGAGCAAAGCGCTTTAATGCTAAAGTAAACAATAAGTGACTTGAAAGTGTCTCAGGAGTTACTGAAACCCAGAAGATGACTGCACTGCATTGCCATAAATTAGTTCTCAAGAATAAGCATATCAGAAAGACACTCTCACACACACACGCAAGCCACAGGCATTCCCGCTACAGACACCCATTATCTCCGTCCCATGTGTTGTCGACCCAGAGCAGGAACTTTGGGGGCCGCTGTGGTCCGACACAGGGAGCGGGAAGTTAGCGCTGGCAAAGAAAAGTCAAAGTCAGGCATTTTTGGAGTAAGATAAGAAGAGAGCGGCGAGAAAGGAAAAACTAAAATAACAAAAAGCCACTTGGGGGTATGAGAATACTATGACAACATACCGCTGTTTTTGCCAAGTTTTGAAATACCGCAGCCATTTAATCAACAAACACAACAAGGTGATAAGTGAAATGCGCATTCATCAACCAAGCAGGCGGGCAGCTGCAGTACAGCACAGTAACGGGGCAAAGCATCCTTCTCTGCTTATGTTACCTTGACCTGCAGGGTCTCAATAAAATCCGAGGCTTGTGTGGCACAGGCAGGTGCTGCAGCTGCAGTATAAAACTCTGAGTATCCAGTGTCAGGCCTTTGTTTGCTTTTTTGATTTATTGCTGACCACAGCCACACCTAACATGTGCAGAGGGGAGTCTGCTCCCCCTCCTCTCAACACCTTTGCCCACATAAATAAACTCTATCGCTGCAGGAATGCCCAGCCAGCACTCTCTCTCTCTCTCTCTCTCTCTCTCTCTCTCTGCTATTGCAACTTTCCCTGATGATAAGATGATGGTTTGGGATGTTTTGTAGACACACTCCTATCTGACAAACACTGACTCACAAACCGATCATAAACCACCGACACATCTGCTGGCCCTTTGGTAGCTGTCCTCCCATTCGCCACAAGTGAGAGCCCAATGATGTGACTCAGAAAATAAAACAGTGATTAAAGGCACACAGATTAATACTATAGGCAGTCAATGATACTACTGAGGTGAGTTGGCTTTGAGAAAACAGACACTCAGACGGCATAGCAGATGGAGTAAATGATAACAGGCTGCATGATGGTCAACGAAACACAGCCAAAAATGAAAAGACCCAAGCCAGATGAATGTGGGGTTAAGAGGGGAAAAAAGGGTGTACTCTCCATCAGAGTCTTTTTCAGTGGCACACACCATCTACATGAGATCAAGACCAAGAAAAAAACGTGTTGTAGGAATAGTTTGGAATAGTTTTGCTTTCTTGCTAAGAGTTAAATTGACTGACATTGAAAGACGGCCAGCTGTTTTTCTCTGTTCCCAGTTTTTATGCTGAGGTGTTGTCTGCTAGCTGCAGCTCCACTTTTGTGTACAGAGTGGTGTAATTATCGTGTGTCCTTGTGTAACAATGACCTGACCTCAGTTTGCGCAGGACAAAGGACAAAAAAAATGTCAGTGTGACCTATAACTTATCAGGGGGAGAAAATATCCACTGCACTTTGAACTCGTTGCAAGAATGTGACAGTATATGTGATATGCGAGCATAAAGTTTGGATCTCGGGTTCGAGTAACATCTCCAGCACTGGTGTTACAACTGTTAATTTACAGCCACGATAAAAATATTGTTGCCCTAGCTGTAATATTTTTATCTGAAACCCTTGACTGCCATTTAGCCACACTGACATACTGGGCTCAAGTTCAAACATGCAGAGAGCAACTGCAGCTGTCTTGGATGGCAGTGGGGTTGGGGTGGGGTGGGGGGTGGGGGGGCATCGGGCCAAGGATGGGCATGCTGACCCCCACTCCGAGCATCTGAGCCCACTCGCTCAGGCTGGCATCCACTGAGCCACAGCCATCACTCAGCGACGACGATGACAACAAAATACGCCAGAGGAGGAGTGCAGCTTTGACTCGGGTACAAACCACAAGCTATGAAGCACCAGCACATTCACACATGAACTGCCACTGGAAGTTCTCTTCATTTGTCTGTTACCCATTAAAAAACTAAAGCAAACACAGCTGCCACTACACTGCACTGATTTTCCTTTGTGTGTTTCTGGGCTATAGCATGAATCTGTAGGATACGTATCCGTCTTCAAGCGTGGATCATCCCCAAAATAAAAGTTATATAATGTTATGTATGTTCTTTGTTTCAACATAGCAAAGCTAAACAACTTTACTCTCCTAGCTGCACTAGCGCATGATGCACTGACTATTTCTTATTTCTTATTCTTATTAGTATTTATTATTAATCTCTGGCTCTCTCCCCTCAGCCCCAACCAGTCGTGGCAGATGACTGCCCCTCCCTGAGCCTGGTTCTGCTGGAGGTTTCTTCCTGTTAAAAAGGAGTTTTTCCCTCCCACTGTCGCCAAATGCTTGCTCATAGGGGGTCGTTTTGACTGTTGGGTCTTCTCTGTAATTACTGTAGCGTCTTTACCTTAAAATATAAAGCGCCTTGAGGCGACTGTTTGTTGTGATTTGGTGCTATATAAATAAAATTGAATTGAACTGAATTAAATTAACATAACTGGAAAGGTTTTCAGTAACCATTTTGACATGATAAATGTTTGCCTTTGGGACACAGGAGTTGACAGCTGAAATTACACCTATGTAGATATTCCATTAAAAATAATTTGTTATTACTGATCCCATTAATCATTACCAGTCATTTGCAACAGTTGTGGTCAAGTCACATTGTTACTAAAATACCGACCTGGATGGCAAAACATGGTTGTCTTCTAATACTTTTTTTTTTTTTTTTTTTTTTAGCAAAAGTGCCACAGCTGTTGTTCAATCACATACAAAAACAACTAGCCTCTCAGTTTATAACTTCGAGCACTAGAGCCTGACTAGTTTATCAGAGGACCGATATTTCTGGAGGTCTTTGGCACAACTTCACCTACTTCCAAGGGTCTAAAGAGGTTGTAGCTCCAGCAACACTTGCAATATAAAGAAAAGCTTTATTACTTGACCAGTTCATTTTGGCCTGTTGCCTTCTGATAACCCTGATGAAGGCCACAGGCTGAAACGTGTTGTCAAGACAATATTAGCTATTTGCATTTATAACAGCAACTAAAACAAGATTTAAAAAAGTAACAAAGAGACGGGAGAAACACCCTTCAACCATGTTATGAGTGTTGATGTTTCATAGTTTATCTGCCAGAGGGTGCTCTGCAACTTCCCTGTTGGCAACACGTGTTTGGAACGCCACAAAAACACGACAACCAGCTGATCCAAGCAAATAAATAGCTACACATAACAAATGTTAGAGAAATCTGTTTGTGTTTCATGTGTCTGAAAGAAAAAAAGAAATAATCTGCAGGTGTATTTGATTTTTAAATCACCAAATATTGCATCGGTCTTAAAAATAACTTACATCAGTCGGGCTCTACAGCTCACAGGATTGTGCAACAGTTCTACAAAGTCTCCAGTATTGACAGGTATTTAAAAACAGTGTATTTACACTCCAACCATTCAGAGTAGGTGGGGTTTTTCTTCCCCTTGTCCATTCCCTCAATATGGACTTCTTAGTTTTACTGAGAAGGTCCTCTAGCCACTGATCCTTTTTCTGCCAATTCTCTCATTTTCTCTCAGGTTCTTTGGGAGACATAGAACTGGGGACAGACTGAGATCGGTGCCCATGCTGTCCCTGAGTGTTTCCATGAATCACTGCCAAAGTCACTAGGCTAGAACAGACATATGAACAATATCACCTTGTTCAATGTGGCACCCCCAGCAGATGTTTGAGTGACTCAGTCCTGCCTTGTTAATTCAAACATCTGTCCAAAAGAGTCTGATGAGTGCTACTTGAATAGGTTCAGACCTGGCATTAATACTTTCACTGGATCTAGCCCTAACCCAATGTACTCCACTCCTTTCCTTCATGCATCACCTTTAAATCCTCCATTTTCCAAACAGCTTGTAGGACTTTGCTAGTACCAGTAAGTCCATTAATGCACTATCGGTAAATTTCTTTTGACTGGCCAGGAGTGGAACACAACTAAATAACTTAGGTTTGGAGCATAGAGGAGATTGTGTAGACAAGCTGGTGCCTTTTGAGCTTACTTTAAGGAGGCTGTGTCTAAGCTGTAGAAATCTGCAGAAGTCTTTTCAACACAGATTTTAGAGTTCTCGCAGTTCATCCAGTTGAATTATTATGACAGAAGCATCCGCTCTGCTTTTGATAAAAAACAATATGCCACTCACATTAGGAAAGTTCTCAGGATTTGGACCTCCCTTGGCATTATCACACACAAGAATGATTTCTTTTAAGAAACACAATCAACAGTTATTAAATTTTGACAAATGAAGCAAAACTGTTTGCACTTTGTCAAAACGAAGTCCCACGACCATGTATGTCCTTGAAAGCACCGCCAAGATATGACTGTATAACAGCTTTTGAAAATCAAAAATCCTTTTAATAACTTTTGCAAAGCTTCGTATGACGCTTATCTGGGCCGATTCTGGTGGAGATTAGAAACAATGAGGCCTGTGAAGTTTTAGTAAACAAACCAAAATGGTGGAAAATCCTGTGATGTAAAAACTGACATGATACGAATCCTTGTTCATTATACATGATATGAATGCTGGGCACGCTGTTCGGACGTTGCAAGCACAAATGCACCTCTAACTCCGACCAGTTGCTACGGTGGCAGCGGTAGTCCTGAAATTACAGAAAACTACATCTTGTAGCTTTCTGTAATTCTGCTAACAGACAAACAGGTGATGTTGAAAACCTCTTTGGAAGATATAATATTAGAGACACAAAACAATGTATTGGAAGTGAAGATATGTTGCTGCCTTTAGGAGCCCTGCCTCCTCCTCTTCTGTCTCAGCCCAGAGCTGAAGATCTGTTAGTCAGAGGATGGGGAGTTTTCAGTCTCCAGGGGCACATCCCTCTGAACAGCCTGCCAAACTTCTCCTCTCTCCTCCATCATCTTTCCTGCTCAGCTTTCTTTCTTTGTTTCCCTCTTGATTCCCTCTTCCCACTTATCCTGCTCCTCGTGTTCGACTTTCTTCCCTCGCCTCCTTTTAACCGACACCGTCTTTTCCCACTTTCTCATCAAGAACACTTTCACACTTTCACACCCTTATCTGTTTTACCCTCTCTTCCCATCCGCTCCTCTTCCTCTCCCAGTGATCCACCTCCTTTGCAGCCGTGCATAATTAGGCCTAAACACAAGCCTGCTCAGGCTCACATCTGGAAGGAGTTTGGACATGGCAGTTTCCTACCAAGACGACTAAATATTTAGGTTGAGAGTTACTGCATGTGGATGAACTCATGATAGAGGCGGTGGGAAGGGGAGAGGAATGGGGAGGTGGAGATATAAAAAAAAAGAAAGAAGGAAAGTGGGACAAACGACTGGAGCTCAAGGCAGAAGGCTGAGAATAAACGTATACATCATTAAACTAGCGATAAGTGAGAGTTTACAGAAATGGCACTGTCTATAATTTGACACACAGCAATGTAATCAGACTACAAACACAGACACCGATGAGCCAAAGGAGGAGGTGATAATATTGGGGTGACTGTTTGCTCCTTTATCGCTGGCAGGAGCAACAAACAGCCAGCTAATAGTTTTAATAAACAAATCGCTGTTGGGATTTCCCATGAGGCTGAGGGGCCTCAGCTGGAATGTTCACAGGGGCCAGCTGTTGTGAATTACACGTAGCAGCCAGCCCCGGAAGCCCTCGGCCTGGTGTCCTCCAGCCTTTGCCTGCTCAGCACGGAGGAGAGCATTCCTCCAGGCTGCCCCAGAGAGAGGGCAGCAGGGCTGGCTCTCAAGATCTCCAATTCTGGAGAGGAGGAAAAGTGATGTAAGGTATGGAAAAAGCTCCCCTGCCACACCTGGGATACTGTCTGCAGTCTCTGAGCGCCTGAGGAATGTCAGGAACAACACGAACATCAACACAACTTCTCACATTCCACATCTGGAGCTAATGTCATGAGCAACAGTGGGAACACAGGCGCTTAAAGGAATCACCGAATCCCCAGGAAAACAAACTTTCAAGACACCAGTATTCCTGGGATATAAAGAAAATGGCTGATTGCAAGTGGAATTGTTTTCTCCTGGTAGACAGCTTTATAAAAGTGGGACAGAATGCAAAGCACATGCACAAAAAACAACTTAACCAAAATTAGGTGTGGGTATAGAAGATTATCTTCAGTCACCTCAACCACTGCCATCCAAACCATTTCTCCCTCCTCGGATTTTCAGCAATGTGTTCCCCAGATGTTTATCCTGCCTTTAATAAGCAAGAAACATAAAGCCCTATAAATGGACTGCTGGCTGGCTTTCGCTGTCCTGGGGCATAAATTCCCTCACTTTACCTCATATGCTTTCTCCAGTGGGGCACTTGAACATGTTTTTTTCCCTGTGACTATGTGCACTTAGCATTTGTCTCACTGGGTCAGAGTACAGAGACAGTAACACAATGAATGAGCAATGTCTTCAAAAGACCGAGCAGCTGTGAAGAAAGTGCTGAATTACCGTCCAAAAAAATGTGTCACTAACAGATCGGTAGGCCATCAATCATGGGCGATAGTGTATTTTGGCCAATAATGCGGTGCTTTCAAGTTTGGTCCAAACAGACCACACAAATAACTGCTTTATAATTACAAATATCCAACTATTCTGGGTCAAAATTAGTGCTGTCCAGCTCTCGGCAGATGTTTTTTTTCCCCCTCTTCAACAGAAGGAGATAGCGAGACAGGGTGTTGCAGCATTTAAGGAGCCGCCCACCAGTAAAGCAAAGACTCAGACATAAAATACTCATAATGTGTTTCTGTTTATTCTAGCTCTGCAAGGCCAAGACAGCTGGGCCATGTGCACGAGCGGTGGTGGTGGAAGAAGAAGGAGCAAGCTGAACATAAGGCGCCTGGCTGAGTCTAATTTAAAGTGACAGAGTTGTGTCAGAGAGGCAGGGCCAGATGATGGCTACAGTCAGCCTGCCCTCTTACCGCTCATCTTAATGCTTTGCAGAAAGGCAGTGTTCAGCCCTCTGCTACAGAGTTAAAGTAAATCAAGATGTAAGAGTCTGACCTAACAAGTCCTATTACCACAGAAAGTCAATGCAGGTAAAACTAAGGTCATGGGGTCATGGGTGTGTGGCTCTCACAATACTAAAGTCTTAGAAGACATTCACATTGTGACTACTTTCTAACATTTAACAATTAAAAGTGACTTTCCTAATCCTATAAAATGTTATAAAATGCAGAATGATTGAATAATAATTTCCCTTCAGAGTTTTTAGGGAACATTACAGAAATACTATTAGAAAACTTGAGTGACACCAGAGGACATAACTGAGGCCTAATTGTACCAGTGACACCAGTAAGCCAGGCCTAGCCAACAAAGGCCAGACTGGCAGCCTTGTAATAATAGACTGATAATGCATTAGTTTGATGTTACAGTGATCGTCAAGCTGTTCCAACTCACAGAGTGACGGTTTTGTTGGGGAGCAAGCTGGCATCCGGAAGTTCAGTCAGCTCCCCCTTGCTGCAGCTGACCCTTGTCCCCACAGTCTGGACGGTGTGCAGTTTGGGGCGCTCTTCCGTGCAGCTGCAGCCGCTGGTGGAGGCGAGTAGCCCGGGGCAAGCCTGGGAGAACATCGGCTCGGAGGCAGACAACAGGAGCAGCATCAGTACCAGACGCCCCGGCAGCAGAGAGATGCCAACGCCGGGCGCAATCATTGTCCTTCGGCTGGATCTCACCTCAGCTGCACCCCCGCCTCCAGTCATCCCATATCTCCACCATGAAGCTTTCAGGCGGTATAATGTGGGCGAGAAGAAAATAATAATACTGATAAAAAAAAATAATAATAATAATCAGCTTTTAGGCCTTGAATGAATGGCAAGGTTAAAGGATCCGCTCAACAATGAATACACAACCATCCGGTCATTCCAGAAATATTCAGCACCGTTGATTTTCCAAGTTTCCCGTTATGTCATGGCAGCCCGGGCGCACAACTCCCTTTAGTCCAAATGCTTAATAAATCCAAGAGATGTGTGACCATCCGAACGTGTACAACAGCTGAGAAACACACGCAATAATCGGTCTTAAAAAGTTGATGGCTGTATTAATCAACTTCAGAAATCTCTTTTAGGATAAGTGGGAGTGTCCAGATTACCGTTATCTCGCTCTCTAAAACTTAATCCAGAGGTTGATGAGATTGACGTCTGAGCAGTCACATCCACGGGCACGCTATCATGTATATGAAGACCTAACGGAGAAAAAAACTTAATTCTTGAACTTTTCTCACTTCTTTCGCAGCTCTTGAAAGTTTTCCTCAGTGTTTTCTCTGGTCCCGGAGGTCTCGGTTTCTTACTCTTACGCGCAACTTGAATTAAATTTAAACCCGGGGAGGAAACGTTTTTTTCGGATTTAGAAGTGAGCTCGCAGCTTCTGTGTAATTCCCAGAATCTAGCGGTTTTGCCTGCTTGCCTCTGTCACACTCAAAATCATTTGGTTACTACCCCAAGTGCGCCCATTCCGTCTTCGTCTGCGCCCTGGTCCCCGCGGTCCTAGCGCATCCGGATAAGCCAGAGCGAGACAGAGAGGAGGTTTCACATGTGACCAGGACGACTCACATTACACACCTTCACCAAAATTCACGGCACAGTCCATTAGTTTGCCTAAATTCACACACATTTGATCTGCACGCAAAACTGAGGTAAATAATTATTTATTAGTTTCCCGTTGCCATTTATCACATTACAAAAACAAGAGCAAATATTCACACTATAAATTCACAAAGGGAAACATAACAAGTAAGCAACAATTATGAAAAACAGCATATTTGCTTTACATTGCATATCACTGCTGTTTGGCTCCTTTTAATTTGATTTTGTTTATTTCCAGGCGGGGTGTAGGAGTCCGAAAGGTCTTGATTTCGATGCGTGCCTGCACTGAGAGAGCAAATTAAAATTATGAATGAATGTCGAAAGCCTCCAGCGTATTGTGTGTTTGAGCAGATCAAAGAGTTTTCATTCAATCAACGGGAAGCAGAGGAAACAAAGACTTTTGCAGATACGCTGCAGCAAATTTGATATTGTTACTGCAGGAAGAGTTATAGCAGCAGAGAAGAGTTTGATCTTTAAAATGGGCAGAGAATGAGATGTCATATTGTAGATGATAACTTTATGATTAATAATATCTTTTTGTTTCCAAGTGGCTCCGAGTGCTGTTGCTCTAGGAGTGGCTCGCACAATGAAACTCTAAATACTGATCAGCTTTTCCAGTCTTATCATATTTTATATATTATTTTTTCCTCGGCTTCTTATTTACAGTTACTCTGAGAAAAAAATATATTAATCTAAAACATCAACTATTTTGTTGAAAGAATGATATTTTACAGAAACATGACATCTCTCCCTTAAACAAATCCTTCCTCGGGCTCTGCAGCTCAGATTTTTTTTTGGCCTGCGTGTATGGAAAGTTCCCAAAATACGATATTTCTGTTTTAAAAATACTTTTTGATATACGAGAGGCTCAGGAGGATGGAAACCGTGGCGATTCAAATCTGGAGAGCATTTCAAAAATATGAGAAGGTGAAGCAGGAAAGCTTTTGAAATGGGATTTTATGCAATTGGGCTTGACAAGTATTCACTGACATATCCAAACTGCAGGCACCTCAGTCATGCAAGCAGCCTGGCAGTATAATGGTGCACTGTGCTCTGACCCACGCTGTGGACCCCTGGTTTGTTATTCCTGTATATGATACTGTACGTTGGAGTGGGCTCAGAAAGCCGGTGTAATTATTGAAAGAAAGCACAAGGAGTAGATGGGCGCCTGCTTAGCAATGAAACAGAGGGCTGTTTATCCAAGCCGTTAAATAAGGCTTCAAGTACAACACCCCCATCCAACTCCACAAGGCCCAAATCTCTCTCATCTGGAGAGCACAGTTTCCATTTTAAAATGTCACGTCCCAAACTGCACATTACATCAAATTGTACTTAATGGCATCCAGACAAACTTTAATGTCGGTCCAACATTCTCTCTCTATGCGCTTCACAGTTCCCCCTTCTCCTTATGGCTTAGCAAGCAGTCTCTCCTTCTTCCCTGTTCCACATCTGGACTCCATTCCAGGTGGGGTATTGAGAAAGGGGGGAAACAGCACGAAGGTGGAAAGCAGGGAAGACTGGAGGCTCAGAAAAAGTAGAGCTGAGATTGTGTCTTACTGTCGATTTTGGCAGATGTTACACAAACTTTGGGGATGTGTGACAAAGGATGAGATGGTTGATGATTCCTCTTTTGTATGTTTGTCTTCTCCAAATCCCACACTGGTAGATAAATGTGTAAAACAATGGGGTTTTCAGCACAATTAGAGAAACCAGATCCAGTGACTGCTGGGTTTGAGACAAAACTCGGGATTTCTGCCAATAGATAAACAAAAGAAAACTTCCAGCCGGGAAGCAGGCGTCAGGCGACTCGCTGCTGAGTCTTTCTCGATGAGCTCATGACATCTAGCGGTGAGAACAGCAGCACAATGAAAGCCAGTCCTCCGGTTCTGTGCATTTCCTGGATGGTTGGTTTTATTTAACATTATATAAGAACTTTAAGCCCATTGTTTCTACATTTTTGAAAGATTATTAAACGATGTGCTGAATTGTCAACACTAAATTATCATCATTATTATTAACAGCGGTGTGTCGTTCCCGTAGTTTAACATTTAATCCAATATATTGCTGCAAATCTGAGGCTTGTTTTTTAAATCACTGTATAATGACCTAATGATTTGTCATCCAGATTTAATATAGAACCTAGTGAGCAAAACGATAGTACACTCGCCTATGCGTCCCACCTCCATCAGATTTCTCCACGGAATGAACCAGCGTTTATGTCCATACTTTGATTCTAATCTTGTGCAAAGATGTTCTGATAATTAAGGTTAAAATCTTGAACGGTGTGCGATTTGAGTTTATAGTAACTGGTTTGGCCTTTTCTTCCTTTTCTAAGTTTAGAAAAACATCTGAAACTGCAGTAGTAGCGCCTTCTTTTGGTCAGGAAAGTGAATTACAGCGTCAACTCACATCAATAAGCCCTTAATAGCAATGCAAGTCAGAACTCACCCTTCTCCGGTGCTGCATAAGCTTGTGGGAATGTAAACAAAAAGCAGACCGACTACCTTTCTAAGTTACTCTTGGCAGATTTTTACTCTTGATGCCCTTCCTGATGCAACCCCACCCTGGGGATCTGTCTCTCCTCCCGGTATGAACCACAGGTCTTGTGCTGGTTAGGCAAATGTGTAAACCACTGCACTTTGGAGCCATGAGTAAAACAATTAAATATAATTATGACAAAAAAATGATTCCCAGATTGTGTGTGATATATTATGCAGAATAACCCATGCAAGTACTGAAACATAATGTGCTGTGTGCAAAAGTCCTCCTCTTCTACAGAGAGATGTGTGCAGTTTATGTGCACCAAGTGTCACAATCCTTGTTCTGTATGCAAAAATATATGCTAACACCAGCTCCAGCTTGACAGCAGCATGTTACTTCTGGTGACACTGTCAGGTGTTAATATGGGAAGCGTACATGTTTGAAGTTGGCTGACATGGTTACATTCAAGAAACAGTAATAAAGTAGAAAAACATTTGCACATACATTTGGTACACACACAACTGCAAAACAGTCATTATCACTGAGGAAGCTTCAGGTTGTGCGATTTTATTAAGTGCCACATGAAATGTCAACATTATAGTGTATCTCTGAGTACTGCGGTAAGTGTAGCATCATCAATTCTTTTCACACTATATGTCCTGTGCATACATTATGCATTTTAAGTGATCTATATTATAGAATACATTTCAATCACAAAAATATTTGTATATTAAATGAAACTCTAGTCCCTCAAAAGTAACAAAAACAGCCAAAAAAAAAAAAAAGACCCCTCCCCCCCATTATTTATAAATTCAGATTACAAAAGAAATACAGAAACACTCAGGGGCTTTTGGCCTGATTCTAAATTTGCAAACTCCTGTGTTTGTAACAGTGAACCCCCTTTCCCTTCTTTCTCTCTGCCTCTCACTCTCACATGTGCACACACACGCACACAAATACACACCCATAAATGAAGGGAAGGCCTGCAGAAGCTGCCACACCCCTATGAGAAAGCAGTCACGTATACACACCCACACAGCACTGTTTGTGTACAGTACAATTTTTAAAAGGCATGCCGTGTAGGTTAGATTTTGGTCCCTTTGTGTCAGCAGGAAATTTAAATGAAGATCCTGATCCTTAGAGTCAGCCCTGTTGAGACTGTCTAAAGCATTGGTGTTATGTAAATCTGGCCTTAGTATAACGTGATGTGGCTTGAGTCCATGGCAGCTGTGAATCATTAGGTCTAAGAATAACCTAAAGACAGCGTGGAGGCTGGGTAATTTAAAAAAGAAAAAGAAAGCCCCAATTCGCATACATTTACAAGGAAGGCAAGAAAGTGTATCATATTATTGCAAAGTATGCTTAAATGTGATCAGTAAAGAGCGTCCTCGACCATATTTTAATTCATGTCCACCTCGGTGGATCTTCCCAAGGTGTAAAACTTAGTCAGATGAGGTGGAATTGGAGCCAGACAGGCAGCCCTCTGTCCAGAGCGAGGCAGGTGTGGCGTGGCAGACTCAGTGGTGAGGGGACACGATGGTTTCAGGGGAACTGGCTGGGCCCTGGTACCTCTCTTTGGCATGCTTCTCACAGTACATCACATCTCCAACCCAAAAGTGACCTCGCATACTCAGGTTAAGACCGCAATCTGTGCACGTGTAGCACTCTGGGTGGCGGAATCGGTCGTCGTTGATGCGCACGGCCTGTGTGCTGTGGAGAGATGAGCGCAGTCAGGCACCAGGCAAACAAACTAGATGATCTGACAGAGTGAAATGATGAGTTTCAAAGATCAGCACAAATAAACATCAAAGCTAATTTGACAGTCTTAAAACAAAGATTTACTTAAATTAAAATTTTCAGTGCAGTCTTTGGATGCAAGAGTCTAATAACAGTTGCGACACCCTCTCAAACTGTCTATACTTTGTGTTTCTGAAATTTATTCTCCTCATTTCCCCGACTGACTTACAGTCACATGGTTTCTCACTTCCTGCTCTCATATACGTCCTTGCTGCAGATAAACACTACCACAGTATGATGCTGCCATGAGCATGTCTGGACGCAGGGGTGCATTATGACCGTAGAGACAATATCAATGAAGTCACATTCAGTACCTGGTTTCCATCTCTCTCTCTCTCTCTCTCACACACACACACAGAGTTTGGATTTGTGGCCAAATACTGCAACCTTTGTTCTATAAGACCAAAGTATTTTGCTTCCCAGTGTCCAGAAGTCATATGGCTTTGACAAACTCCAAGCACAATGCCATCTGTCTTTTGGTGAGGAACTGGTTCTGTGTGACCACTCTACCATAAAGGGCTGACTGGTGCTGCAGTCAAGGGTGTGAGGGGTAGGAGGGGAGCGGAAGTCTGGCTCTAGTCACCAAGGCAAAGGCCCTTCATCCTTCATTACTCAGTCTGACTAGGCTGGCAGATCTAGAAGACTGTTTTTGGTTCCAAACTTTTTCCATTGCATAATAATGAAGGTTGCTGTGCTCTGAGGCACTTTTAATGGTGCAGGTCCTTATACCTTATATCTTTCTATAAATCTATGCTATAATATAGTGGCAGGTCTTTCCAATATCTTTTCACCTCATGGCTTGACATTCACTCCATTATACACTGTCAACTGTGAGACCTAACAGGTAGCTGTGCTTAATAATGTTGACTCAACAGTCCTGCAGGAAAGCACAGGTAGAAGCACCGATAAGGACCACTGATATAAGAAGGATGTATTAGAGTTCAAGTGTGAATGTGAATGAAAGGATACTTGAAGAATACTTCTTTAAATTGGACCATTTATTTTCAATACATTTTTGAAACACTTGAAAATCCTGTTTTGTTTTTGCTTTGCAATTGTGGAGTATTGTTTGTAGATTAACAATAATAAAAGACAAGCTCAAATCCTGTCATGTTTGAAACATAAATATATTGTTATACTGACATAATTCGTGCCGCTATGTTTTCCCACTGAGCATGTAACTCCCGATGACTTACACAATTTTGGTACCACACCTCTCACAGGTGTGGTACTTGCTGACTCCTCCCGCTGATGTGGGTGCTTTGGGGGGATTTGGCGAAAGATTTCCAGGAAACCTCAGAGCCGCCTCTGGAGACAAACACACACAAACAGAGCTGCTCATGAGGATGTTTTGACACGCTGCGTCTCACGGTTCATCACATCAGCACTCTTCACCGTCCTCTGCCAGTGCAGCTTGTTTGTGTTTCCTGTAACTGTCGTCGCAAGGTCATCGCCTGTGGGATACGCTATATGAAACGAGCTTCCAAATACTGGTCATTATCACGCCATGAAAGAACGTTATCACTATCTGGATTTATTTTCACTGCCACGGATCAAAGCAAAAAGGGGGAAATGACAGATGTATTTCAGGATAAGATTTTTATGACCCATACACTGCAGAGCTGCGCTCTCCATGACAACCATATGGAAGTGCGTATGGTTCTGCGTGATGCAGATTTGTCAAGGATAGTTTCAAGATGGAGATGTGGGCAGCAAACAGAAAACGGAGAGGAAGTAAATTATAAAGTACCTGATAAATGGACAGATGCAGAAGTTCCAAAACAGCCAGTTGGATTAAAATCTATGCAGTTCTGTCATCCTTTAGTGTCCAACAATTTGCTATTGCTAGCTTCTTGTGCGTTTTAAATACATGTAGTCTTAATTTATGAAACAATGCACTGTGAATTATGGGACGTGAAACAAACAAATGTGCACATTTGTCTGTAATTGATGCTTTTTGGATGGATGTTTCTTACCTTGTTGGTCAGTCTCCAGGACCTGTTGCAGCATTTTAAAGGTGTTGGACTGACGAGGTGGATTGCGGGACTCCCTGTTCTCCTGGATCATCTTGTATACCTCCGAGTCTGTGTCGAACCTCTGCATCGCAAAGTCAGAACTGGGACTGCTGCAGAACAATCAATAATATATGATGAGATTTGTTAATGTGTATATGTTAAAAAAAAATCTGTAAATGTGTAAAACAAAAAATCTGAATGTGTGAGATTCAGTGATATAAATTGATTAAAATTTTATGTATTATGATTGAAGAGATGGGAACACTGTTTTTATAGTACTTAAAAAGAGGGTGCTGCCGATTATGAATGTTGGCTGTACTGGCACTGTGACAGTGCAGGCAGAGCAGGTTGCAGTCTGACAAAATGAGCCTGTGAGCCTAAGCTGAGGGCAAACCAAACCTTTGCTTTGAAGACAACTCTTTCTGCTTTTACTCAGAATGACATCTCATCTTAGTATCCAATCTAAAAATCAGCAGCAGCAACACCGAGCCCAAACCAGATGTGAAGTTTCCTCTGTCATCAAAAAAATATGATCCTACAGTGGGAACGTTTAAATTTATTGATCAGGGCATTAGGTGTGTTAATGTTATGGTAATGGATAGTTCTTGGTAAATTACTGGATTCGGAGAAAAGAAAAAAAGAAAAAAGAAGTATGATTATGGGCAAGTGCACATTGCTTGTTTCAGTATACAATAGTATGTTTATTTCACATTTCTGAAACAATAATAACCCAGTACAAGAATCCAAACAGATTCAAATTAAACATATGCTCAACCCAATCCACCGCTAGCACCCTACTTTACTGTTCTAACTCAGCAAACAGCTACAAGGCAGAAACAAAGATGGTATAACGCTAAGAGAGAAAGCTGTATGTCATATCTGAAATAGAAAAAAAAAAATTAACAAGAGCCAAGAAACAAGAGCCTGCGCAGTTGTGTGTTTATGTGTATGTGAAGGCGTGACCTTTGGCCATTTCAAAATAAAATGTCATCACATTTTATCCCATCAGAAACATTGTGTGAAATTAGCTGATGAAGTCTTGAGTTGTGGTGAAAAACATGTTTCAACAAGCCACAGTGGCCCTGAGTTCACGTTAAAATCCGTGCCAAATTTTTATAAAATCCCTCGAGGTGACTCTCACATATCATGTTCATGTGAATGGGCTGCACATATGTACAGACTGACAACTCAAAGACATAAGGCCTCCAGCCACTGCTGTCACTAGCACACGAGTATAAAAACGACTTCAAACATTGCATTTGTGGCCATTTCTATGCAGTGAGAGTCCGGCCATGTAAGGGGAATTGACACTCTGAGCTAAACAATTAATTAGCAAATAGAACAGCGGCCCCATCTTCCAACCAACCTGAGCTGAGGAAACGCATCTGTATTTGTCTGGAGGGAGCGTTTTCTGTCATGGGAAACCAGTTTCCCAGGTACACACTGTTCAGACTAGGTGTGATTTGATGACTTCAACCAGGAACCATGTTGTCAGGTAGAAACAGCTTAACCTGACTGACTGTCCCACCTGTTGTCAGCTACAGCAAACTGCCAAGATACTTACGCTTTAAAATGACACCTGCGGTGTGATGAAGCCCTCTTTGCTGTGATTTAGCATACAGATGTGAACCTGTGAGGACTCCTTTTTTTGTACACTGACAGATTCGCAACATTTTTCCTCTTTTCACGCCATGTATTCTGGATCTATAATTAAATATTATGAGGCTCAAATGCTGATTTAATATGGGCAATCCGTGACTGTGTTGCTTTTTTAAAAACGTATTCCCCAGTTTGTTTGATTGATAATTCAAGTAATTTAATTAGACAACTAAAACTTTGGTGAAACTGGAATTGGGTTGAGGCCAAGACATAGACATGGCCACTGAAGAACACTTCATTGTTCAGCCAAACAAAACTAAACAAAACAAAGGAGCCCTGGTTTCCTGGGTTTTATGTTCAAGTTCAGTGTTCAGGTGCAGTACTGAGTAATTATTTTAAATAAAACATCTTCAGAAAGGTCTCATAAGCTACGTCTTTGTATATGTAAAGCCTGTTTCCCCACTTAGCAAACATGGTCGCAACCAACAACAGCAAACAGACAGAGCAACAAGTATGAGAATGAAACAAATGCTCAGACCCTTTCTTCTGCATCAGTGAACATGGTTCAAATTGAAAACAGACCTCTCAGACTTCTCCAAGTTTTCCACATGGTCAGCTCCACCCTTAGCAATGCATTTCCCCTTTCCCATTCCCTCACCATCCCTCCTGGCATGCTATCTCAAAACAAATGGAAAGTCTAAGTAAAAGAATACAAATAACAGGACTTATGGTCAAAGAAAATTGCATGCATCTGAAAAAGCATTCAAGCACACAGATTATTAGAAGCACATGCATTAAAAAAATATATATAAATCACTCTCTAATTCCATGAAACTCTCAGGAATTGTGTTTCCAAATGTTCTCACGTCTATACATCTGTGACTGAGTCAAACATGTTGCCGGTTTTCTGTATCCAGAGTTGGCTCATGGGAGCAACGAATCGAACCCAAGGAATACTGTAGCTTAAAGTAGTCAAAACATCTAAGATCACAAAGCTAAATTCCATCCACATTTCTAAACAAGTTTCCTTGCAATACAACACCTAAACTGAAGGCAAAGCATATGGAGAGAAGAAATCAAAACAAAGCACAAGATGACAAAACTCACCTCAAAAAGGGAAAAAACAAAACAAAAGGAAGGCGGGGAAAGTAGGGGAGCTCCAGCTAAAGTCCTTTTCCTTTTAACAGTGTTAGAGCAACTCAGCAAACATTCCAACATACAAAAAGAACAAACAATATTGACACACAAGCAGATGAAGATCACACACCTCTATCTAAACCAGACAGGACAGAAAACGCAAGAGTGACTGAAAGGTGTGCCTTTGGCCGAAACTCATTGGCCATGCGTCATAAAAGGGGAGGGTAAATGGGTGTTACTGAATCTGTGACTGGCTGGAAAGAGCAGGGAGAGAGTTTCTGTGCAGGCTCCAGACTGGGGGCCAATTTGAGGGGGGGGGGGGGGGAACGACACGTCATATCACAAGCTATGGTTAACCAACCTGGACTTGCGGCCAAAGTCCA
>JAVDPK010001283.1:0-50191 GCA_034780415.1 Cichlasoma orientale | reverse complement strand
CCCCCCCCCCCCCCCCCCCCCCCCCCCCCCCCCCCCCCCCCCCCCCCCCACCAGGTTCTCCAGCAGAGTGCGCGGACAGAAGGGATTTTGTGAAAGACTAAAGAGAAAACATTAATTTCTTCTGGGACAACAAATATTCCAAACAATGCGCAGAGGGCAGCACCTGCACACAGGGAAATGAGTCAAATTACAGCTACATCACCTAATCAGAGAGGGCGAGGCAGGAAAGAGCAAACTCAAGTGTTGCTGAGAGACGTGACGAGGTGTTTCCCAAAGGCTCATTGAACTCCAAATGCTCCTGCGAAAAGCTGTAAGCAGCAAGAGCCACCTGGACAACAGCAGCAGATTCACAAGCTGACAATTGTACTCTTAAATTGAAATGGTTTGACAGATTTCTCAGTTCATTTGCATTTTCAAGGGGATTCTGAAAGCAGGAAGATTCTCGATGGAATCACTGATGTAACCAGATAAAAACATTTTCGCTTCCGTAGAAGGAATAATTACTTTCTTACTACAAACACAATATAATGCCTTAATTTTTATTACAATTTGGATGTCATTATTACTTTCATAAAGTGCAAAGTTTGAGACGTATCATTATAAAAATCTAATAATAAAGTTCACTGAATACCATCTGTTTTGGTAGTTTAACTACTTTCCTAATCATTTGTGTGGATGGGTCAGAGATCATGTAGTTACCAACTTTGTCATGTCATGTTTGTAGCTTGCCCATTTACAGTTATAAATGAGGCACCAGGTGACACTGAAATCTGTAGGTGTAGCCTCTATAGGCCCATTGGCGGCACTGAATAACTAGGGTATATACAGTGTGTAATGTAGTTAGACAGGAACCAAACTTAGTGTGTTACATGTTGAAGTTTTAGGCTGTGTTGTACATTGTCCTCTAAAGAGGACATAGATTACTTGGATATCAAGACTGTTATGTGAAAAAAACAAAAAAACAAAAACAAAACAAGTATCAAATAACAGGAAAAACCATCATCAACTAACCACGATCATAAAATGCTGTGCCTCCACATTCCTCCAGATTATGATGGTGGTGGAAACACTGTGCTTGTCCAAGATTAAACAAAACCAGGAGATTATCAACTGGATTAAGATTTGGTGGGTGTGAAGGCCATAACATATGATTAACATCATTCTCAAACTAAAAGACTGAATGTTCCCACAAAGTTGACATGTTAACTCCTTACTATGACAACACAACCATGGCATAACACAGCCACCATAAACTCATATCATGGGGTCAGCGGTTCAGGTTTTTTCCCTTTAGTGTAGTGGTTTACACCAAAAAAAAGAAAAAAGAAAAAAATAGCCCCCATTCGTTTCCAAGGAGGGGCCGCAAATCCCTTTGGGTTTGCATTCGGAAAGTCATCCGGCGTGGCGACCTCTTGTGAATATAGGAGCAGCCAAAAGTAGCTTTTTATCATGTTGGATTAAATGTGTACCATTTTACTCAAAACGGTCTTTACCTGCGTCGAGGGGACATTGGTACGTCACGATCAATGGGACTCTGGGGTGAGTAGCGTCCTGTTGGTGTTGGAGTTCTGTTGGGCACAGAGTTATTTCTGTAGTCTGACGGGGAGAAGTCCTGTGGAAGAGAGGAGCACAACAATGAATGCAAAAAAAAAAAAAAAAAAGTGTGAGTAAGCATGAAAGTCTCTTTCAGCAGCAGCTGAGACCAACTTTGCAGTCCAGAGGAATCTGAAGCAGTACGAGTGTATTTAGACAATGATGTAATGTAAATGCGAGAGAGACACACAAAAAGAGTTCTGCTCAGTTCAGTTCAGAGGCAGGAATTCACTGGGTGAGTTTCTGGATTTCCACTGAGCAGCATTTTGGTATTGAAGGCATGTAGCAGATTTCAGAAAGCTCTAAATATGAAAACATCTGATAGACTAATAATATAAAACACAGTCAACATCAAACCAGGGGGAGATTTGACTGAAACCTTCTTCGGGTTTCAGTCAACAGTTTCAGTTTCAGGTGCCAAATAAGCAGAACACGCTTGCATTGTTTTAATTGTTGCACTGTGCCGTCAAGATTTCGATTGCATGAGGCACACCCAACATTCCTTTTGCTGGTTGTTCCTGCTGATCAGTCTCAATCACAGCAAGTTAAATTAACTTTAAAAATCTTGATAACCATTTACAATCTTGGCTGAACTCCACTCCCTCAGCCAATAGGTAGCACCAAACATCTGTTCCTGCACAAACTGCAAAATTGATTTTTAAAAAAAACTCAGAGCCAGCATTCACTTTAATGAGTTCCAGATGTTGTACAAATCTGATGACTATTCATAATAGGTAAACAGCAGCATTGCACACCCAGCCAAAATGAACACTAATAGTACACATATTGCAATTAAGAAAATTGAGAAGTTGTAGTTAAGTAGAATTTTTTTTTTTTAGACTTTAGACAGAAGAGGGCGCTAAATACCTACAGATGTAGGAGTAGTTCCAGTTAACAGTTGTGAGATAACTCCTTTAATTCAATCCTCACTATCTTAGTTTGGCTCAGGAGGAAAAAACAAAGAGGAAAAAAAAAAAACACAACACAACAACAACACCACCACCACACACTGCACAGTGATGGAATCAAACTGTCATATTTTATTCCACAAACTTGGAAAGTGAAAGCTTAATCATGATTTTGGTGTGCATTCACTGCCCTGTGTTACATGTGGACCATCTCTTTTTTGGTACATGTCATTCAACAAGGATAATGGACTAGCCAACCAGTGAGGAAAAACAGCCATCCAGGATGGTCAGACGGCAATGTCTTCCCAGAGAACATTTGTTGCTATTAAAGACCAAATTTGGTCTTTAATAGCAACAAATCCAATAATCCATCATTTACACTTAATTACTGAGTGTTATTTTAATGATTTTGCCTGCCTGACCGGAAACTGACTGTAGTGAATTATTGTAAAGGAGAATTAGGCTTCTTGTGCCAAGTCAATAAAGAGCTATGATACTGATTTTTTTAAAAACCCTGCCTATTCCTGAAGATTAGAAGTTTTAAAAATCTATGAATATTTAGTGTGGCTCAGTGGATGAGCAGGTGACTGTATACAGCACATGCTCGTGGTGTGGGTGGTCCACGTTTGTGTCCGACCTGTGGCTCTTTCCTGCATGTCTTCCCCTATATCTCCTTCCCCACTTTCCTGTGCACCATTTAAAAATTTAAATATATATATTTAGACCATTTATTTTATGTTTATTTACTGTAAGGTTTGTTAAGACATGATGGTTAATGTAATTGTTTTAGTAAAACAAATTAATTCTTACTGAAGTAATAAGAAACAGCCACAGGCCTTCAGCAACAATGCATGTTTAACTTGTGCCTTAGCGATGGCTCTGCTATATAAAGTGTAAGGTAAATTAACTTCTACCAACTAAATGTTTACTGGTGAAAGAAAGCCATTACTTAATTTTGCACCTGTGCACAGTGCAGGAAAACTTGTGCTGCAAATCACAAAGGCCACAGACAACCCAAAAGTACAGCTTTCACAATAAAGCGCACTTATTTTTTTCTCCCTCAAATGTCACCAGCTGGCACAAGTGCTGCATGCGCTTCATTGCAAGGGAGCAGTGGGCTCCACCCAACCTTTTGAACCAGTAAACATCTGAGACTCAAGCTGGAGCTGATGCAAGAGCTCAGCGCTGAACAAATGGCATGGATGGAGTCAAAGATTTGTGTGTCCAATGCCAGCACCCGCTTCCAATTCAGAAACTCTTTGAACAATGTCTCTGTTCTCAATTGAGTCCAATTTTCCTGTTCTTTTTCCTTAGTGAGTGGGTAGATTAGTGGTGGATGCCAGGAAGCCTTTACCAGAAACGATCATTGGGATGTCTCCCTGTGATTCCGCCGAGGATAAACCCTGTGCAATAAGTCGAGGCTCAGAAGAGCACATATTTCATATTATCACAATACAAGAATAGACACAGCCATGTCCTCTCTTGCTGTGAGCAAATCTAAAGGGTATATACTGGATGGCCATATGTACTTAAGAGATTTTTTCACAAAGACCTAGTGAAACCATGCAGTATGTGCAGATGACTCGATACTAATGCAAACCAAGTTTATGTTATATAAGTGTCTGGCTACTGAACATGGCTCTTCATGCACTCCAAGATCATAAGAATTTAGGGATAGAAATCACAGCTCTGCTCTGAGACTCAAGAGGAATGCAATGAAGTAAAGAAAAAAGTAAAGAAAGAAAAGAAAAAACATGCGTTCCACTGTGACAGGGAGTATGCAGCTGTGATTGAGCTTGACCTTAGAAAGTTAAAATCTTTGTCTGCACAACCAGAGCAGTTCTCACATCGCCACAATCCATTCTGCATCATCCAGTGCCAGAACTTCATAGTGGTAACCACGGCATGACTAGCAAAGCCTTACCCAATGTTTCCTGCATAATCTTTGTCCAAATCATCAGTGTTGTATTTTAAGCCTTTGCACCATTACACACAGTGATCTGAACCTTACAATGCATTTGATGAACTGCACCATGGCAGAGCCAACAATGCACCCATGTTTCATGCACTAGCAAACTCAAAGAGGGGCATGGGCAAGCTGAGGAAAGCCTATTTTCTTTCTTGGATGGGAGAATGGTCACAGATGGAAGAGACCAGTGGAGAATATCAGCCGCCAATTTTTTGTGGTTCCTGTGGCTGGCAAGAAGAGGAAGCTCTGATTAAAGCTGCACTGAACTGTAATCAGGAGTTCATCGTCAACAATTCCAAGATCATTAGAGCAAGCTGCTGGAATGCTGTACTGCATATACAATAACATATTAAGCCATTGAGCACTATACATCCTATTCAGATGTATTTGTTTGTTTTTTTTATTTTGCTTAATATGGTGCTTTAGTGAATGCAAATGCTCAAAGACAAAATCTGACCGCTTAAAAAAGGCCTGGAAAACAGATTGGATATCTACTTCTCATAAGCAATAGGATCCAACACAAACACTTTTTTCTGCTAAAGTAACATGCAAGGTTTCAGCATTTGGGTTTTGTGTGTGTGTGTGTGTGTGTTTTTTTTTTCATTTTAGTGTTAACCATTTTTAACACTCGTGCATTTAAAAAGGGACTTGATTGTAGCTTTATGCATGATGTGGCCCTTTGCAGCAGTAAGACAGAGCACCACATCTGTCTTACTGTGGAAAACATGGCAGCTTAGTTGGGAAAGGTTGTGCTGAAACCTGCTGTTTATTTTCATCACTCATCCATTTTATACACTCACATCTTCCATGGCAGGGGTGAAGGGGCTGGAGCCTATCCCAGCATGCTTGGGGAGAGAAACAGAGAAGACCCTTGTGCGTCAGCAAAAACAGACCAAACATTTATGGGATTCAGCTTGATTTTAACATGTAAAAATACAAACACTGGCGCCCCAGTAGCTAACATAGTAGAACGTGTACCTTGTATTAAAACTTCAGGTCTTTAGGCTTGGCATTCATATGGACATTACTTTGGCAAGTACCACTCAACTTAATATTCCTGCAGATGAAGCACACCCTCAGATGACAGTAAGACTAAGTGGCACAAGTGGCTTCAACCAGAACATGCACAACACAAAAGAGCTTAAGGCTTCCAAATACCCCAGATCCCCATCTGATCAAGCCCCTGTAGGATGTACCTGAACTAGCCCACTCCAAAAAGGCCTCAACCAGCAACCCACAAAAAGCAAAAGATCTGCTACCAGCGTCCTATGACTGGGTTTTTCTCCAGACTCTTCTAGGTGCATTGGCACACCTTTATTAGTCTGTTAGTTAAGACATGCACAAACATCCCATTGCACCTATAGAGCATTTAAACCGTTTAAACCAGCTTGCTAGTATTAGCTGATAGCTTAGGCCTTAGTCACACAACCTCTGGTCACTAGGGAAAAATGTGTATTCCCCAGCCAGTTGGTGAGTGGTTGCTGGAGTTGTTGGCTGTCGCCTGGTGAAATCAATTGCTGTTGTCACCTGTAGTTTACATGGAAGTTGCCAACTTGTCTGCAAACACTGAATATTTACTTTCCGAGCTGCAGTGAAAAAACTTCGCAGGTGAATGGTCTCAGTTTCCAGTTTGTGTCACACTTCACAGTTTTACTACCACTCAGCAAGTAGTTTTTGAGTGCTTGCAGACAAGTCGCCATCTTCAATGCAATACTGGTGACCACAGCGACCTGATAACGACCAAAACAATCGTAAAGAGGTTTTCGGTGCAGCATCATATGCCTGAGACCAATTTCATGTTAGGGTCTGCTAGCAACCTCCCACAATAACTTGCCAACCAGACACAAAATACACACTTTTCTCTAGCGACGGGCTGGTCTTTACACCTTTAACTGTTTCACAGTGACTGCTAGCAACCTACCAATTAGAAAATATACACTTTTCTCTGGTGACTGGTAGTTGCCAGATGGTAGCCAACTGGTCTCTAGGCCTATGACTGGGGCCTTAGAATTTTGCTCTGTTGTCCAAATATGGTAACTTGTGGCTCCCTAAAAAAAACCACAAAACAAAAAGCAAAATCCTGGAACAGAAAAAACACAAAATGCAGAGACCAAAACCAACCAGTGACATCACAGTGGCTACGTCCATCTTTTACAGACTTTTACAGACTTAAATATACTTTTAGTCTAATCAGATTTTGGCACATGACAGGGCTCAACACACACAATAAGGCAGGTGGTTTTATTGTTGTGGCTGATTGAAAAATTACAAATAAATCTTTTGGTATGCTTTTTACCATTTTGTGGGCAACTACCATTATGATGTATTCATTTACAGATATTAGAGATAAAACCATCTGATTTTCTATTTTATAACAAGTTTAAGTGGATGAATGCCCAAGTGTGTTATTTATATATAAGAAAAAGCTTGGAACAGTACAAAAGATATAAAAAAGTATATTACTCTAAAAGATAATCAAGAGTTTGTCCACTTTAAACACAACAAGCAGAAAATGACTAAATAAAGTGAGGGCAGCTGTTTCAGATAAAGATGCATGGGAAACATTGGGGAGAGTGCCAACAGAGGAGTCTTCAGTCTGGCTCCTACCAAGCCACTGTGCATCATCATTACCACCCTGAAGCTTCAATTACAGGGCACTGGCCAGCAGCACATAGGAGTGATGCCTAGAGGAGCTCATATTTTAGGAAGCCTGTTGCTGCTGTAAGAAAGTGCTGTAACTGCTCATTCACCGTCTCCACCTCAGACATTACTGCTGCACTACAATGAGGCGGGGGACACCAGACATCCTGGGCTGGGTAATAATCAGAGCTGTGTATAGTTTTTCCTATCCAGCAGTGGGCACTGGTGGAGGTCCCGAGCAAAGGCCTAAGGCAAAGGGTAACCTACTCGTTATCCACTGTCACTGATAGATCCCTGCCTTGTAATTATGTCTGAGCAATGGTGCATTACTGTGTACACATTCTGTAACAAATAAAACACAATATATGGTAGAACGCAGGACATCTTTTTGGATCAAAAATCATGTAATTAACATTCTTTACCTTTTTTATTGCTTCATATCCCTCTGCCCCTGCTTTATGAAAGGTCTTACATCTCAGATTACAGTACTGGTTCCAGTAATGATACAACTACAACAATGTGCTAAATCTATACGTATAATTCGACATGAATACATCTAAAAGGTAATCTAAATAAACTGTATAAAAGATCAGTTTATTTAATCTAAATGTAAGCTAACTTCATGGTTTTTTCCCCCCCAAAATACTGGTGCAAAAGTCTTACAGGAGCCAGTCTATACTGCAGTGTGTAAGTCAAGCTTGTTTTTCTCAGACTTCTTTCTGCTACATAGAAATTTGTGGAATAGGCTTACATAGAGCAGCATTCAGTAACATGGAGTGAAGTGAGAGATTATAGTCCTAATAGCTCATTTACTCTCTATTAATTTACCATGGCCACACACACCATCAGACAGTACAAGATTAGAGGGCAAGCAAAGAGCAGAGAAAAGGAGAGAGCAGCATGACTTTAAACATACAGTAAGTCACAGAGAGCACTGGTGCCACTGTCAACTACCAAAACAAAAAACCAAAAAAGCCTCACAATATTTATTTAAATTTCCAGCTTCAGTCCTCATTCAGCGGCATTACCAAGAAAGAATTGATAGTGAACGAGGGGCATTCTGATACACCTCTGATTGGACAAGTATGCTGGGTTCTTCAAAACATGTTTGACACAAACACATCATGGAACAGTTATTGAGTGCTGCAGTTTTTGTTTAACAAGCATAAATGATTCCTGAAGCTCAGCGCATGATAAAAATGGGCCTAAACATAGTAATGGATTAACAGCACAGTGAATACTTTCAGACCATCACAGACGATAAAGTGGTCTCATATGATCTAGTGTAGGCGGCCTGAGGGAGGCACTCACCTACACGCCTACTAAAACTCAAAAAAGTGAAGAATAGGTCTGCGTAGTGTTTTATACACAAAGGGCGTTATGAGCAACACATTTTTTTTTTATCCCTATAAAATTCCCCACAAGGCTCCGACTGAATCAGCATATCAAGCTCATTAGACATCTGGAGTTCATTATGGCTGGTCTAAAAATCACTGGACTTCCAATTCATGGTTGGCCAGATGACTCTCTTCACATGCGGTAAGAAGAAAAAAAAAGGGGGGGGGGGGTTACAGTAACAGTCAAGACATGCTAGATGTAAACAAGACTGCTGATCACATTTTTTTATAAACTAAAATAAACTTTTACAGTTTTTGTTTTTTTTTTACAGTACAGTATTACAGCATCACAACAGTATATTCCACTGACATTTCACACAGACGTAAACCAACTCTGCTGAACAGAGTACTCTGACCATTATATAGCAGTGGAAAACTGCCACATACATTTCAATAGGAATGTCTACAAATGACTATTGACCATAAATCAAAAATGTCAGCATTTATGGTGCGTCAGCGCAGAAGAATTATTCTCCTGTGTTCACTGAAGATGTCATTTTAGCAACCTAACAACTATAATTTATGATCACCAAATCCAGCGCTGGTAATCACTACACTAAAATGTGGGTGTTGTCCTGTGTAAAACTCCAGAAATATATGCTACCATGTCTATTTTTGTTGGCACAAACATACCAAGGGGTACTTTATTCATGTCATTCCCTTGACAACAACTTTAGGAATGTTGACATTATGCTCAACCACCTTCATAAACAGCAACAACTTGTAAAAAGGCCCATCTCTCCTGGCCAACAGTTCTCCATAAAACTTTCAGGGCCATCTATCCCCATGAGTGCGCCCAGAGGCCAGCAAAGCTCGGGGAATCAAAAGTGTCCCAGTTTGCTTTTCCATTCCAGGGGAAAGAAAAACAGCTGTGCTGATCAATCAGTGGGGATGACGAGAGGCATGCTGCCCGTGGAGAGGCCACAATGGACCCCGAGCTTAAGGGCTACAAGTCCACGTGAAAAGGCCTCACACTGCCCAGTCACAGAGCTCACTGTGCAGAGAAGAAGAAAACATCCCTCCACCATGACCATGCAGCCAGCACTGCTACCCAGACACTGGCGTGGCTGAGCACAGAACCAGCATGCCAAACCAAACAAGAGGCCCACTCACATCAGATCTGAGAAAGTGCATCATTCCACACCACCACCACCACCATCATCTATCATATATACACACACACACACATTTGCATTTAGTAATGGAGCAGCTACTTCAGATAAAGTAACTTTTCCTCAAATTCCCAACCTCACTGATACGTTAATAACTTTAATTTTCATCCAGCTGTGTCTATAAACCTTTATAGACCCCCAGCTGTGGGGTCTATAAAAGTTTATATTTTGACACCATTAAACATAAACTTGGTACTATTCCTGTATGCCAAGTCTTTATTTCTGCTCCAATGAGATGAGCACAGTTTTGCGCTCAATTTCGACTAGAGAAGCACAACGCATTCTCCTGCTGTGACGGCTGCCCAGCTGAGGAGACCAATGGACAGAAGTGCATGAAATAGAGGATGTGGGGATTGATACCTCATGACACGTCATAAAGCCAAGGCCACTCCACCAAATTTAGCATCTAGAGGAAAAGTTTGGCCAGCGCTGGCACAAAATGGTGTGGCACCCGGCTGTAGCTGGCCATCCTACACTATGAAGTATATTTATAAAGCAACCTCACTGTCCCGGCACAGGATCGGGCAGCCCACTGAGGCAGCCCTCAGGAACCTCAAAGTGCAGAAACTGCAAACCCAGACACGGAGCCTCGTCTTAATGGTCGAATGACGGGTCATGTCTCATGAAGAGCAGTTTGGTTTTGGCTCTGCTCAGTGCAACAGAGATCCCATTGTGGTCACTCCATGATGATATAAACAGATGCTCTGAATCATGACAGTGGCCGGCCAGTTCAGGAAGAAGCGTATGCCCAGACTCCAGTAATTGAGGATGCATTTGATTCTTTTGTCACAACTTTGACTTCAAAGATATCGTAGTTTGTCACACAGCCAGTGATTGGTGGGTTCGATCTCCAGTCCCTCTATGTGCTGAAGTGTTCTTTGAGAAGACACTGCTGTCAATGGCAGGCAATCAGAAAGGCAACGCTGTCAAATAGCTGTTTGCATTCAGCTGTGCATACACGTGAAGCAGAAGCAAATTCTGAAACCTAACTGAGGTGCTACATACGTGTAGACCATTTAACACTTAAACAGAAACAGCTTTGCAAACTCATCTCTAACAACACACATTAAATCTCTATTTTCTTTAAATCATCTTGTGTTTACATCATTATTCGACACATTACCCCTCACAGCTGTTGATAAAGACGGACCCTATAGATTTCAACAAAACAAAACAAGAACACAACCTTGATTTAAGTGGAAAATTGGTGTAATCACGGTTGAAGAGAACATCACACGAAAGGAGTTATATAGTCAAGTTTAAAATGTCCTTTTTTTTAACATCCATTTAAATCATTTGACTTTGTCACACATGTGGGTCAGTGTGGTAATACAGGTGGTCTGAACTCCATGATGAAACACAAAAGGCATGGCTGTGTTTGAAAGGTTCCTCCTTAGAGTGGTGTGGCTTAAGTAGTTTGGGAGTGTCCACGGGCTCTCTGGTGTCCGCTGCACTCCACCCCAACCCCCGTCCATTTGAGTTTCATCACACAACAGCAGGCCTTGTGACACAAGGGAAAAAGCAGCACCAGCCTTCCACAGCATCTGCCATCACAGCCACTATTGTATACAGGCCTTTTCTCAGGATATCCAACACCCTGGAAAAGAGCGGATCCTGTTGCGCATCCCACTCTCCGCACTCAGGGAGCCAAATCAGGAGTGGAAAAGCCTTTTAGGAGCTTTTCAGTGAGGTTGATCACCTGATACAGCAGCACTCTGCACCTCTCGTTTAGGACAGAGGCCCTTGTCACAGAGGCTACACATCTCAGCGCTCAATGGGATGCTGAGTTCCTGCCAGCCCAAGCAACATAACGTACAATGCACCCATGGCAGGCCTCTTCCAAGCCATCTCCCCATCGAGCACTCTGAAAGAACTCCATTCACTAATCACTGTGCTGTAGTGGGAGGTTCATCACCGCTTTAAAACCAGGGTAGACATCTCTTGGGGGTCAGCCAAAACCCAAAACTCTCATTCACTAGGCTGAATTAACTCAGAGATCCTGAACGAAGGGTTAAAAATAACCAAGAAAAGGCTCCAACAGGATGTAAGATGGTGCAGGTTCAATTGAAGAAAAAGGAAAGAAATAATATTTTTTAAAATATTAAGAACAATGGAAGGACGGGCGACTCCATAAATACCACAAACATGTGAGGCTGTCCCAACAGGCGTGTTCATTCCTAAAAGCTTGCCAATGGAGCTTTGAGCCACAATACAGCTCCTAAAGTGTTTTTGGACAAGCCAACTTCCAGTATGCTCCACCATGGTTTGTAGGTCACCACAATGGAACTCCACACTGAGTTTTAGACTATGGTTGTAAATACTGAAAAATATTTATGTGAAGTAATATGTCAAAGTGGCCTATGAGGTCTTCAGTAAAACATGAACCTTTAATCTCAAATCAGTTCGCTGTAACGATTAAATTGTGGAATTTTGGAGTGTAAATTACATTAAATTTACACACGCTAGAGCTTACTAGCTACAGCAGTTGTCCTAGTGTGAAAGAGCTTGAGCCACTGGCCTTAATGACTGGAAGTGACACAAAGAAAAAAAAAAAAAAATCTTTATACTGGACCGCCTCAGCCAGCTGCTGCTCAGAAGGAATGCTCCAGTGTTTTGAAGTTCAAACCTCTGCATATTTATCTAACTCCATGTAATGTCCAGAGATATAAAAATGGATGGAATTCTTCGTGGTACTGCAAAAGGTCTTGAATGTTTTTTCCTGCTCTGTCATTTCACATGTTTCGTCTTCAGTGGGACCCATGCATGAGACTAAGTATGGAGGCATAGTTGAAATAGCTTATGATGAACTTTCCCACAACATTTTCTCTCTTTAAGTCACTGAAGTCTTTCCAGACACTCGAGTCCCCCTGTTTTGGTTCTGCTGCTGGAATGGTAAATGGACACAGCATACTTTAGCTGCAGTCTTATGATAACCCCAAGTCTGTATTTTACTTCTCTCCACATCTTACAGCCTACTGAGATTAACGAGTCTCCATTTGGACAACTAAAGGTTATGGCCATTGTTCTGATGGAAAGCAATCTTTTTTTTTTGGCACAGGTTTTAAATGAAACAGCTCCAGACCGTTGTTCATCTTAATGCCAGATATTTTGAAACAGTGACCTTTGTAGTTTTTGCACTCCCTGCTATAAAAATGCCAAATCTTATCAGTTTCCTGCCTTTACTGTGAAGCGCACAGTCAGTACACTGTCCGCAAACCCTTTCAAGGGCACCTTCTGTGGCATCAGAGACAATTCAAACGGGAAGGCTGAGACTTCAGATACGTCATTGAAACAGAGGGGGCTAGCCCAGTCAAAATAAATACTCTCCACACTGTGATACACAGTGGACAAAAATCTTCAGTTGTACTGTCTAAGTGAACTGCGGCCTAAAACTCCAGCTACAGATGAATGGTAGTCCAGGAAAATCTATGGCCTTCAAGCCAGGACATGCAGATAATGATTCTGATTCACAAATACCATAAAACATAAAAGGACAACTACAAACTGTATTTAGAAAAACAGTAATTTCAAGCGTCTTAGCAACAACTGTCTCCATCTAATTAAGTAGTCTTTATTATAGAAATTCGGCGTCATTTCATGGAAGCTGGAAAAAAGACTGACTAAACAACAGGTGAATAACAACTCAAAACCGACTGCTGAAAACCTTCCAAAAACAAAACAAAAAAAACAAATAAACCAAAAAAAACCCCAAACTGACCTGTGACAGCGGTCTTGACAGCCTCTTGCTCTTCTCCTCTGGTGACCATGAACACAGCTGAAAACTGTAACATATGGACAAAAACAAATGAGTCATACCTATGCTTTTAGGTTGCCCAAAACTTACAGAGACATATGCCAACCCTCAGAAATTTTTCTATACTATTTATGTTCTACTATAGCACATAACACCTTTAATATCTCAGTATGTATTATGATATTTGACAATATTGCAAATAAATGAGCAGGACTTACTGAAAACAGTAATGTTATTGCCAATTATACAAAAAGAAATACGCAAATGAGGAGAAAACATCCTGGTGGCTAACTTATCAATACGTAAAATAGTCAATTTTTCAAAAAGTATCAAGAGACATACTGATATTATGATACAGATATATACATAGTGAGAGACAGAGGCAGGGTTTTACCCACAGTGCCCACCTCAGTCACATATTCTAGTCCCACAGGTTTCACATGCATAACAAGACAAGCTTTAAAGAATTATGCAAAATACAGATTCAAGGGATTATGAAGGAAAAAACAAAAAAAACAAAATAGGAAGAATGGTAATTATGTTAACACTTAAATTGAGTCCTGGACAGGAATCAGTCCATACAAGGGAGAAAATTTGATTTGAAATGTGGCCTACTAAAGGTTGTTCACGAGAGTCAACAAATGTCCAAGCGCAGAGAAACTGTGGTGAATGTTCCACATTCTGCCTTTTGTTACCGTGAATGCAAACGGAGGAATGTGATATCCTGTGCATATTCTTTGTTACTACAGCACAATCCCATGGCTCCACTTTCTGCCTGTTATTCCCATACCTATTGACTCGCCTGTTGCAGAGTCAAGAGAGCACTTGCTGCAACCTTTTGTCCAGATACAAGCCAAACAAGCCTATTTAGGAAGTGAATGGCTGGGTTTCTGAAAAAGAAAAAAAAAAAGGAAAAAAAAAACCCCAACTACATTGTAAACCTGAAATGTGGAGTTCTAATATCTCCTTTTTTAGACTGGTAATGCTGAGAGCAATGCTTTGGAGTATTCAAACTGTAACTTGTTGTCAGAGTGCATATGCGTGCATTCAGACAAGTTATTGTTTGCTTTTGTTACACGACAGCTGAAAACAAACGGCAGAAAATTCTGCAAACTACGCAATTTTGCATGTCAAAAAGCATTACATAGAAGCTGATATGCCACAAAATCAAATGTGAACTTGCTTGAACATGAGGTAGGACACTACCTCTTGTTGATGGTTGGTGTCACCCTCTCCATCCTTCCATCGGGGCTGGCAGGAGGATCTGGTGAGTAGGGTCCTGGAGATCGTGACACGGGGCTGGAGATGGTGTACTCTCTATAGTTTTGGTTCTCGTCTCGATTCACTTTTACCACTTCCTACAAAACATCACATCAGAGGAATGTTACTACATTAGACTGTTGAACACGATTTGCTCTTTACTCCTGTGTTTTGGCCATGCAAGCTGTAAAAGGCTCAACTGAGAGGCACCTGTGAGAAATGCCACCACAAAAACAAATATATCATGTCAGACTTTCTATTTACTATCACTACATATTGTTTGAGGAGCTCTGGGGCTCAATGTGACTTAAATAAAATATGGATACTAAAATACTATAAGGCTGTGCTTCTATTCATGGACAAAAAATAAACAGATGTGTGATGCATGCTTACTGTCAAGGTACATTTACATTTTACAAATAAACCAGGTACTTGTGAGCAATATCATGTTTTGAATACAGAAAAAAAATATATAGTTACTGCAATTCTGGACATTAATATGTGCACAGTTTGCTTTGACTGCAGGACATCTGTAGTTTCAGCACTGACCTGGAACCGTCCAGTGAGCTGTTCAAGAGTGCCGTTGGTTTGTCCAGGGCCAGAACTTTCAGGTCTTGAAAGGGAGAGAGCAACAAACGAGGGGGAAAATAAATTAATTTAAAAAACTAATTTAATTATGGAGGAGTAAAAATCAACATAGAGAAAGAGACATAAGCAGTGAGAAATATTTACTCAATATAAATTTACATTAAATAAAAAAATATGTATATTAAAATTTGTCTAAATGACATTCTGGGCAGTCAATATACTCAATTATATTCAGGAACTTGCTGAACATAATACATACTTTGTTTTGCTAAGAAAAAACAACAAAACAAAAAAACTTTCATATCTCATTTGTTAAATGCTCTGCCAAGTGTCCACCATTATGTTGCCATGAATCTTCTAGATTACTGCAAAGCCTTCTTTCCAAAATATTCTCTTGATCTCTCTGCAGCTTTTCAAATTTTGTTTTTCTTTCTTGAACAGAAGACACATTCTAAGCAAGTCCATCATTGACACTGGAGGGGAAAATGTGGGTAGTGGAAGCGCCAATGCAAGCACACAGTGCCCCCCTGGCTGCAGGGCCAGAGGCTGCCTGCCTCTTGCTTGAGCCCGAGGTAATGAGGCACACAGGAAGGCCTGGATGCCTGTGGTAAATCACCCAGAAACACACCTCTAGTGGCTCTGGCTCCACAGACTGTGTGGAGAAGAGATGGCAAGAAGACAAAAACTGATCCAGTCCCTGTAAGACATTTCTTCCCATAGGAGAGAGTAGGCCTGAAAAACTCATTACTTCCACTTTGTAGCATGTATATCAAACACCAGGCGAAGCTGTGGTCTACAGACAGTGAGAAATCAGATGAGGCTGTAACCAATGACCTGGGTTCACGGGTCTCATTTACAGAAGAAGAATTAGTGGTAAAAATACTAAGTTTGATTCTGAACCACAGAGATGTAAAACTGACCTGAAGTCAGCATCTGAAACCCTGTCCTAAAATAGCTGTTCGCGTCTGAAAACTTAAAATGTGAATTTTAAGAATACCATTCTGACAAATGAACCAAAACATCTGATCTACAACTAGATCTGAAATGGATTCAAAGCTGCAATAAGCAAAAGCAGATTTGTGTGTTGGTATGACACTACCCTCCTCAATGATATTTTTAGAACTATAATTTTTCTCTGCATACAAGAACTCCAACATGCAACCGGAATATTTTGGCTTTCAAAAAAAAAAAAAAAAGAAAAAAGAAAAAAGCAGGAAATTTCTGAATAAGTGACGAAAACTTGGGAGTAGAAATTCAATGACAGCCAACTCATCATCAAGCCAGGAGGTGCTCAATGAAAGAGCTGGCAAATGTGTCTGAATATTACATCGACCAACAATACAAAGTCCACAAAGGAAGTTATACACAAAGCCTGTCTATAAAGCTTTGAGGGTCCAAAATGAAATGGGGTAGTTGCTTCTTTATTTGAAAACATATTCAGTTGGAAGTGATTGGGATTAATGGACCGACAATAAACCACTACTTCAGTATAAGCATCAGACACAGCTAAAAACTTTTTTCTGAGCATAGGCTGATGCCAGTTTCAGTGGGTACCCACATCACTGCTGGTTTGATGAGGACAAACTGACAACCAGATGCTAAACTGGAAGGAGAGTTCTCTCAGCTAAGAAAAGAACATATGAAACATTAAAGACTTGTGCCACTCAATTATTATCCTCAAGAGAGCTCCTCTGAGCATAATTCAAAAAGAATTAAAGTTCTAAATGAGTAGCATTAAAACAAGAGCCTTGGTGTAAACACTGACAGTTAAAAGACCGAGTGGCACCGTCTTGGGCAGCAAAAGAGCAATGCTGTTGTTTCTGGCTTGGCAGGAGACATGAGGTCAGAAGGGAAAAATTCACTCACATGGACGTAGGACATCCAAAAAGGAAGTATGTGGAAGTCTGTGTGTGTGTGTAAGTGTGCGTGTACATGCAATAAGAGAGATAAACAAGAAAAATATGATGGGAAGGCAACTGTGACAACAAATAAGACTTTAGGGAGGACCTTTAATCAAACCAAGAGCAGTGCTGACTCAAAGGAGAAGATTTTAGTTCCCAACTCCTCGTCATACAAACAAGGCTAATCTCAAAGCAAGGTTTATTAAGAAGGACCAGGGAAGGGAACAGAGTGGCTCTGATACATGCTGGCATTTCCCCTGATTATAATCACTTGTTTTGTTTGTACAATGCTTAAAACTGGTGTAAAGAAAGATAGAATCTGAGGAGACTGTGGTCTTGGCACAAACAGAGAAAATTAGAGGCATAAAAAATGTTCATATGTGGGACAATGCAGACTGCACATGGCTGTGTTGCATGGTACTGCACTTTGTTTATTTTATGTTTATAAATCGAGGATAAACATATTCACAAAAAAAATGCCATTGCAGCTCAAATGTTAGTCTAAATGCAGATCTGCATGTCAGCTTACCGCTCCACCACCAGCTGCAGATTGGTCTTGGAGTTCTTGATCTTGTTCTGGGCCTCCGCATTCAGCATGTCAGCCGTGTTTTCCCCATTGATCTCCAAAATAACGTCACCGGGTTGCAGGTCTGCCCGCTCTGCCTTCCCACCCTCATTGACCTGTTGGACAAAAGCATGAGCTTCAATTAAGTCCTAGCTCCGGGTCTTAAAAACACTTTTTGGAAGCCATCCATCTAACAAGCATAGACACCTTTGACTTATCTTATGGCTGTGTGCATAACTTGACAGTGATTGGCATTCAGCACAACAAATGAGTAAATGAGACAAGGTACTGAGGAGTTGTCTCACACTGTTGTCACATTATTAATCCAAATGTCTACCCTGTAACTCAGCCCTCAGAAATGCCAACGAACACCGCAGGATTTCCCAACAGCGGTCAACAGCAGATGAATTCATGACACCCTTGGGGAGAAGCCATTAGTGTGACTATACTTGATGGGCTGACTACTCTGACCTTTGCAACCAGCCTCACCACGTGTCAGAGTCAATGCTATACCCCCACATCAGAGGGAATTCCACACTAATGGGCTGGAAATATAACGTCCAAGCCACCGCTCTCAGCTTGGTTCCTGTGACCCAGGCATATACACCCAACACACAGGCCTACTAAAACCAAAGCTTAAACTTCAGTGGAAAGTATGTCATTTGCCACAAACTGTGTTGCCTCACAATTAAAAACAGAGCGGCAATAAAACAAAGAATGCAAAGCAAAATGAATAAAGAGCCCATCACTCTTTGCTGCCTCTTTCAAGGCAAGTGGATGTAGAGTAAATGCCAGTTACAGGCTGTTTGCCCATTTAGCCAGGCAGAGGTACCAAATCCTGTGGGCCAGCTTGAGAGGCAATTAGGCGTTGCTGTGGTAACCCACAGTTTTGCTTGCCTTTTCTGATCAGGACATGCCTGGTTTCACATAAACTGAGATCAGCTGGGGGATCTTTTCCCAAATTTGTGCTCAAGAGAAACAAGGGCAAGTTATCTTTACAGCCAACAGAAATAAAAAGAGGGCATCCATGGCATTTCTCTGCCAAGCACCAGCCACCACAGAGGGTTAAACCCTATGGCTACATCACTGTTTGGGAAATATAGTCATAGTTAGAGACAAGCTGTTTCACACGCTCTTTTCAAACCCATTTCAGTAATTACGTTTTTGTCCAATAGAGAATTCTTGTCACTTCACAGGATCCGTTTGATATCTGAGACAAGCAAACATTCTGGTTTTGTTTACTGGATAGCAGTAACAGAATCAGACCCATTATTCATAAGACGACTCGTTTTTCCTAGAATAAGCTGCTGAGTGGGGCCAAACAAAGTGCTTTTGAAGTTTAAGGAGCTTAAATCTCCAGCTGTTTGAAGCATGGACGCCTCGTCATGGCTCTGCCATAATTTATCCTTTATGGTCTGTGGGGAGTCTCAGTGAAGAGGGCCCACAAAATAAATAAATAAAAGCAGGCCGAAGTGGTGATATAGCACCAGGATGCACGGGTGAACAGGGTGTCTCTGGCATGCAGAAGTTAGTTTGAGCAAGTTCCTGGATGTGTTTACTGCAGAATGTCTGCTTACAGTAGTAATGTTTCCACTTCTTCTACTCCATCTGACTAGCAAAGTATCAGTAAAAATAAATTAAAAATATAATAATAATAATAATAATAATAATAATAATACACGTTAAAGTGCACAGATGCACACTGTAATCCACAGTCTCACACATTTACGCTTTGCTGTAACTCAGGAACCCCTCACCTCCCACTTTTACTGTAATCAGCGGTTTCCTTCTAATGCAGTCTACTTCCATTCTATTCTAATGGTCTCAGTTGTCAAGGAAATAGGTACGCTGCAGCAGCGGACATAAACAAAGACAACAAAAGAGGCGTAGCAAGTAGGAAGCTGACTGCATGACATGGCATTCCAGTCTGTGTTTTGACAAAAACAAGGGTATGGTCTGATAAGGTGTGACAGGGTTCAGCGACAGGGCTGATATCAACGATTACCTTTGATATAGTTATGGCCTTCTTGAAATCTCTTCCTCCATATATTCTGAAGCCCCATGGTGAAGGACCAATCAGGTTCACTGTAAGCGCCATTGAGATATCAGATCGCACACTCTTGTCAAAACTCTGGGGAGAAAATAAAGAAATATCAGTTATGAGAAATACATGTGCATGGCGTAATTATCTCAAAAAAAGGACATATTCGAGTTGGCCAGGTTCAATATACAATCAAAAGGAGAGGACAGTGAACATTTGCACAAGATGCCTTATCTCCAGCAAAGCTTCTTTCACTGGCCTAAGTCCTCTTTAATATAGATTGTACAACCACATCAAAGAATGGGAAGAATCTGAAACCAAATTCACATGACAAACATTTCTGAAGTCTCTGTAGAGCTGAAGAATTTCATTAAATCTAAGTGCTCTTTCAGGAACAGGAAAACAAGCAAAAAAAGTCATGCAAGCACAGTGTACAGCGCACAAGCTAAGATTTCACTGTTAACTATTACTACTGACTACTGTATATAGTATATCATGATTTCATATTTAGTATAGTTGCCCCTCGTCAAGGCTCTGTTACAGAAATCCTTTTGTAATATTAAATATCACAAAATCACACTGGTTAAAAAAAAAAAAAAAAAAAGGAATCCATTAGTATAAGTACTGTCTGCTGAAACTAAGGACATCTGGCAAAAAATATTAGGTCTCCAGCTCCAATTGCTTGAATTTTGACACAAAGAGACAGGATGGCAAAGCTGACGCAACAGCAAGATACTGCAGAGTAATCAGATGTCTTTCAAAACATAAAACCAAATGTCTATATAAATGAAAAATGTCTCAATAAACACTTAAGTATACAATTAAAACCTAGCACCAGTTAATCAGCTAAACTAGGTTACACAATTCATATTTAAACTATCTTCTAAAATATTCTTGGGCCTAAACCCAGAGCAGAACGCTTTTCAGAGCTTTAAAACACTCACGCTAAAGGTCCTTTTTCACTAAATGGTATCACGTGATTCACCTGCAAGTTTCCTCAGGCTCTGTTAATGGACTGAAGCCAGTCTGTAGTATGACTTCATCTGGAGACAGAGCTCTGTAGCGTGATAATGTGATGAAGTGATAAGCACTTAAAGTCATAAAAACATCAACACACGCACAATTCAAACACACACAGCTGCAGCGTCTGACTGAAACACATCTCACAGAGAAAAGGTGATGAAGACATTAGTGCAACAAGTAATATGTAGTTGCACACGCAGCTCATGACATAAGCCATCTTAAGTATAGGCCAGTGCTCTTTGGTGTGTTTTTTCTTCTTGAGAACCTTTCTACTTTTCTACTCTCTGTTGCTCAACTCATAACATAAGGCTCTGGAAATAAACACAGAAATTTACACTTTGAAGTTAACAGCTTTATATAATGACACCATTTATGTTTTCATGACAACTTTTTAACCACAGTACTTTTTTTAGTTCAGTGAAAATTCAAGTCACATAAACAGAGACATCATGCAGATCAGCATAGTTTGCACTGTCTTTAGCGCCTCACATTGCACACTGTGACTGTGTCAGCAAATAAGTCCGATAAGGTCGGGGAAAAAAAGACACCGAGATATGAGCAAACTATAGCACTTTATACACTGTGCAACACTGTATACCCTTGGACATCTATTTGCCAACTACATGGATTCTAATATTGTGTAATATTTCTCAATGTGCCAATAAAATAAAGTAATAAAATACTGCTAGTGATTACATAATTGCATAATACACTTACCACAGTTCATGAAAATATGAGGAACAGGCAGGACAGATCAAAATCACAGAACCAAGTAAAGTGGATCTAGGACAGCAGCCATGCTGCTCCCCTAAACCCCTCCAAACACTGGCCCACTTCATCGTCCGCACATTCCACAAGTGTTTGGGACAAGCAATGCAGACCTAGTTACTCATTAACAGTCTGGGCCAATTAGCAGGGTTATTGGGCTCACCATCATTAGTGTCTCTTAATTGCTGTGGCCTCCAGGAATAAGTGCAGTTGTGATAATGACAGAGAGCTGCTGTCCAAAACTTTCCCAGTCTCCGGGGGTGTCAATTAGTTCCATAAGCCTCTACAGCTACTCCTATAGAGAGGCCATTATCATATGAGAAACCTGCTAATTCTCTGTGTAAACAGTCACTGTTTGCATCATAAAAATGCTTGTGGCGCAAAGGGAAAGTATGGTGAAAGTCTGGGGCAGTGGAGAAGAAAGACAACACATTGTGGTGGTGAAGATAAGTGGCATACTCATCATGTGCTGCATTTAATTGGTCACTGATGAGCTTTTAAGAGACTGAACACAGTTTAATGAAATGTCGCTAGTCCACGAAATTACCGCTGGGCAGGTGCCAGCACACATAAAAGGTAAATTTTCTTCTGTTCACATCTCACTGCTATTTTGGCAGCACAATTCTACACACCCAACACAATGAGAAGAATTCTAGTTATGAAGTTATTTCTATGGCTTGCAATTCAGCACCGGCCAAGTCAGCATGAGAAGAATAGAAACTGGTAGCTGTAGTGATCCCTCTCACTTCCAGCTAATGCCATTGAGAAGTTTATGACTTAACTGTGTGTGGACTGTCATTACAACAAACAGCGAGAAGTTTGACAGACAGGAGAGGCAAAATCATTTTCTATTTATCGAGTTATTTATACCAATGTGCCCGTTAGCAGTATGGGCTCCATAAGGCTGTGTTAAGCGTAAAGCAGCATCATCGGCGAAGAAAGGACAGTGAGTAGACTAGTGGGATTCAGAGCAGTTGAAGATGTTACGTCTTTACAAGATCATCACGTTCTTCTCGTTCAACAGGTATTTAAGTGCTCATACCATCTCTGTTACTGGGAGGAATCTGTCCCACTTGTGAATAACAAGCAGAGTCATCAACGTAAACCCTAACCCAAAGTTTTATTAATAACACTGTGAATGCTTCACATTCACATGTGAACTGGCAGAACCTGTCAGTTATTAGAAGCATTAGCCAAACAATAATTTGGTGAAATATAAAGCACACCTTTGGGTGGTGGGTTAACGAGATGACTATATTGTCTGCAAGCTTCTCCACAGGGACATCTCTGGGGAAAGTTCCACCATGCCATGCACATATTTTATATGTTAAAGGCTTCTGGCCACTTGCCACATCAATGAGAGGTGGTCTCTACAGGCAAAAACAGTTACAAGACGTATGAAGGGGTAGAATACATCCTTCATAATGTCAGATTCAAGACTCACTGCTGCTACATGCAGAAAGCCTTTAGGGTTTAATGTAAAGTTTTAAATATATTGTTTGTATAACACACAAGAGAAACGAATAATGGACAGTGATGTGCCTAAAACAGCAATATATTGATTTCTGATATTACTAATAGTCTGCGCTGCTTTTTAAATGATAAAGATAAAATGTTAATTTTTTTAAACTAGTTATTGTATGACATACATCATGAAACTCCTCCATCACACATAAATAGCTTATGTCTGTCACACTGTGCTAATGTTCTGAGAGCAAAGGCTCATGGTACTGCAGCCATTTTTGTCTCTGACTATAAATCAGACACATGCGAGTTTCAGTGTGCATACACTCCAACACCAACTGATATGCAGTCGATTTAGGAATCAACAAGTAGTTATGGGCATTTAAGCAGAATGAAACCTGCTGACACAGGCCTGAAACTGTGTAATTTAACAAGTGTGGTATTACAATGACTCACCCTTGATGAGTCATTAATTTTTTTTATTTTTTTTTAAATCAACACTGTTATGCCAACCAGTAGTCATGTTTACAGATGCATTAGTAGTTAATACTAAATTCATTAAAGAAAAGCAGACAGAACAAATTCTGTATCCAACGCAGGAAACCATTAGCAACATTCTGTTTAACAAAGCTAAGCTGAGAATTAACACCTCATTTATTCCAAGGAATGAATACATTGGAAAAACAAGTTACCACCATGTGTACAGCACTGGAAATCAAATATTGATGTCAACTGTATGGCATTACATTATCCAAACAGAAAGGCCCATATAGTAAAATGTCTGGCAGCCAAAACTGACCACCTACATAGGCTCTACACCTCTTCCTTTATCACCAGAATGCTTAAGTGAGACAGTTTTTCTTCTGTGAAAGCTGTGCCAAAATCCGCTGGACCGAAATGAACAAGTGCTGGCTCTCCAACACGCTGAAAGAAAGGCTGATGAACATAGCAGACGCATACACTCAAGTGAAAGGTCTTTCATGTGTTCTCTCTTAGAAGAACTACCGTGGCTTCAGGGGAATATTCCTGGTATGAATCACACACTTGTCAAGGCTCTCTCAGGTCGTTGTGCACCAGTGTGAACTTTCCGCAGCCCATGTCATGTGTCACACAGTACACTGACAGGTCGGCACCTACCTGGACACACACACACACACACACACACACACACACGTGTACACACACCCACTGAATAAAAAGGAAAAGAATGCAACAGCAAGCCTCTCCCTTGATCGAGTCGAGTAAAGTAACATTCAGTACATTCACATCACACCCATCTGGTCAGATATATAGCTGCAATCACTAAGGAGATGAAAAAAATATCTAACAACAACAAATGATGTCAAAAGGGGTGTTGGTTGATGAATTTCTGCATTGTTATATATGGCTACTATGTGTCATCAAAAATAATTACGGACTGAAACACACCTGAAAAATGGGTTACTCCCTTTTCAGTACGAAAACTTTTAAGGGTGGATGCTGCTAGTGGGTTTCATCTTGTATTAAAGCCTTAAAGGTATTGCTTAATGTTGGAGCCTCTAATAACATCCATCATTCCTTTCCGAAATGTGCTCATCAGTTTGTGGCAGCACCGATATAGCTGACTGAACTGAAACTGTGGCACTAGTTGTACTTATTACTTTGCATCCTCCATTTGTGGTAATGTTGGTGCTCTTCATATTTTTTACAGATTTAACTGCAGATGTTTAACAGACTAGTTCACCACATCCTTTGCATGCATCTCTAGGGCACCTCACAAAAAGATGCACACCAACAACTGTGTTGCTCTTTGCATGCCGAATACACAGTTGCAACTGAGAACAGCCAAAACCACCCTTCAAAAGGCCCTGGCTCAGATAAAACCGAAAAACGAACTTCTGTAACAGACAGGATTTTTTTTTTTTTTTTTAAACCACGCTCATCTTCCAGACCAAACAGCTAAAACTGACTTCCTGTATGCACGTTCATCAGAGCTGAACAAAATCAAAGTCACAGCAACACAGGCTGATTTATACTCAGAAAGTAGACGAAATGTGTTCATTTGGCTCAGTTAAAACCTCAATGCGATCGTAAAAACAAACAACATATCTTTCTGAGTTGGAAGTAATGAGCTGGCCCTTTCTGTGTTTTCTTAAAAAGCTGCCGCTATGCTTCAAAATTACAGTGGACCGTTTTTGGTTCCTGGATGGCTTTATCCTGTCAGAGAGTTCTCTCAAATAAAGCAAAAAACCATCAGGAAACAAACAGTGAGAGGAGAGTATAAAGAGCACGCGCATGAAAGGCCGCCAGACACAATCACAAAGGTTAAAGTATACAGACAGCAGGCATTGGAGATTTGAAAACATGATTGTTTCATTATGACTGCTCTGGGTTGCACTCTTAAGCGGTTTCCCCCATCCACTCACACAGCCAGGTCATTTTAAAACCACTTTAAGTGAGGTGAGAGAGAAGATAATAGCATCAGCAGCCGGCTAATGTGACATAAATACTGACTTAGAGCTTCCTGAGGTTGCACCTGGTTCAGCCCCTCCACAAATCAACCTGACTGCTTAATGTGCAACAACCACCCTGCTTCCCTGAACGCGGGAAGGATGGAAAGTCGACAGTAGGTACTGGAAACATGCACACTGTGGGTTTAAGCTGTTTTATTCTCTTAGACTGACTTCCAATTTCCACTCAGCTCACGTACCGTACACTTTAACCAGACACACATTTTTGCATTAAACACGACTGTCTGGCGTTTTACTTCAACATAAATATTAACAGATTTGTAAGCTTACTGAAAAATATTAACTTATAATGACTCACGTTACATAAAAGCAACAATTCAAAAGAAAAAAAAATATTCCCACTCACCCCAAAAAGTATTCTGGGGCGGTAATTAAGCTACGTCAGTGAAATTAATTAGCTACAAGGCTTCAAAGACGTTGAAACTATTAATTTCGCTGTAGCCACTTACCAAGGTGAGCGCAGTGGGCTTTAAGGTTCCTTCTCCACCTGTTGGAGAAAGTCACAGGACTAGTCCCAGTTCACTCCAGTCGCCAAAACGCGAACATAAAGCAGAAAAGCTCCTCAAGGCGCAGATACTTCCCCGTGTCTGTCTCTACCCTGTTGTGTCAGAAGATAGGATGGCACGCATGAACACGGCTTGTGGCAGCGCGCGTAATGGTAGCACTGATGGTACGAGCCCGAGGAGCCATGTGCCGTTACCAAAATAAAAGCGCTGACGAAGGCAGCGACACAGGGCGTGTCACATCAGGGAGGAGAGAGGAGTGGAGTGTACCGCAATCATAATTGAATAATTTATTTAAAATAGAAAAAAAAGGGGGGGGGGGGGGCGTTGCGCTGTGTGTTCATACGCCACCTGCTGATGGAGCCGGGCACAACAGCACGCGCTCCACTCGAGCGTAATGGTTTTCACCTGTGAGGTGAGTTTTTTCTCTGGTGTACTTTAATGTTGAGGGAAATATAAATATACAGTATTGTGCAAAAGTGTCGAGTCGCCCCTTTCTTTATATTTTGTTTCCAAGAAGACAGACTTTCTTGTCATTTTTAAAGTGTTGTTGAGCAATAGTTCTCCAGGCGTTCTCAAGGTCTTTCAAAGATTTTCTTTGGACGTTGGCTGCTTTTTGGCTCATTTTTAGTCCAGTCCTTGTACCTGACTGATGAATCAGTGTTGTGTCTACACATAGCAGACGACTTAGCAAAGGACCAATTTTAAATAGCATCTTTAGACACTTTATTAGCAGCCTATCACAAAAAACATAATTTGCTCCCATTTCTTTAGTTAAATCTATGAAAAATGTCAAATATAACTTAGTTTGACAGGCATAAAATTGTATTTTTTGCATCAATAAACTGATTCACACATTGGCATATATCAGGATGTTGTGCAATGTGTTCTTAAAAATGTGAGGAAACTGGAAAAGTTGAGGACAGAAGAAGTGGCAGGCCTAAAAAAAAAAGCTGCCTACAGTAGATGAACAGGATCTGAAAGCCATGATCATAAGAAATATGAAAAAATCTGGCACAGGACCTGAGAGCTGTATCTCACCCTTCAGTCCATCTATCTACTTTCCACTGAAGCCTCATCAAAAATGGTCCTAGTGGAAGAAGTCATTCTTAAGGAAGGAAGAAAGAGCTGAGGGATGCCAAAAAAACTGGACTCAAAATCATCAGCATTAGGTCTTATGGAGTGATGAATCCAAATTAAAAAAAATTTGGTTCCAATTGTCAGTATGTACAGAGGAGATCAGGAGAGAGAGGTAGAACAGTGGGTGTCTGCAGCCATCTGTAAAGCACATTTCAGCTGCATTTCAGCCAGTGCTGTTGGAGATATTGTCAAAACCTATGGATTTATGAGTTTGATCCACCATGCAATTAATATCTAGAAAGTGTCTGAATTGGCAACAGCTTCATTTTTCATTTATTTAGTAAATTTAATATCTAATTCTGTTCTTATACATTTCAGTTAAAGGTGCAGCCTAGCTTGTGCATGTTCTGCTGCACATGTGGAGAAAGAGGAATATGTTTGTGTTGGTATTACTGTGGCACTACTCACTGGTGCATTAATATATACATAAACAATTAAATACGCTCTCCCTCACCTTTACATTCCAGTGTAATCCATTTTAGCTATTAAATATGATAATGAATATTCCACAAAATGAAGACATGAACACAGGCTTCTTTCAGTATCACTCTGTAATGTTTAATAGATTTTTTTTTAAAAATTGCGTACCGTACATATGCAATATATTTTTTAAAACAAATATATATTATACTTTCCATTTGATGACAGGTTACAGTCTGTACAATCGGCTTCTGTGTCTGCTAAATATCTATTTTTTACAATGAAATCATGAATATATCTTATAAAACTGTAAAATAACTTTAGAATAAGGATGCTTTGATTAGGATTACAAACTCTCAGAGGTTGCACGGGCACAAAGGTACGTGCTTTTATGAATACTGTTTTCAAAATGTGACTGTTCACCCTGTTAGCAGGGCAAACACTGTAAAGGCAGTAGTAAAAAAATGTAGCAAGAATAAAGTGAGCTGGGAGTATGCAGTTTAACAGAGGCATGTGATTAAAGGTTAGTTTTGGCACATTCAGATACTTCAAAAGATCATTCAGTCATTTGCTGATTTGACTTAGAGACATTAACGTATTTCATCTTGTGCATTCGATTTCAAAGCAAATACTTCTCTTACAGCACAGAACATGTCCTCTCTTTACTTTCAAATTTGCCATTTAACTCCATCACTTAAAAGGGAGAAATACCATCCAATATACAATCAATAACTTGCTTAAGCAACCAGCACATGCGTTTTATACTTTTCAGCATTTATATCTTGATATGTCTGAGCCCTCACTGCGCTTCATTTTGAGCACCATTTACAGATTTTCATGTTGTTTCCTCAAACCTGCGCCGGGTATGTTCAGAGATCTGAAAGAAAATCTGGGGAAAATATTTGAAGGAAATATTAATATTTAAAGAAAGCTTGAAAAAAAAAATCCTAATCTGCACTGAAATTTCAGCGGTTTGTGGTGGCACCAGTGGTGAGGAAAAGTTGAATGCAGCATCGTACTGTGAGGGCCTCTGGAGGAACAGTGCTGTTCAGTGGGGAGGAATGCAAATTTCCTGCAGCTGCAAATAGTCGTGGAACAATAAAGTCCATTCTTTTAATCTGAAACAGTGTCATCTGCATTCATTCAATCCTCTGAAGTGAAGTGCTTGTAGACACTCTCAGAATCTCTGTGCAGCACACACAGACACATGCAGAGGGGTGAGGTGAGAAATCACATAAAGTCCCTTTCTTCACCTCTCCTGTGGGAAACAGGGTGAACATGCAGGCTGTACTAATCAACACATGGGAGTGCGGTAGATAATGGCATTATTAGTTGGGCTCTTATGACTCCTGATGGATGTGGGCAAGCAGTAAGTGAGGAAGTCAAACCGGTGCCACGTAATTCCCAGGAAAAGTCCCAAAAGCACGAGTCCGTTCTGACGTACCTGCAGAGAGCATAACACGTGCTGTGGTCACACAACAGAAACATCTGTGGAGCTGCTGTGCCAGTGACACCAGCAATGTTTCATTTTGTCCACTAGATGGAGCACTGACACTACAGTACTGTCATGTCTGTCATTTTTTTTAAAAAAATACTATAGAACATATCTATAATTATTCCCTGAGAGTCTATATAAGGGTGACACATCAAAGGGAAAAACTTCAGTTAAAAATGTGTGTTTGTTTCCTGGTGACAAAACTATTGTAGGTGCTTGACCAATTCAACAAGTAATACATTGTGAATACATGAACAAAGATATGTTGTAAATCATGGCCTTCAAGTTGTGGCCCAAAGCCAAAACATTTTTATCTGTTTAAAATTTCATTAATCTTTGCATAAACTCCTGCTTCAGCATCTTGTTTCTGCGATACTAAGATATACTTAAAATAGTGCTTTAAATGATATATAAACAAAACCACATACCTACAAACCAGCCATCATCACATTTCTCCACCACTTGTACAATGTCTCCTTCTCTGAGCTCCAACTCATCTGAATTCTGCGGTTTGTAGTTGTAAACAGCTTTATATCTAAAATTGAGAGCAATCATCCTCAACCACAAAGTCACCAGAACTGCAACACTTGTTCTGTATTGTAATAATGTAAACAAATAAAAACATCTGAAGACATACGGTTGGCGTTGCACCATTACTGAGCCGGAGTTGTTTGGTGCTTGCGTTTGCGGCAGGGAGTTGGCATGTGGAGCAACCTGATTTGGTATTGCACCCTAGGAAAAACAAAAACCTCATGTCATTATTATGAAATGTGAAATGATGAGCCACATTCCTGACCGCACAAACAATAACACTATGGGTGTGGGCATTGTGTCACTTTCTCAGAAAGGCAGTTAGAGCAGACCTGTGAGTGGTCAGAGTGTCGGGGAGTGTTCGCTGTGGGAGCTCCTGCTCTGTGCGCTGACGTTGATGAGTGAGTGGAGGGTGAAATGGCTCTAGCTGTGGAGCTCTGGTTAGCTGAGTGTGTCCCAGCCCAGTGATTGTTGTGGTTGGTGGGAGTTGTGGAGGTGCTGAGGTGCAAGCGATTAGCTGTTTCTTTAGGTACAGGTGTCTGAGTGGGAGAGCGTGACTGTGAAGTTGGACTGCCGAGTGGTGACGGTGACGACGGTTTCACGGGGGAGTGGTCAGGTTTGGGGCTCAGGGAGGTGTAGGTGAAAGGGGACAGTGGTGACCGCGGGGAAGGTGAGTGCAGTGGACGTCCTGGACTTTGGGGTCCAGGGGAGATGGGGGACATGGGTCCCGGTGAGTAGTCGTCCATGGAGTATTTGGTGCGGGGCATCTTGTTGACCTGAACATAACTGGCCGGGAAGATGCCGCTGCGGCTTGTTCCTGGAATCCTGCCCTCCAACCACTGATCATCAACACGCCTGGTTATGCTGATCACCTCACCCTAAAGTATAAAATAGAGGTTATAAAAGTTTTATTTTTGACATCATCATGAAATAAAACATGAAGCTACACAAAGCCATCGAAATGAGATAATTGTGGAAAACCACATTTTAATGTGTTTCTATGATGAAACGTCATCCTAAGCAAACCACCACAGCAAATATCAGTAATACTTCCATGTTTGTTCAGATTAAACTAATTCCCTGTTAATTAGTGCATTTTATTTAGCTGCATTTTTTTTACTGATCCACCCCATTTTTCTTTCTTTTTTTTAAAACACAGTTCAATAGCAAAGAAAAGCTATTCATCTGCTCCCTAGTGTTTCCTTAATGTGTTTCAGTACAACCAGATGCAGGGATTCAGTAACCAGGAAGTGTATCTATCTCTGTTCCCGCCCTAACTTTTAGCTCAGAGAGTTTCTCTCAAACAGAAGCGATGCCTTATGAACTGCTCACTTTACGGAAAGAAAGTTCAACAGGTAGGTCCGCATTGAAGTTAAACAGAGCCACAGCTTCCCCGTAGTCCAACACCTGTAGAGTGGGAGACTTTATGGGTGTTGGCTTCTCTGTAGGAGCCAGAACCTGTGAAGGACATTGGAGTTTTTAGCCTCATTCATGTCATAATATGAGCACATCACAGAGAACTGGCCTCAAATGAGAGATGTGAAGAAATTTACCTCCACGTACGATGTGGGGAAAATACCAGCTCTTCCATGATGTTCTCCTTCAAACCAGTTGGCATCTACCTGCCTGTGGATGTAAACGATGTCGCCTTTCTGCAGTGAGAGCTCCCTGAAGAAAGGGAAAAACAATAATGAGTCACACAAAAGGAGCATCTGAGTTTCTGATCCTGCTAAAAACTTTTCATTCAGAGGAAATAACATTCATATTATCAGCTCATACTGTGACTCACTTGGGTGACTGAGCCTGGAAATTAAACTTGGCTCGTGCCGCTTTTATCTGGAGAGATAAATCATGTTTTAGGAAGAATACAAGCACCGTGAACCATTGAGCCTTTGAAACAAAATCAAAATGCAAAACGATGCAATCTTCTAGCTTTTTTAGGTAGCAGGAAAGTTGTTGAAACGTACCTTTTTCTCCTCTTTTTTAGGTGGGAGATCCATGGTTTCATTTGCAGGCGAAAGACGTTCTACTGTGGAACAAAGTAGGGGAAACAAGTGAGTGGAGTCTAATAGATGCACTCCTTTGTTCAGCCAATGTTTTTGAATGTGTTGCTGTGTCAAAGCAACAGCTACATAGGGTTAAAAGGGATTTTGAATTTCCACGACAAACAATTGAATAGTGCTAATCTTTAATCAGGTCTTCCGGATTTCACTTCCTATTTTTAAGGGCTTCCTCCCCACCCATCCATAGCTGTTTCTTTAGGAGAAAAAAAAAAGCTACAAAGACTTTCCATATTCACACCAGCTCCAGCTAACAAGTGAAATACCAGAGCAGAAGACAACATCAGCAATGAAAGACAGCCTTGAGACCATCAGCAAATATTAGATTACTTTGAGCTTTCATCAAGTATATGTGGCCTGATTAAATGAGTGGCCTGTTTTGTAAAAGCACGTGTCTTTGAGCGAGAGCAAATTCAAGAAAGAGGAAAGGCTGAGCATTATCAGCTTAAGGAGAGTTTGTAATAAATCACTATCAACGATGTTGCAGAGATGGCGGGAAGGCCTCAGTGTGCATGTGTGTTGCTCTGTGTTTACCATATGTTGATGCAGAGGTTGATGACGGGCCAACAGGATGATGGACAGGCTGCTTTGATGCTGATAAACTGCTGAAAACGTGAAGGAGATATAAGATTTTTTAGATTTATATTACTGTCACACTCTCTTTTCAGTGACGATATCAAAAGGACAGAGAAGGCACCAAGTCAAAGACATAAACCCAGCGAGGAGTGTGTGTGTGTGTGTGTGTGTGTGTATAACTGGACAGCTGGAAGGGCTCGCAAATGACTCCTTGACTTGAAAATCTGCTTCCAATCAAGTATGAAGCTTCAGTTATCTTTATAGCCCTGATGCGCCATTCATTAATCACAATCCTGGGTCTCTGGGTTTGAGTTGGTGTTTGGGTTGGGAATGAATCCGAAACCCGAAAGATTCCGGCTTGGACTCCCCATGAACTCATTTGCATATGCAGACAGCACAGTTTTGTATGCCAGTGTTTGCAGCTGGACTCCCACAGCTAAACGAAGTGTGCAGATAACAGGAAGTGGTAAGGAACTGACAAACTGTCCCTGCTGTGTGTTTTAAATTTCCATGTCCTAAGCTCAATCCCCTGAGACTGGAAAAGGTCACAACCAATGAACTCAACTTAGCGAACAACAGTGGGAATCCTCCAGGAATGCATTACACACACGAGGAGAAATGTGGAATGCCGTCAGCTGTTTGACGTAAATATTGTACTTGGATTTGTTCAATTAACAGGTTTTCTGTTCGCACAGAAAGTCACCTGAACAACTAGCAGGGATCCTGCAAAGTATTAATGGTTTCACTGTCGAATCATGTTGCTGGGTTTCTTAAAATAGCAGCAAGAAAGGAGCAGTTACTACTAACAGATGACGCAATATTAAAGTGGATTAAGAGGCAGGGAGTTGCTCTCAGAGGAGGTCTCTTATGTGACGATTGACCCTGGATTTTCTATTAACCTGTGCTGGATATGCCACTATTATACAATCCACACAGTGAAAAATTCACTTTTAATACCTTTTAAACAGCCCCATAAAATGAGAATTCCTTAAACAGCCTGACTGCTGTATACAGAAAACTTACCTAAATTACTCAGAAAGTCTTGATATGTGTTTATGCCATGTAATGGTCTTATATATAAAGTAAGGAAAAATCTATAGAAAAAGTGCATCTCAAGTCATAAGAACGTAGTGTAAAAGATATGTAAAAATGTAATTAAATCCAGCTAAATATATGCAGTAATCATTTTTACTACATGCCTTATTGTGACCATATAATAATAGTGTAACAGTGCCACTGACTGACCTGTAGTTTGTAGTGCCGGTCTTTGGAGCAGTTAGCGGGTCCCTGCCTCTGGCCTCCTGCAAGCAGAGGGAACAGTAAACAGTTTTTCCCCTGAAGCCGTCTGTATCTCACAGCTCAGAGGAAATCTCACAACAACTCAGACAAAGTCGAGGTGCTGACCACTCCCAAAGGAGCAAGAAATCCCCTGGGTCCTATCCTCCTCAGGCTACAAGCAACACCACTCATGATCTGTCTGAGCCGCCTGTGATTTCAGTTCAACTGCAGACTTTGAGGCTCATTCAATCATACAGGAATCAGGAAAAGCATGACAATTTTTTGGCAAGTCACTGTGATACTGCAGGGAGAGTTCAGAGGAACATAATCAAAAAGAGCTGAAAATTTTTGATTTGTAATTCTTGTTCGGCAGCCAGGTCTACATTTGTTGCGAGGAACTTGCAGGCAGGTGATTTACAAAGCAGATTGATCTGAGTGCAAAGACAGGCAGGCAGTTCTGGGACTATGTTCCAGGTCGCATAGAAAAACATGTCAAAGCTAGGAAGCAGAGGGATCCCATTGGCACGCAGCCTTCATTGGGAGTGTAGGGAGTAAGGTTGAGGGTAGGTGGGAATTCTGCTAGATTGGTGGTGAGGGAGTGGGGTGCTTCAGCAGAGAGAGTCAGGAGGGGGGCTCAGTACCTCACCCCGGCCTCGATGCTGCTTCTTCTGGGAAAGTCTCCGCTCCAGGCCTTGAATCTCCGAGTCCAGCTCAGCCTCAAATCGACTCAGCTCGGACACCAGACTGGCCTGAGCCCGAGCAGTTATGGAGGTGGAATGGCAAGATTAAAACACTGATACAGAGTCTAATGTTTGGCGCTAATGATGTCCCTTTTTCAGCTTTTTAAGACATCTTAGAATGCAGAAATAAATTCAGTGAAAGACGCTCACCTCTATTGAAGGAGACTTTGGTTTCTCTTGCTGTTTCTGTGCCGATAGATAAACCTATGGACAAAAAAACCCCACAAAAATGTAAATGAAGTTAATGAATAGAGCCTGACAGAGAGGATTTTTGAGACCAATACTGATACCGATATTTGGTGATTTAAAAATCCAGTATTCCATCATTCCAATATCAGTTCATTTTTTTCACACACACCAAACATAAACAGATTTTTCTAACAATGTGCAGTCATTTATTTACTCCTTTACTCTCTGCCCGAGATGCTCAGATCAGCCCGTCGTTGTGTTTGCGGCCTTCCAAACACGTTGCCAACACAAGGGGCACAGTGCCATCCGGTGGACAAACTATACAACATCAACACTTATGTGTTGAGGGGTGTTTCTCCCATCACTTCTTTTCTTTATAATTCTGGCTATGGGTAGTAAATTTATGCACTATTTATACTGATCCTTATTAAACTTTGTAGTCCAGGCTGGCTGCCAAGAGACATAAATCTGCATATTTCATTTAACTAGCTCAAGAATTCCTCTTTCACGTCTCTTTGCAAAGGCTTCACCCTGATTCTATCAAACATTGCTTTAAAAGGCTCTGCCCGTGTGAAATGCAGACTAATCCTCTATTTTTTATTTATTCATGTTGTAAAACCTTGGCAAAACGTGTCCCTCTGAATGCCAAGTCCTTCCCTCCTGTTCGGAGTCTTCCTCACTACAATCACAGACTGCAATGTCACTGTGAAGCAGCGCAACACCTGATATGGTCTGAGAGCTGGTTTTGTAAATACTGTCCAGGGAATCCAACATTGGCCACTGTCACAAAGAGGAAATGAAATAAGTCTCCATGCTGTGAGCCATTATACACCACAAGAGGTTAGGACCATAATACGCATCACAAGACCCCACAGCTCCAGTGGGGGAGTGGAAACAAAGATTTCTTTTCTTCACAAGTGCAGACACAAGACGCAATATGCGCCAGATCTGGGACATTGTTGCAAGAGCCATTCAAAATAGAAACTCTAGAGTCACCGGTCTAGAACTCACTGCACACTCAATAACAGCAGCTCTTAGTTCAGATTCTCAGCCTCACCAGCCTGTAAATCACTGACTTGCAGTGCAAAGCCCCTTAAGGCTCAACATAAACACACAGGTAATGTATTTTCTTGACTGAAAAGATGAATGAATGAATGCTGGGAGCCTACTGGATCCTCTGAATAAAAGGAGTGAGTACATCTGGTGGTAAGCGGGAGGTACCGTACTCCGACCACACTCTCAAGTTATTAGACGCCTCGCGTGAGAAGATGGAATACAGACTTAGACTGTAATCCTTAAAGAAAAGATAACCAACCTGTTCTTGAGCTCCACACTGGGAAGACCAGCGCGAGACTATACAAAGAACGCAACACATAAGAACAAAAAACAACCCGCAGCTTAAAGAATCACAAAGGAACGTTTTTTAATGCAGGAATCAGAGTGATATCAGAGCCTGTTTTTAAACTGTGAGTGCATGTGAGGTTGTACCTGACTGTGGCTTTCTGAGGTGGTGCTCTTTCCAGGCTCAAAGTCGAATATGCTCTTCGGTTGAGGGTGCTGCTTTCCTGGGTCCGACAGCCTATCTACACCCTCGCTCCTGAAACATAACACCCACACGCACACACACACACACCATGGACAACAGTTTAATCATGACTTCATTGTAAGTGCCTGTAACAACAAATCCAAACTTGTCCATCCCACACATTTTTCCCCCTATTACTCTTGGCTTTGTAGTTTTAGCTGGTATTCACATAAGACATCAGCTGCAGTCTGTATCTGATCTGAGAAATTCTGTAAATTAATATTTAAGTATCTTTAACCTCTGATCTGATCTAAAACTTTAGCTTTTTCATTGATCTGAGTGTGGTGCAGAAGTATAATAATAACTTAAATCAAAAGGTCAAAATGACAATTTCAGCATAATATGCTTGTCTATGGAAGCTCATTTCTGCCACTGAAAGTTTTTGACTTACTCAAACTTCTAAGAAAAAAACAAAATTGATGAAGTTAAGATATTCAAGATAATAACCTGAAATTTTGAGATAATAATCCAAGGATATTTTTTTTCTTTTCAGTGGCAGAAATAAGCTTCCTTACTTGTCAGGACCAAGCAGCAACCTCTACGCCTAAACTGTGGAGACAACGCTGAAGTTACACAAACTACAGTACTTCTAATGACCACACGGGGCAGCATCCCCTTAGAAATTCATGTCAAAATGCTGAATTTTACAGCATAACATTCAAATAAATAAGCGCGTTTGCGGCCTGATGCAAAAAAAAGTTTGTCATCTTTTCCATGCCAACTGTACGGGTAGGCTTTTCTATTTAATAACTCACCTTTTTAGCGTAATAATGCTTAAGGTTGAGCACTTTTAGGGGATTGGCTGCTTTCAGAGGTGATTACCAACAAGTGATCTGCTGCTTATGATCAACTCAGTGAATTTGAGCGCCTTTACTGGACCTCTCGACCTGTTTGAGGTGTTTGTGCCTTTCAGAGCATTTAAAATTAAATTAACTGACATAATGTGTGGCTAAATGCACCAACAGCATGTTCTGGAAATAAGTGCATTTCTAGTATCATCTTATCTATATGCTAACACTAATCAACAAGCGTGTGTGTGTGTGTGTGTGCACGCTTTTGGCCCATCCTTTGTATAAGTTCCCACTCTTAGGTCTAAAACATTCATCTCTCATTGAATATAAAGGCTTTATCAAAAGTGCAAAGCTAGTTACTGTATTGTCAGTATCATCTGATGCGCCTGTCTTTTTTTTTTCCCCCCGGTGCATGCTGGGATATGAAATGTCACCCTGAAAGAGTTACATCAAATCTCACCAGTCTGGTAAAGCTCCGTGAGGTGTAAGTCTGAAGAGGTTCTTGTCTGCTTCATTACTTTCTTCTGCGTTGGCAGACAGCGGGACCCCTGCAGATCAGTGCAGATCAGTCTTGAGTAAAAACCGATTATATAACCGGACAAGTCAACAATGTGGAATTTGGTGAATTCACTCACTTTCAGCTGACCACTTCTCTAAAGGCTCCAGCTCAGGTTCTGGTGAACAAAGAAATTATTTCTTAGACTGTTTTTAATACTTTATAAGTGTGTAATAGGAATGCAATGCCAACATTTTACATACTGCATGTATATACTTGTTTAAGATTCAGACATATTCACTTCCAATTTTTTTAAAAAAGTGTCTCTTATTAAAATCTGCAGTTCTATAAATATCAACTGTACAAGTGTATCAAAGAGTTAAATCAAAAAAGTGCTCACTACGTAAACTCCCCCATTCTTTTTAAGGATGATTGTTTATGTTTAAAGTTATATATATTTTGTACATAAAACTTTAATCTGCATAAGCAGCTGTCAAACTATAGTAGTGGAAGGCAACAAAAGAAAAGTGTGAATGGGTGTAAATAGGTCAAAGTGCCTAAAATCTTGCCCGGATGTTCCAGTGTGATTATTCTTTAACTATATCTCAGACCTTGAGATACTAATGGTGACGCGATAGTGATACTCAGTGTTTTCATTTCTACTAGTGTTAGATAAAGCAAAGCACCTGTTTCTCTAAATCAAAATGGTTGTAAAAATCCACTCCGGTGCTGTGAGGGTACTTTTTCCTGTGCACACAGGGAATGTTTTTCTATTATGAAACATGAAATAGAGACAAGTAACCAGCCAGATTTAGGAGGATCTGGGGGTAAGAAGCTGGATTATTGTCAAAGCTAATAAACAGAACAGACATAAGACCTTAGGGCTCTTTCATCATGCCTGTTTCTGCCCCCGCAGTAATCTGTTTGCTGGATCACCTCAGCAGTACCTGACACGGACGCAGAGAGGAATTCACTCTGGAGCTGTGTGTGTGAGGAGAGGGGGAGGAGGAGCGTCCTTACCTTCTGGTTTCTTGTGAATCTGTTTGAACATGCTCCTGTACCAGTCTTTGGGTTTGTTCACACTCTGGTATTGAAAGGCAGGGGAGGCGCAGAAAGTTAATAAGCCCGGCCAGTAAAAATTTGGTAAAGATACGACACATTTTATCTAACGAATATTTTAGAATTAAAGCAGTGTTATCTTACTGATCTGGAAGCAATGGGCATCCCAGTCTCATCCACTGGACCAATTCCTGAGAACTTGATGAGCCTCTCCTCCCTGGTGGGGGCCATGCTGCGTGGTAACGTGGCAGAGCCCCGGATGCCATTGGACAGTCCACCTGAGTTATAGTCACAATAACAACATTTCATTTATTAGGGTGTTTTTTTTTTTTCAATTTCACTTATTTCAGGTAACTACAGCTTCCCCATACATATTACAACTTCTTAGCTATTCAATTATTACAGTTATTCTGAATTTTACAGCATACCACTTTTGATTTTAAATTCATAATCTTACTATTTGACTGTGAGGGTCCATAGTATGACCCAAAGCTGAGAGTTGCTGGGCTCCCTCCATTCAGCTCTGACACCTTGAAAAGGACAGAAATGTATAAATCAGGCCTGTTACAAACATCTAAGTGTTATGTAACTCTAAGCTGCAGCAGTGATGGTTTCAAAACACTGATAAACAGCATGCAATGCTTTGTATTTCCACAGGGAGGAGCACTTGTATACTGATTACCACTCGCTCAGCCTCAGCGTAGTTATTAACACAGCCTCCTGGCCATCAGATACCTTCATGTCTCCCGCTGGCAGCCTCACAGAGTGAAAGGGGCTCAGAGGTGGAGTGGGTAGTCCAGGAGAGATGACCACCTCATGGGTCAGGTCTGGAGAAGTTATTATTTGCTGACCTGAAGAAACTCCAGGCTTCCCGGAGAAGATGATCCGGGAGCCATCCGGATCAGCAACCACTTCCGCACTTTGCTAAACAGAGAGGAAATGAGAAATATGTATGAACGAAAACAATGTGTGAACTTTGCTCCTGTCATGTTCTCCTCTTGGCGCTGAGTAAACACTGCCCTCTTACATAAGGTCATGTGAACTTGTTAGGGGTCAAGCTATTCTCCAGAAAAGAACTGGTCTGAGTTGGGGAGCCTCTGATGAAAAGGCCTCTAATTTATTTAAAGCAACAGAAGTGGGAAGTGTTGTTTCACCCACTTTATCATCTCTCTTGCCACAGCTGCAGAAAGGCAGAGTGGGAGACCTGAAACAGGAGAGGGTCATTATGAGACGATTAACTCCCCATTCACCAGTTCTCCCTGTTTTTGAGCCAGGGGGCGGAGTCAGGACAGAGAGGTTGGAAAGAGGTCGAGGATGTCAACCTCAAAGTCCAGCAGTGGTAGCAGTGGTCTCCATAGTGATCCCCCAGACCATGATGGCTAGGCTGGATCCTCTGTTCGGACCCTGCATATCAGGTGCTTTGGTCATCCATGCTAGAGGTCATGGTGAAAACCCCCCGTGTCTTATGGCTGAACTCTTATCATCACCAAAGGCGTGATGATTGTGACACTACACTCGACTGATCTGTGTCACGCTAATGAGTGTTTCTCCGGCCAGTTTATATTTGCTTTTTCACGAAAACTGCATTTGTTAAACAGCTGAAAATGTCGAGATTTAGCAGAGCTGAAACTGGCTTTACCTGCGACTGCATGTGATCTGTTGTGGTTCTTGTGTGACAGATATCAAATTCTTGTGCACGGCATCAAAACTACCTGCAAAGACACAAAAAATTCATATGAAATTTTCATTTAAATATTCTCCAAATGAGTCGCAATGTTTCTTTAAAAGACTATTACCCACATAATTTTCCTTTTAGACAGGTTTTTTGCTGCAAGAGCAAACTGCTGTGTAGCCACACAGGAGGATTTTTTTAAAAAAGGGTGGAACAGGTGGGGCCACAGGAAATCTGAATATTTAATCAGTGCAATTTTAATTTTTATAATTGTTTGGCATAGTGGGAAAAAGTATTTAAACTTTTAAGTAAAAGTTATAATCTAACTTAAGTAGCTTAACAGTGCACAGGTTGTGTAATCAAAATATATTCAAAGTACCTAAAGAACTAATTATGTAGAATTGCACTTTTCAGAATTATATATTGACCCTTTGATGTGTTTATATCTGTTTAATCTACCAGCTGTTGGTGATTTTAGTTACTTGGATATTGTTGGCTAGCTTGATCCATTATAATGCAAATAATCTGCAAAATAATATAAATACCATGGAGTACAAAGTACAATAATTGCAAAATAAAGTGGAGTAAAAGCAGAAAATTGCACAACATAGAAATAATTCAAGTACAACTACATTAAACCTGTACCTCAGTAAAGTACTGAGTAAATGCACTCAGTTACATTCCTACTGGTCTTATTCATGCTCTCATCTTAACCAGTGGTGTTGGCCATTGTAAGATTACCAGCACTTTAAATACTGAAATAGGTTTGGCTTTCATGTCCTTTATGGATTGTAGATCTATGTTGTTTTTGCTGGAAGTGTCCTATCAGTGTGTCTGTCATAATCCACAGATCTAAGGACATTATTGTTTACGTTTTCATTCCTAATTGTGCCTCCTGAATGGTCTCCCTTTTAGTCATTACTTGCGTGGGGTAGCACAAAGCCTCCCAGTAACAAATTCACATTTTACATCAAGGCCGACTCTACAGCTGTTCCATTATCACATGCCTCTAGCTTTCCAAAGAGGGAAAATGAGCGTCACCCACTTTTCCCCGCTACTAAGGAAAACCCACCCAAAAACAATGAGTGTGACTCACATGTCTGCCTCAGTCTTCCCAGTGCTGTAATAAGCTGGACTTGAAACAACTAGATGATGGGAGAAGGCCAGCAACTGAAAGCAGACACCAGTCCCTGATCAGCTACACCTCTGGCTAAAAGATTTTGCCCCATATTACAACATCATAGGCAGGCTGAGAATAAGAGGGATGCCGTTTCCGCTCTTGAATGAGGCAGATGCCTGTAGAGATTAAATGGTCCTTTTAGTGTATGAATGGAAACCACAGCTTCTCTTCAGAATCAAATCCCTGCACCCCAAACCATTGCAAAGGCAATCTTAGCTTGAAAACACCCACACACAAAAACACAGAAATTAGTTGTAACTGTTGAAGTAAACAACGCAGTTAATATGAGGATTATTTGCTGTCAAGAGCCGTGCGTTTGTAGCATGGTAAGAAAGTCATGACCGAGCAGGGACCATTACTACAGGCTGAAAGCTGCACAGCACGATTTGCACTAATGACTTTTCCATGTGGCATTTGCAGCTGAATATTAGTCTATAATCATTGTGGTTAAGACCAAAAAAATATAAGCACTCCGTGTCTGTGTGCACAAGGCTAAGAGGCAGCACAGAGTCCGTGCTCTGACAGATTCAACGTTCCAGTTTCCAGACAACAATGTCACTCATCTGAGTCATCATCCCCCAATTACCCCGGTTACATAACACGAAATAGATGGGAACTGGAAGATTGTGTCTTCAACAATACCATTAATGCTTGAGCATGACAGATGACCTATCATCACCCAAAGCAATCACAACAAAATGATTATCCATCCAAAGGCAGGGAACACTGCAAAACAAGCTCCATGTACATGCAGTGACATTCTGCTCTGTGTTTACATCTGGCCTCCCCGGCCTTTTAAAGCCACTCACTTTAAAGGGCCATGCCAGTGATGAATAATGGATTAGTAATTTTCAGCAGAACTTGTGAAGAGGAAACAAAGAAGCTGATTTTCCCGTCAATGCTGCCACTTCAGTTTCAACAGAAACTAGTCAGTGACAGCTGCCTTTTGTCGTATGTCTTGCCTCTACGGAAATATAGATTAATATCTAATCAGAGAGGGAGTGTTGTACTTCCATGCATGTCCATAAGAGATTGACATCCTGAATTTTAGTCTCCTACATTCCCCATAAGGCAGCTCAGCAGCATCTCCAATTGCCTCCAAACTTCAAAAAAGTACCAGAAGATATTACAATGCTGTTCTTTTGTAAATAAACTCTTAAAGCTATAACTGGTCTTAAAGAGTACCTGCTGTGCCTTTCCTTGTTTTCTGTCGTATGAATTGCAGCCAGATTTTCAAATAATGAGGTCAGTGTAGATACTTTCAGCTGCTCCCTTATTCACAAGGGAGCAGCCACAGCGGGTAGCTCCGCATGTTTGATTTGGCAGGTTTCAAGTTGGATGCTCTTCCTGATGCAACCCCAAAGGGATTTGTGTCGCCTCCTGGGATCAAAACAGTTCAGTGTATGTACAAATAATTCCCGACTGACTTCAGACTGCCTTTTCTACATTTTTTTTCTACTCTTGGATCCGTGTGACGTGAATGAGAGTGGCTATCCATAACATGATCATGAGGCATATAGCTCTAGCTGTGGGTACGGCAGCAAACCTGTTTCAAGGACAGCCTTAAAGAAAGGGTGTCATTGATGGGTACAGTTAAATACCCAATATAACACAAATATGGATTATTTTGAAGACTGGTCTCTACTATTTAAGCAGACCAAGAATATAAATATGGAACTAGAAATGACTATAATAGGTGCCCTGTAATAGGAATGGCTGATAAGAGCTGAAATATCCCACTTCAGCGAAGCAGCTTCCTGATGAGTAAGCTCATGTCACAACAGTGACTCTCATTTCTCTGGAGAGCAAACTCCAACCCAGAAATTCTCCAGAACTACATGCATTCCCTGTTTGACAGCACTAAACACAATCCTACCTAATAAGGAAAACTCTGTGTTGACATGTAGCAAAAAAAGGAAAAAAAAAAATGCTGTTCAGATGTCTGGCTCTTTTTACATTTAATCTGGACGCCCAGTGCGTTCTTGTGTAATTACTGTGACTCAACACAGGAGGCAGCTTCAAGCTTTCAAAGAGAGCACTTGGAATCGGTTGTGTCGAAGCCCTGCGATGCTGTCTTGGTGAAACACGTGAATGCCACCGCAGATGTATTTACACGCGAAACCCTCTGCTAGGTGAGATGTCCATTATCATTATTGCATCAGCTTGGGGATGGAAGAAAAACAGACCCATAAAAGGCCCCCATGTGCACTTGAGATAAAAGGAGGATGCCCTGCTTTAGACGTGATTTCACAACACCAGAATTTTATGGTTCCAGCTTGCTGAAAATACTTCTTTTTTTTTTTTGCTTTCCATTCAGTAAACAGGAAGGTAACTGAGGACAGGCTGAATTAGAATCAGGGGATTTTAGTGTGAAATTTTCTGACTCGATCCCAAAAAAAAACTCATCCGGTCTTTCAAAGAATTGAGCCAAATATTCAACTCCGTATACCAATACAAAAAAACCCAAAACAACAGTCAACATTAGCGCCATCAGCAATCTCAAATTAAACATTGTGTCACAATTCACTTAAAAAGCGACATCAGTGTAGCTGTAAGATTACTTCTCCTTTCAGTCCAAAGGGAGTTGATGAGAAACCAAACTATTATCAGAAGTTGTTGAGGCAGAGCACAACCACTCAGCAGCCACAAGGTCAATGAACTTCACCACACCCCTGTGATTCCTGTGAGTCACAAAAGGAGGTTTCCACAGCTGTTAATAACATTACTGATATAGAAACATTTTTGCAGAAAAAAAAAAATAGCAAACCTTTAAAATATTTGTAAAGATAAACCCCTTCCATTAATCACACAGCTCTGAGTCAGTACCCCAGAAAGGCCAGCTGATGACAGAAGGCTGACATCTCCTAAATTTCTGTCTGCCACAGAAAGGTCTTTTTGCGCAGACCCTGACCTTTGATGACCTCCGTCTCCATCACACAAACAGCGAGAGCGTCTTGCATTGTTCTCACTGAGAACAAGGCTGTCAAGGTGGCTACACATGCTCTAATGAAAAACTGCCACAGCATTGACCTGTGAACCTGTGTGTTAGCTACTGGGACAGTCGTGATTTGAGGTCAGAGGGGAAAATGCAGATTCTTTTTTTTTTTTTCGCAAATCAGGAAGGATGGTCTTTAAAAAAAACAGTCGCATGTGAATTGATCACCACGCATGAGCCCAAGTCTTTTGTGCAGCATGGTGAGCAGAAACATAAGTTAATCATCGACTCCTTGAGAGTGAACTGCTGATTAAAAGCTGTGAAAAGCTCGTGAAAAAAGACAATTACAGCAATTCAGCTTGAACAGCATCATAAAATCCTTTAAAAAAGTGCAAAGATATTCTAACCATCTAAAGAAGTGTGGGTATTATTTTAACCTGCCCTGAAGGTTAAAGTCTTATCATCTGCACGTACACCATGTTGCTGCTGCCCAATGAGTTACATAAGAGTGCTGTAAAACCAAAGAAATTTTGCCTTAAAAAGTGGCGAGAGGGTAATTACAAGCACATTTGTCGAGTAAATAAAACAGGCTTTTATTTCTAAACACATAAAATGAGTCACTCCGCAGCTATGTGAGAGGTCAGTTTTGCGAGGTTGATCGCACAACATTGCTTGCCCGCGTGCAACCTCGCAGATGTGCAGACGCAGCCCATACAAGGTCCTGCAGCACGCAAGTTTATGATATGCAGTTATTGGGGGATACACACATTTATCAGGAGGGAAGTATTTCACCTCCTTGTATGGTGCGCCTCCAGTCAGAGCAGCAGGAGGAGTCTGCGTGCATCTTGTCAATGGAGAGGCGATGTGTTCCCAGGAGAAGCCCGAGGGCAGTAAATCACAGCCTCCTTCTCCAGGAAGCGCCCAAGTAGTTCTGTTTTATCAGATTTGCTCTTACAAAAAAGCATGCTTCCCATCATTTAACGTAATTCATTATTTAAGTGTGTGTACAATATGCCAGACAAAGCATGAGAAAAATACATGCTCAGAGCAGAGTAACTACAGAAAAATGTCACAAATCCTCACGCCTGTCATTTTGCATCTTCAAAGCTGAGTGCAGCCTGTGGATATGAGTGCTGGCAGCTAGACCCTCAGTAATATCACAAAGGGAGTCAAAGCCAGCTGTGGAAATTACCCCGACAGTGAGGAGGGCTTCCAGTGATGCCTGGACAGTTTGGGGGCCATTAGGCCTGATATCTGCTGCAGGATGGGAAAGTGTTCTGACAGAACTAATTATTTCCTCTGAGCTCACCTGGCAGTCGCCTGTGCACACTTACCCACTGGGCAAAGCAACAAGGGATGACATGTTGGGAAACACTACCCACAATGCCATGACTCTCTCACTCTCTTGCTTTCTCTCTCTCTCTCTTTCTCTGCCTCTCTCTCTCTCTCTCGGTGCTCCAGCTGTAACTCCAGCTGCCCTGTCCTCCACTTACTCCAAATCTCTTTCAGTCCACTCCTGTTGTGTGTTTCAACACTAGCTACACGAGTTAACTTGTTTTAAGGCACATTGCAAAGACACTGTAAACATGCAGCATTGATCCTGTGGAGCAGCATGTAATCCCTAAGCAGTCAGACGGGTTACTCAACCTTAAACAAAACACAATTTTAAAGCTTACACGTTTCGTCACAGCCACACTGCTTGAGGTCAATCCTTGTTTTGTTTTGTTTTTTATGTTTGCGCTCCCATTTGGTGTACTTACCTACTCAGTGTGCCTCAGTTTGCATGAAAACCACGCTGCAGACCTTCCCTCCACTTTCTCTGACTCTTGAAACTACCCAGGACACACAATCTCTCTCTCTCTCTCTTTTGCTCTCTCCCTCTCTCTTCCAGCCCTCGCTCTGCCTGCCTCCACGGAAGACTTCTCCCGTTGACAGGCATTGCCATAGCAACCCCCCCCCCCCCCCGCCCTCAAAAGGCACCCCCGCACTTGGCTTGTCAGTTCGGGGCACCTCCTTCAGTGAAGCAGCTCTATTGTTGTGATAAGGTGATATTTCACAGCACGGGGTTAACCAAAGGGGAACCCAAATAGTTCATCACCTCCACCTCCCAGACACTACCCAGTGACTCCACCGTGTCCCCTCCTAACTTTATCTCTCCCATGCCTTCCTCTCCTTTTGTGTATGTGTGTCTTTATATGAGTGTGCATCCATGTGTGTACCTATGTGTGTGTGTGTGCAAAGTCCAGGTCTCTGGCTAGCCAAAGGCATGAAGGGAGAATAAGAGCTCTTTCTGTTCCTGCAGTTCTGGAAGTGTTTCAGAGTCATTACTCTACGCCACATAGGCAACCACTGACAGCACAAGTCCTGCTGACTTTTCTCCCATGATCACACACAATAGCAATACTTCTTGGATGTGAAGATAAAAAGAAACAAGGAGCGACTGAGAGATGTTTTGCCCTTTTAAAGGCAAATTAGTCGAACAGGAGCAAACACATTCTTAAATCCCGCTGCCTTTCACGCACACAATTCTTGCCCAAATAAAACCAGGATTTCCAGTTTGCCCACAGTCCTTGCCAAAAAAAAAAGACAAACAGTGTAAAACCTGAAATCCAGTGTGCTGACAGCCTTGCTTTGGCACAGATTATGCAGCAGGTAGACTGAGTTACAAGGTCCATGTTGCAGGTGAGTGATCCAATCACCTGCTGACAAATGCAGTCCACTTTCACATCCACGTTTTATTCCAGCAATAAAACCGAAGCCCAGCAGGACAAAGGAGGACATTTATCAGGGCCTGCTCAGTGGTCTGCCCATTTGTTTAAAAGTGCATGTTTCTGTGCATGTGCTCGCCAGTTTCAACTTGAAATCGAAACACTCAGCTCTTTCAATAATTCAGCGGTCTGGCTTGGTACAGCAAAGCTCGGTGCAGATATCCATTTACCGACCCTGTACGCTTCACGGGGTTGTTTTTGCCAAACAGTTGAGCTGCTGAACCTAAATGGGCGAGCTGGGCAGTGCAGGGCTTTCTAGAGGAGGGTGCCTTCATAATCTGTGTGCTGCTGGCACAGACTTTAACCCTGCTGTGACCAAATCTGGTACTTTGTCACTCTACACCTAAATGAGGTAATCACGCAAGAGGCAATAGAAGGTTTGGCCCGGGGGGGCCTCAGCACCTCTCTGAGTTCAAATCCCTTGTTCAATTTGTCTTTGGCAAACAAACATGAAGGTTTCCTCATTTTCAGCTTTTTTGCTTACACAGATAATTAGGATAGGAAGGAAGACGGATGAGCCCTTCATTGTTACTGATGGATTCCAGCAGACCTTTACTGCCAGTGTGTTACTACACAAGCTCATTAAAAGGATGACAGCTAAGATTCCAGGGAGTGAATAAACTACGACGTAAGTCAGTCATAGTCTAAAAGCCTAAAACAACTGGTGGTTATAGCTCAAGGCTTTTTCTTTTTTCTTTTTTTCTTTTTTTTTTAAAGCATCAGCTTCCCTGTCCTCTGAGGAGACAGGAGACAGCAAGTCAGCAGATAATGCTGTAATCAAATGAAAGATACAAAGAGAGATGAGTCGAAAGGTTAGAAAAACACTGCCATCATGATGGTAGGCTGATAAGCAAATATGGCATCATACAGCACTGTGTGTGTGTGAGGTGTGTGTGTGTGTGTGTGTGTGTGTGTGTCTGTGTGTGTGTGTGTGTGTGTGTAGGTGTGTGTGTGTGTGTGTAGGTGTGTGTGTGTGTGTCATTCATATCACAGGTTGTGCTTTGAGGTAGAGCATGAGGAATGTCACTGAGAACAAACAAAAATGCATCAGGGTTTATTTTAGCAGTAAACAACATTTTTCTGAGCAGTGCATGTCCCAGGACTCTGGATCACACTGTAAACATGTCTTGTATAGAAATAAATCCTCAAAGGTCTCAACGCCTATTTTCAAGAAAAAAACTGAGCATGAAAACACTGAAATATCCCCACAAGTGAAGCCACCACAGGAGGCAGTTTGTGGACAGAGGTCAGATGATAACCATCCTTTGAACCACAGACACTTGCTTAACAAGTCACTGCAAGAAAACAGTCACAGCAGTAACAGAGCAGTGATTTTAAAAAAAAAAACAAAAAAAAAAAACAGAGCCTTCTGTTGTTTGTCACAGTGCCAGTGATGAACTGAGTAATGAAGAGCAGAAACAAATATCAAATCTGTGTCGGAGTTTCAAATGAAAAATTTAAATCTGAACTGACAGAGGCTAGAAAAACATCATTCTCCTTTGTCAACATTTACATCCTAGTGGTTCTAACCCTTGCGCTAGTCATGGTGAGGCACAAGTTGTAAAGTACTTACAGGCGGGCGCAAGCTGAGCGGTGAAGTCTCTTCAGCACAGAAGGAAAGAGAGGAAGTGAATGAAAAAGGAGGAGGGTGCTACTGCTGCTCTTTCTCCCGAACTCTCCCTCCCTCTTTCTCTTTGTAAAGCCAACAGGGTGTCTTTTATCTTCTGTGAATGATTCAGCCCGAGTCTGAATGTTTGACTGGGCGTCCATAGGCGTGCGCATATGTGCGTGCATGTTTCTCGTGTTTGTGTGAGCATGCTCTTTAAAGCTCATCGGGGAGAAGGCGCTCGGTAATAGTTTCCATCCACAGCTGGAAATAATAGAGATTCCCATTCAGGCACAGGCGCAGTGGAACCACCTTCCGGTGTTTAACTGCACATGCCAAGAAAGATGATTTCTATAGCAATCTCAGTGAATAGGCCTGATTATGATAATAGTGTTGGTCTATTCACTGTCTTAAGTCTTTCACTGTATGTCTGTTGCATTCATATCGAGCACAAAAGACAGTCTGGAGCGTTTTTCTACGACATCCAGACAGCTCCGTTGACTTGCTCACCTGTGCTTTTGCAAGGCTCAAAATCCAGGAAAGCGTTTTTTTAAAACTCAAACCTTCTAACCTCACACATGTAAACACTTTCACACACAAAGACTATCCTAAGCTAAATGTCAGTTTTTCCATGTTCTGGTGCGGTACCAGGCCCTCTGTATCCACCCAGCATAGGAAAACCGTAGTATCAAAGCCGCTTTCCTTTGAAGTCCAAAGTGTAATCATATAGATCAGCTGCATTTCTGGACAATGTTAAGCTTCTGTTAAGTTCTTGAGGGTTTTATCTGGCAGATTCCTGCACCCTGAGTTCAGAAGCAGCTAAGCTCTACCATCTAAGATAAATATTTAACAGTCTGGCTGTGAGACCAGAGACCAAAGGTCACACCTCTGTGAGTCTGTCCTCGTGTTTGAGACAAAAGACGCCCACGTTACCCAACAGCTGCACAGGGGCCATTAATTGTTCTTCTTGGACCAAGTTCCCAGATGAGCAATGAACTATTTACAGAAAGAAAATCTTTTTTTGATTCATAAGCCTCATCTCTGAAACATCAGAGAAACAAGAAGAAGTTTGCAAAGCGTTTTTCCATCTAGTGGTCAGATAATGTAAGCCCTCTGTTATGCTGGAGCCGCTTTGCTGTCCAAAAAGCAACGCACTTTTCCCAAAAATATCCTCTAATTTCATTTTGACAGACTTTGCTTTGGAAAGCACCTTAACATGAAAACTAGTACCACACTGACCCGCAGTGGTTCTAAGGGGAACTGCTGGATTTATATCTGAACATAAAAGACCAGCAGATTTCGCCAGAGACAAGAACTCTTTATCAAACTGTAACAGCTGGTTGTCAAGTTTGATAAAGTGTCCTTGTCTCGATGCAGTGATTTCATTAATTTAATTAACCACTGAATCAAAATGTGTGTATTCCCACCTTTAAACGTCCACTTCAAACATGTTAACTTGCACGTTTGGCAAGTAATGAAAACCAATAAAAGTCTCTAACACACAAACAACGTACGTGCTGCTAGACTGGTAATCAAGCACCGCACACACACACACACACACACACACACACACACACACACACACACACACACACACACACACACACACACACA
>JAVDPK010001282.1:105434-131322 GCA_034780415.1 Cichlasoma orientale | reverse complement strand
CACATATTCAGGGCCTGTTAATATCTATCTGGGCAAACCTCTGTAGGGCCACCATGGAAACCGCGGACAAACCCTTAGGGGGCCCAGAATGCGTGCCCTTACTTATCCCATATGGGGCCCACCTATGTGTGCTGGCTGGGTAGTGAGGCATCACTAGCGAGGCATGCTTTTGTCATAGAGGGTTAAATATACAAATACAACAGGGTCCGCTTCAGCAGACCTCATGTGTTTGTTTGGAGATCATGTAACACACACTGTACGTCACAGTGTCGGCATTAATCTTCTCTCCAAACACGGAGTGTTTGTTTTCTACGTGTCATCAGTTGCTGATAAGAGATGCCTGCTTGTTCATGAGAGCTGGACTATAGGGACCAACTAATCTTGTTTTATTACTTCAGTTTTTGTTTTTGTTTTTTTGGTTTTTTTTGTTAACTTATAAGTACTTTAGCAATAGAAACCCCATATTTTTCTATTTTAGCAGTTTTACCTTCTTTAGTACTGTCAGCTGCCCTGTCATACAAAGAGGTGTAGCGAAAGAAACTCTGCAAACAGTGAGCCCGCATAACACTTTAACTGCTTTTATATTTTGATGCCATCGGTCCATGCTCTTTAACCTCCCTCCCAATGAAATGTGAATAAAAGGATGCAAAGCAATCAGTCAAACAAGGTTTAAATAGAAGATTTGAACTTTATTCGGTTTCTTCTTTTATATTATCCACTCACTTATTTGACTAAACTGCAGTACAACTGTTTGCTGCGAAGAGCCAAATGTAGAACAAAAGGTTTTTACTCTCTAACAGTGTTGAGCTTGAAGTAGTTTGTTAGCATGATAGTTTCACTGAGGGTCACACTGGAAAACACTTTCCCCTTAGCCAAACCTGGAATATCTTTATTCCTGTTTGACAGCTACTATTACAAAAATACTAAAACAAAATGCATCTTAATGTATAATGTAGTATACGTATGTATAAGCGAAATAATGAATGACTTAATGTTGGTCCTGCACGTCTGTCTACAAGTCATAACTAGCCTATTCCACACGCCTGAAGATGAGACGATAAGTCAAATGGTGAAACAAGCACGGGGCAGCTGTGGCTAAAAGCTGCCTCTGTTTCTGATCCATTTTTCATCTTGTAAATTTCAATCAGGAGTATGATTGGAAAAAAATAAACAAATCACGGGCAATCTAGTTGTAGTCTTAAATAGTGAGACTGCAAGATCACCAGCCTATGATTAAAAACTGTGGCCCCACAGTTTGAGAATCACAGTTCTGGTATATCTACACCTTCTGCTTTTTTCCCCCTTCTTCTCATTCTAAAGCAGCAAAGTCGGCCTCATGTTGTGTTACCTCGCTGCCCTCTGCTGTTTATTGAAATGAAATGCATGAGTCGCAGAATTGCAGCAGCACACGTCATAATTTTTACTTCCTTGCACATTAGAAAAAATGCAAGTTGGAGCAATGTTTTGTTCCCAGCTTAGAAAGCACAAGTCCATTTCTGAGTGTAGCAGTTACAACTGTCACCTCACAAAGGTACAAGGGATTCTGGGACTTCAGCCTTTCTGTGTGGAGCTTACATGTTCTTGTTCTTTGATTGGTTTTCCCCAGTTTCCTCTCAAAGACACGCATGCACGCGAGATTTTGGAGTATCTCGTGAGGTCTCCCTACGAAACAGCAAGTAAAGAGAGTGAGATTTCTAAATTTCATTATAAGTTATCTGGTTATACTGTCTCCAAATTGACTCTGCACTAGTTACCTGAAAGGCAGTACAGAAGCATCGACCAACCAAAAAGTCAACAGTCAACTGCACCATTAACTGACATTTAATTTTTTATTGTGGTCTCAAAAAAGTACAGCACAGACAAATGAAGCACATTACAATATCCAGAAGTACTTTACTGAAGAATACACAATGTCAAAGCAGTGACCGTGAACGTATCATGCAGATCGAGGTCTCTTAGGCAGTTTCAAAGCTGAATATACAGCAGCTTGTATCTAACTTCATCTACACCACAAATCATTGATTTATTAGCATAAAGAAAACTGCATTTCTATTTTTACAATAGTGCAAAGCCGACCACAGTAAAGCAAAGCAAATTCAAGCAGGAGATGAAATTAGCACTTGACATTCAGTAAAGAAATCAGCTGCGTAATACTGACAAAAAGCTTTTGACATTCACTTCAAAAGGAACAAAGGTATTCAACACTATTTAACACAATCAACAGTGCAAGCATGGCTGTAAATTTAACGCTCATGTTTTATTTTTTTAAGTTGTGTGATAAGAACATTTGTCAGAGCATCGCATGTGATGTGAATGAATGTTAAATACAGTGTTTGCATGTTCCAGAAAAGACGTGGGCTCGAAGCATTTGGTGAAAACTGAGAGTGTGACTCAGAGCTGAGATAAAAATCAAACTGCTGCTCCAGAGACAATGAGCTGGATGTTACTCAAGTCTGTGTCGATAAAGGGACCTTAGGTAACATATGTGTGACAAATAAGACAGCGGCAGTGGTTCTGGTGGGTCCACATGGCATTGCAATAGAGAGAACTCAAAGAAAAATTAGTTGAAATCTACGGTAAAGTTCTGCAACAGCAGCTATGGTAAGTGTAAGCTTTTAAACCCTTATTTTGGTTTGGGTTAGATTTGACTGGTGATTCTATACTTATAGTTTGTATGTCCCAGTGCCCATTTAGGTGAAGTTTATTTAAATATTTGTTCAAAATTACAGCATAACCAGTGTTGCCAAGATGGCTCCTCAGTGGCCAACCCTCATTCTGCACCCACCGGCCACTTTCTGCACCCACCGGCCACTTTATACCAACCATCCCAAAGGTGATCTATTGGATTGAGATTTGGTGACTGTGGAGGACACTTCAGCAGGTCGTCTTGAAGGTGCCTACATGCCTAAATACACTGACCTGCTGCCATTTGACATTTGCATTAATGAGGAGTAGAACAGGTATACCTAATGAAGTGGCCGGTAAGTGTATTCTCATTGTTTTCTTGGAAAGGTCATTCTTGAAAAAAAAAATCTTAAACACACTCACCTGTTAAAATATTAGATACTTTTTTTTAAAGAAAAAATAAATAAGAAATCTGCATGCCGCCCTCAGTAGGAAGCTAATGGTGACAGGAAGGAAAGGAAAAAATTTGGTCAGTGTGACAGTAAGAGCTCTGCAGGTGGTGCATTGACTGGCAGGTCAACACCTCCATCTTTTAGCATTTTAAACTTTCACTGTCAGCCCTCCTCTGTTTTAGCAGCAGTCAATTAACTCCCTATGGAGCAACATTTAAATGTCCTGCCAAAGTCCAGCATTGTTAAGTGTAGCACAGCCGCTGCCATAGCTGAGGAAACTTTTGTTCGCCATAATTATACTAATGTCCCAAAACTAATGTGGTGACATTTCACCTCCATTCAGCTCTGCATGTGGCTGTTACAAATTGATTAGCATTCCAGCTCTGAGTCAGAAAGTCAAACAATACTCAGGCACGCGCGGTGCAAATAAACACATTTTAAAGAAATGTGCAGTGAAATGAGTGTAAATTATTGCTTTGGCTGATACAACAGTGGACACAGCGTCACATTCAGTGAATACAAAAAGAATCAAACAATCGTGGATGTGAGAAACATTCATAACTGAATCTCTGCATGACGTCAAATCAAAGGCAAAAAGCTTTTGCAAACCTGTGACATACATTTCCTTTGCAAGAGGATTTTTAGATTTCTACTATCCAAACTGGGAGCAGTGCTGCCAAATGCCACACTCCGAGTATGCTTTTAAGAACATTTATAAAAATGATTTAGCAGGGTTGCAAAACTGCTGCTGTAATTCGATTCAGTTTTATTTATATAGCGCCAAATCACAACAAAGTCGCCTCGAGGCGCTTTAAGTTGTAAGGTAAAGACCCTACAATAACTCTAATTGTTGAAGTTCTCCACATTTGATATTTTGGCAAGGAGAAATCTTAGGTGTTGATGTCATTTTGACACAAAAAGTGCATCACAATCTGTGGCAGTTCATAATACAAAGCTAAGAAGTGGCCCTTTATGGTTTGATTGAATCAGCACCGGCAACATTTTTTTAAACTTACATTATATACATGTATGTATATCCTGGGTGCGATTTGGTGAGGGGGATTTTTCTCCTCTGGTCTACATATTCTTGCTTCTGCTGAATTACTTTTATCCCCATTTGGAGCAGAATTTATCTCCACTATGAAGTAATATCATGACTACAACTTGAAATAGTCAGAAATCGACTTTGACTGTCAGCAGTGCTGCAACAGGAGATAGCTCGTGGGAGTCTCGCTCCGAATTAACTTGATATAAAATATGTGATACGTCCAAAAGGGGGCTTTTATTCTGACATATAAAGCTGCAATAAACTTTTGTATTATGTTTGATTGCATCCTCTGTGCCCACAAGAGGAAAACAAGAGACTGAAAATATGTTGTGCAAATTTAATTTAAAAAGAGATTAAAACGTTTTTTACAAATTCAGCAGCTCCCGGACCTGTTTAGTTGAAATTCATTCCCACTGAGGTTCCTTAATTATTTTCGCACACACCTAAAAAAAAAAAAAAAAAGAAAAGATCAAGAACCCTTCCTGCCCCACAAATCACACCTTTTATATATCTATATGTCTTCATGTCTGATAGTCAGTGAGCTAACTGCCAAAATATTCCAAACTGGTGATCAGTACATCGCAAACTAAAGGCTATTTTTATCTAAGTAAATTTGGTTTGCTGTTAAAGTGAGCAAAGAGAGTTCATAACTGAGGTGTAACGGCTGTGATACAATCGTTATGAGTCATTAAAGCAACAACGATGAGTGTAGTGATGGTGTGGTGCCAGCCTCCTCATGCACAGCTACAATCGCTATGGTCATCTCTGATGCTGGTGGTCTAACGCTGCAGTGAGGGCAGATAGGCAGTGTGTCTGTGTGTGCATTTCTTTTACTTATGTTTTGGGGACAGTGTTTACACTGTGGGAACCGTGTGTGTCTGTGTGTGTGTGTATGTGTGTGTGTGCGTGTGTGTGTGCGTGTGTGTGTGTGTGTGTGTGTGTAGGGGGGGTTGAGTGAGCTGTTGGCAGTGACACGACATGATGTTAGCTGGGACGTGTTGGGCTGAGCAGACATGGAACAGAACCTCCCCAGATGCGTCCAGCAGTTTGAGGAATCATCTCTGTGAGTGTGAGGCTGTTTCTGATTTTTCGATGGCCTACCAGACATCCAAGGGAGACCCCTGTGGGGATATGAAGGGCTCAGTGAGGGTGATGGTGGGGAAGACACAGGACCGAGGGGTGTTTAGAGGTTGACGAGGTGGAGGTCGGAGGCGGAGAAGTGGGGGCATAGAGCCATGTCTGGGTTCTTCAGCTGTCGCAGGATCCTCCGATGGAACTTGGAGCGGACTCGGTTGAACTCCATGATGTCGCTGGGATCCTCCTCAATCCAGAAGCGGTGGAACTCCTGCATTAGGTAACCTGCCAGGAAGGAAAGTAAAAAGATGATCTATAGTGTTTTTACTGCACTGCATGTGCGGCCGATTCTCTTACTGCATTTTATCTCATTTTTTGGTGTTCCATCCCACAATTCTACTGGTTTCTTTCTTCTTACACCTCTTTTTTTTTACCACAGCATGCAGGAAAAAATGAGAAAAAGCTTCCATTAAAAAATTGCACACACTCACCATCCATCATGAAACTCAAGTCAATAGACAATGAAGATGCAGTAACCCTCACCTGTCACATCCATTTTCAGAACACCACAATGTCAGTGGCAAAAATGTTCAGCTCAAGGGACATAATGGGACTTTACTAACCAATGGGTGGCATCACAGTGGCTACAGCCATCATTTATAGTATTATACCATACGTTTATACTATGGTTAGAGAAGGGCTTCAGTTACCCCACCAACTGGAAAGCTCATCCTGCTTCTGTCACCTAGTTTAAGGGTGGCAAGGACACTGTTTGCTGGCTGTGGTTGGTGGCTCATTGTTGCACTCTACAAGTTAAACAGATTATTCACTTTATTAAATGTGATGCTGACTCTGAATAGAAGGAGGGAGGGAGGGAGACAGGACAAAAGACAAGTTGTGGAAGAGAGCCAGAGATAAATAATAACTACAAATAAATAATAACTATTGATTAAATGCAGAGTGGAGTATAAATGCATAGAGAGTGAAAAAAGGTGAGAGAAGAAGAAACACAGTGCATCATGGAAAGCAGCCTAGGCCTATTACAGCATAACTAATGATGGATTCAGGGTCACCTGATCCAGCCCCAACTATAATATGAATGGGTGAGTGTGTCCAAACTTTTGACTGGTACTCTACTTTTAAATATCCTAGGAACCACAAGTAAGCCAGCAGTCTGAGAGCGAAGTGCTCTACTGGGGTGATACGGTACTATGAGGTCTTTAAGATAAGATGGGGCCTGATTATTTAAGATATGTGAGAAGGATTTTAAATTCTATTCTGGATTTAACAGGGAGCCAATGAAGAGAAGTTAATATGGGAGAAATATGCTCTCTTTCTAGTCCCCGTCAGTACTCTCAATGCAGCATTTTGGATCAGCTGAAGGCTTTTCAGGGAGCTTTTAGGACAGCCTGATAATAATGAAGTACAAGAGTCCAGTCTAGAAGCATGAACTAGTTTTTCAGCATCACCCTGAGACAGGATGTTGTAATTTTAGAGATATTGCGTAAATGCAAGAAAGCAGTCCTACATATTTGTTTAATATGTGCACTGAAGGACATATCCTGGTCAAAAATGACTCCACGATTCTTACAAAAGTGTAAGCAAAAGGAAAACATACATCAATATATAGGGAAAATAAAAAGACCATAAATTCATCCCAATCACTCACAGAAGGTCTGCTGGAAGTGCAGCAGGCTCGGCATCTCTGGAGCCACGTTGTACAGATGGGTCTTCAGAGCGCCACTGACCAACAGGGAGTAGGCCAGGTCTGTGATGTTAATGCCCACAATGGCAAAAGAATACCTGGAGGACAGGGTGATAAAATATATACTAAGTTAGTAGGTGGGACACTGTCTGTATGTTAGATTGCTGTGACAGGACAGCAGCGTCTCCATTTCACAAAAGATGTGAGTTTTTAGAGAACAGAGATTATAGTCAAAAGTGTGGAAAGAGAGCCTGTAAGCACATTAACATGGAAATTAAATACAAGGACTAAAATGCTGAAGTCATAGAAAGTGGATTAACAGCATTTCTGTCCCAACAACATTTCACTTCATGACAAAGTCCACGCTCAGTGCAAATCACATGCTGGCTATTTAGTAAAGATACTGCACAGTGGAGTACATCAGCTGCGCATTTGTGTTCTCACAACAATCTTTGGCTCTTTTCAGATTTAATGCAGACTGACAACAGAAGCCAGAGCAGCAGAGCACCAGGACACACAGCTGTAAAATGCTTCCTGCCTATTAACACATAAACACAGTCTCTCCTTCTTACAGATATACACACACTCGTACAACACACTCACATGCATATGCTGGCTTGGTGGCCACATCACATGCTGAAGCTGCTCTGTATTGAGGCCAAACCTCACACAGTTCCAGCGGCACCAGCCCAGATTCGCCTCCTCCACACACACGTGCATGTCTACGTATAGTGCATGTGCATGTAAGACTTACCCAATCGCTTTGTCAAGGTTCTTCTGTTCCCATTCAGGCGTGTTTACCTCACTGTGAAGGACACACGCTTGAGTCACGGATGGTCTACATGTGAAGTAGCAGCCACAGTGCAGATAAAAGCTAAATCTACTGAGAACAGTTTATGCTCTGTTTGTTAATATTAAAGCAGACCTCATGTATTTTCTTTTTTCTGTCATATATTTTTCTTTGGGCTGACAAGACAATGTTGAAAATTTGTACAAATGTTGCAGCTGTAGGTGCATGAAACATCAACCTAAATGAGAAAGCAATGAATGCAACAAATGGCAAGTGAATGAAAGTGAAGTTGAGTACCTTGGCTTTCTGTGTGTGCTCCTACAGTGCATAATACAGACAGAGAAGGAGGCATGGGCAGAAATGGAGGTGGAGGAGAAACAAAAGAAAAAGAAGAATCTTCATTTGGGAAATGAGACCGCTCACTGGGATGCCGATGAGAAACAATACAAGCAGCAGAAGTCAATAAAAGATGAGGCAGTGAACAAGCTGTAAAAGTGAATATAATCAAGCAGAGTATGATGGATGCAGAGTTATGCATTATTAAATACAGGTTAATATAGAAGGAATACACCAAGCAGTAGTAGCAAGTAGATTAATTTTGTTATGTTATTTCCCCTATTTATACATCCAGGAGACACAGGGCAATATTATAATTGCTTTGGAGTCATGTATCTGACCATCATCGTTCATCAACTTTTATCACTGTTTTGGTCTCCACCAACTCCTGAGGTGCTTCTAAGCTGCTAGATGCTCAACTTTCTTCAGAATCAGTACGTCTGATGCTCGATTGGTAGCTTCATTAGAGCATTTTATAGGATCTGAGTTTTTAAGTCGGAAAAAAAACAACAAAGCTAAAACACTTTGTAAACTAGATGTAAACGTTAACACTGGCAACACTTTACTACAAAAGCACTTAGAATACACGCAGATAAAACTGATTTTTTTTATTTGTATTTTTTTTTCTTACTGTCTGCTGAATGAATAATTTAGAATGTATAAATGATAGACGCAGCGTTTGGTTCTGAAAAGTGAAACCAGTGCTGAAAAGCCTTAAAACCTCATTCGTCTGAAATGCCAGGAGGGGACGACTCATCTGGCTGCAAAAAGACTTCCATCTGTATAGAAGTCTATAGGGAAAATTTTCCTCAGCTCCCTCGCTCTATGACCTTGGTCAACACTTTCCTGATGGCTTAATGGGCTCAGTCACTAGTTTCAAGTCACATTGAATAAAACATGAAGTTCATTTTGCAAACTGTGGTCATTATTACAGACAGAAGGGAGGATTGTCCAGGGTATGCTCATTAGCTAAGGGTTCAATCAAATCAATCACAAGTCATTAGTCAATGAGAGAGCAGTGTCCTGGTTTTACAGTCAATTCAATTCAGTGTTATTTCTATAGCACCAATTCACAACAACAATCGCTGCAAGGCACTTTATATTGTAAGGTAAAGACTCTACAATATTAGAAAGAAACCCCAACAATCAGATGACCCCCTATGAGCAAGCACTTGGCAACAGTGGGAAGGAAAAACTCCCTTTTAACTGGAAGAAACCTCTGGCAGAGCCAGGCTCAGAGAAGGGCAGTCACCTGCTGTGACTGGTTGGGGGTGAGGGGAGAGAGACTCTTTCTAGTCCCTGTCAGAGCCACCATTAATTTGTCACAGCTGGACCTGGTTTTGACTCAAGGTTTCAAAAAGGGGCTTCACAGTGGCTATGTCCATATATACTATGTTTAGCATACATCTGCCCTTTTTGCAAACAGTACTTTTTGGTACTTTTGAACCTTGACCTATTAAAGCTCAATGTGCACCTTCCAACACTACTGCAAGGTTATGTTGCACTGTACTATGTTTCTATGAACCATAAACTCCATAAATTTGCACGCAGTCTACTAATCTTGTTACATCTGTAATCAATTCTCTGTTCAACCAGACATGTTCTGCCAATCCCCTTGGTGTATTCTTTTAATATGGCCGTGCAAAGTCAAGATTAACATACTTGTGCTTTGGTTGCAGGGAGTCGTGGAGCATCTGCAGAGCGGTAGCCTTGTCATGTTCTGCAAAATACCTGCAGAAAGACAAGAGAAGGGAAAAGGCACATCTGAAGATCTCACTCATGCATGTGCACATGTATTTTATTTTATAATTTTGTATTACTTTTTGCTTTTTGCTTTGATTTGAAGTGTTTACATGACATGCTGAACATGTATATGTCCATATGTAGGTGTTGCACCGTTTGGCTGGTTTTTAATCTGTGTTTTCCAGGCTGACAGCTTACAGCAGGTTGTGCAGGCCCAGCAGTCCCATGCCCCTGAAATCAGTCTTTGGATCGCTGCCCTGGAAACCAATCTCACACCACTGTTTGGAAATGCGGCCCGTGAGAGGTGTGTCAGGACGCATCTCCTTCCATAGCTACAGCACACACACACAAACAAAACCACATGACCACAGCTCAGTAGAGTAAACTTGTTTCCAATAACATACTCACCACAATGTATCATTATGCCTGACAAATGAAAGTATACGAGAGTTTAATACTGTAACGTACTGTAACATAGGGACCTTTTTTATATTAAAAAATGTATTTAATTCAGTAGTCCAGTCACTCCTCCATTCTCTCCATTATGGATTTGCTACACTTTGAATTTTAACAGATTAAATATGGCGATTTACTAAAGCATCCACTGGTTTGCATCCAAGCCAATGTATTAAGACTTCCAAACCTCACAATGAGCCAAACATGATACTTTTTAGATACCTGACTTTTGTTTTGTTTCTTTGGCAGCCATTTATTTACACTTGTACACATACGCCGATATGAATGTTATTCCAGAAATATGATTATCATCTGTTGTTTTTGGAAATAGATGCAGAACGTTCATTAATCATGCTACAGCCCAACTTTATAATAATGTTCCGTGGCATAGCTGACCTCCTGCCAACCCCCAAGCAACCTTAAAATCTGAGGCAAATGTAAGGACACATCCTGCAAGCAGTGTGGCAGACCCTGAAGTATATCTTTATTTTTTTATCCCATTTTTGGCCACAGCGGCTTTTATGGACAGGAAACAGGGGAAAGATACGGGGCAAATTGGCAACAAGCCGGGACTTGAACTTGCGCCACCCGCACCGCAAAGCGGCATATGAATGTGGTCGCCTGCTCCAGCCCTGAGCCACCCAGGCACCCGCCCTGAAACATAACTTGCTTTCTTAAAGCACTCGGTGAAGGCTGCTACAGGCGGTGGCACGAAAAGTTCCTCACAGAAACTGCCATATGGATGGACTTCCAGAGGATAAAAGCTAATAAACACCAGGTCCGCTGCTCAAAACTATTAAGATCCAAAGAGAAGGAGACAATGATACAAAGGCAAAAGCAACTGCCAAGAGCCTGCACTCTGTTCCGCACCAAACTTTTGACTGGGAGATGCAAGCAGATCTCAGAAAGAAGCTTGTCTTTTCAGAAGACATGACAGTGCCCACTCTCTGCCCAGACATGATCTTCTTAATCTAGATGTACAAAAACCAAGGTAGTCAAGCTCACTGTGCGCTGGGAGAACATCCATTTAATGAAACAAACTACTGGATAACCAATTTAAATTGGCCAAAAGAAAAGAATAATGGTTCGAATAAGTGGCGCCATTCATGAAGTTTATCTGACCGTACATGAAGCCAGATTCAATTTTTTTTCTCTTCAAACAGCCACAGAGAGCTCTTTACCTTCATCAGCATTTCCTCATGCTCAGGATTTTCACAGTCATAAGGCTCCCTGCGTAGCTTCTCCACCTCCGCCACCAGGCTCCTGTAGCCCACAATCTGCAGCAGGCTGGCCTGCAGAGAGATGCCGAGCCTGGAGACACAGAGACAGGAAGTCTGTTTGTTTGAGGGAATGTAAAATCTGGTAATGAAGACAAGAGCCTTGTATAAACTGTCCACTGTCCTTCACAGCTACTCTGGGGACGAGCTTTCTTTGCTAACCTCTAATTTACCACAACACCCTAACAGAAATGTGATACGCAGTGCGGTCTCACTGTGGGTTGGTGTCAGGGTTAATTTTCTTCAAGGCCATGATGTCGTCAATGGTTTTCTCCACTTTGTCAGGATGGACGCTGAGGGCAGACTGCAGCAGCTGGAGAGGATAAGAGCAGAGAAGATGGCAGGAATAAAAAGAGAAAGCCAAGGACAGAGTGGGAACAATGTTAATGGACTGAGGCTTGAAAATTGAGCAATAAGCCTGCTTTATATTGGACATGCTGACTTTCAAACATAATGATAGATTGAGAAGCCCGTACCTCATTCTTGGAGTACCTCAGAGACGACTCTGCAAGGAAATGGTTGCAAAGTGTAAGACAACTGCACACAGCACCATTCAAAAATACTCTACCTAAAGCCTCAGACTTCTGGTATGGTATAAAGAATTTATATTATGAGTCTCCTGAGGTATCTTTACACTGAATAAGAAATAAGACAAAAGAAAAATGAATGAATGAATTCTTGTGTTGTTTTTGAATGCATTCAGTTTATGCTGAACCACATGATCGCTGACAAACACAGCCTCATTACATCAAAATCACATCAATGCCTAAACTCTGGTTTAGTGCCAGTCAAATGACTAAAGACTCTATGTAGCCACATTTTACTCTTTTTAATCCATTTTAATCCAGTATTTATATCACTTTTTTTTTTTTCAGAAAATCATTCAGTTTATCAAGCAGGTTTGAAAGTAATGTCTGCAATGATGGTAGCTAAAGTTTGTGGGAAAGTATAAGGAAAAGAGCCATTATTGTAGCATAATGCCACATTTCCACTGCAGGAGCCCAGGGACTAGGAACCTCTGGAGGAACTCAATGTGTTTCCACCACAAGGACCAAGTTCCAGTGAAATTTTTCAGCCATTGTGACATCGCTTAGTGGTTTGAAATCTTGAGTATGACACTGCAGATGTTTCCATCTTAGATTTTAGAAACCAATAAGGCAAGTGTCTCATGGTCCCAGGGTAGAGTCTGAGTTCCTGTTTATTATACTACAGCTTCCATTATTATTCCAGCATGCAGTGAATCTGTGTTCTGGTAATATTGAGTCTCTTGTCGTTTTACTTCATGCTTTCTAGGAATAAGTTTAGCCATGTGATTTATTGCACTTGTCTCCTATTTGTTGCAGTGATCATCTTCTCTGTATGTTCTCTCTGTGCTTCCCTCTATGTCATTCCTCTGTTTAGGCAGTGGACCCTTTGTGTTTCCTTGTTTTGTACATCCTGGTGTTTAGTATTCACGTCTGTATTAGTGTCCTTTGGTCATTTCCTGTTTTACTTTAAGGGTTTGTTTTCTTATGTCTGCTTGTGTCCCGTTCCTCTAACTGGTGCTCTGTGTATCTCTGTTTTTCCCTCCTCTGTCTGCTAATTGTCAGTTTTGCTTCCCCATTCGTGATCCTGTGACTCACCTTTGCATACTGAGCATGTTCTTTGGATTGTGTTCTTTGTGTTTCATTTGGACTCAGTTTTTCAAGTAGAATTGTTGCCATCAGCCTGATAAAGACTTGACTTTAGTTATTTTGTCTGGCTACTGTCCCGCATTTGGGACTTCTCCTCACCACTATCCCTGACAAAATGAGAAGTGGATCCGACTGAAAAACCCAAGATTGGATGCACCCTCACAGTGTAGCCACTTGACAATCACAAAGTAGCCACACTCCAAAGAGATTTTGCTTAAAATGGGGCTAAAATTTACAAAATGAACATTATGCTGTATTGAAGAAGACCTGAATCGACTGAAGCAATTTAGACCACAAAGACAAGACAAGGTGTTTACTGGGATCATAAATGGTTCCAGTAGACAAATACTGGATACCATGTATCAGTGCAAAACCGTTTTACTCATAAAATGAAAGGCATACCTATCTTGAGGGTCCTGCGGGCTCCATGCTTGTTGTTGTAGCAGATTCGCTGCAGCTCGCACCGTCCTGTAAACTTCCTGACAACAAACTTCAGGCCCCGCCAAAGACACTTACAGTAGAGGAACACAAAGAACTGGGTCACAGCTCTGCAGGGGAGAAAACAAGGGGATTATACTCATAGATAAAGACATGGCAGATATTATATAATAAGTACACTCGGTTTTGACTTGTAACCTTTTATATAAAAGCAGCACCAACTTATGGCAGCGTTCATAGGTAGCTGCTGCTGCCAAGTATCTCCAAAAAGTAAACAGAAAAAGGCAAAAGTAGAGCTGAAATCAGCTGTCGGCTATTTTGATGTTTTATCACTTGAGTCATTTTTTTAAAGCATATTAACTGCACAAGGTCAAATGTGAGAGTTAGGTTTTTCTAATGGTCTGAGGTGGAAATATGAATTTTTCGATTGTCAGTCAATGTTGAAACAAGATATTTACTGATTTACTGATCTCAAATATTCTGATGGACATCTTCCCTGTTTTCTGATTATAATTTATTATCTGAAATAAATTATTGTAGCTATGATATTTCTCCCTGTGTTTACTTAATTTACAATTCTGTAGTTCAGCATATTATACACATATGCCCACATAAATTTATTTTTGGCTAATTCTGTTACACATGTAGTTTTAGAGAACGTACTTAGACAAAGACAATGAAGCGAGTGAAAATAGAGGAGCAAGGAGAAAGACACAAAGAGAAGAAAGTCAAAGGAGTGTGCTTCACTTAATGTCTGCCAGGGGAGATTTCCAGCAGATCAAAGCGTGCTATTTTTTGCAGGGGACGCTGAGAATGGAGATGTCCTGGGAAATGCATAGTGACCCATTAAGGGAATAAATGAGTTCCAGCCTTTGTCTGCTTCGCTCTGCAGAGAACACTGAAATTGGTCTCCTTTTTAATCTTAAATGTGACAATTATGGGAAAAACATTGAGAGAAAAAAGGAGTCCATGTTCAGCGTTGTGTTTGAAGCATTTTTCATTAAAAACACTTTTTTTGTTTGTTTTTAATTTCCAGTGTATAAACAGATTGTAATGTAACTTCATAAATCAGTTGTATTTAGTAGCCTTTTGACTGGCTGAATTTTCTGCTAAGATCAAAAGGATGTGAGGATTATGCTTATCATGAGCAGGTTGGCTCCAACAGTGAGCAACACCGTCTAACATTAGCTTGGAAACGGAGTCCACTAATAATAAATTTTAGGAAACGTAAGGACAAAAACAAAAGCTAATGACACCTACAGCCATTTTTATCTAGTGATTGTGAGGATGCACACAAGCACGACAGGTAAGGCGACAAGCAATCAGCAGTACAAGCGAAGAAGGATTCACACGGATTTGTTGCTTTAGCTCATGATGATCGACATACTTGATGTTTGGGGGTTATTTTTGTATTTTTAGCTTTGGGAAAAATTTTATCAGAAATGAACCTTTTTGATTTAGTTTCCCTGTCCCATCTGCTAACATGGCAGAGGCGGGATTTTAAGATCTATTAAGGTTTCTCACATGAGGTCAGGCGCACATTGCTCAAGAACTGTCCGCCATATTGGAAGTGATATAACCACCAGTTGTCAAGGAAACGCGTATTCCCTGACTGGTTTGGCAGTAGCTCCTGGAGGTTTCTGGCTCTTGCTGGCTGAAATTGGTTGCAATGAAAGTGCTGCACCAAAAACCTCTTAGTGATTGCTTTGGTAGCTAGCAGATTGCCACGGTTACCTGCAATTATTCATATTTGTCTGCAAGCACTCGCTAACTAGTAACCGAACGATAGTAAACCTTGAAAAAGTGTGACACAAACCAGAAATGAAGAAGGTTTGCCTTTAAAGTAAAAGTTGTGCCTTTTGAACTATCTTAGCTGCAGCTGAGGCACAACTTTGACTTCGAGGGCAAACAATCCCCATTTGTGTCCCACTTTTTACAGTTTCACTACAGCTCGGAGAGTAGCTGGACAGCGTTCATTTAAACTCGACAGATGGTTACCAGGGGGTCACCGACCAGTCTGTAGGCCTGTGTGACTACGACTTTAGCAATCGATTTCCCCAGCAACTGCCATCAACATCCAGCAACCACTGGATCCAGCTGGGAAATAAAGATTTTTTATCTCGTAACCACTGGTTCCCAGATGGTCACAGACCGGTCTCCAAGCCTGTGTCTGGGGCCTTATTCACTTGATCCCTTACATGGCCACTAAGTTAAGTCACATGGTTAGCGGTCACATGTCAGCAAAACCTGAAGAGAAGAAGAATGCTGGCAGTAAGTTTATGTTTATGAAAATCTTATAACCCAATGAAAGTGGATTTTCGGGATACTGAGCCTTTAACAATACTAGTGAGGAGGCAAGCTAAGGTTAGCCTGCTAGCTGCTAGGGTAGGTAGCTAACAGACTATAAGAATTAGCAGGTAAGCTAATGTTAGCAAGAGTGAGTGAGGACTCATAGGACTTTGAGCGACCTAGAAAACCTAACTTGTCTTTGTTTAGCATTTACAATCTTTCCAGAGTGAAATAAATCCTGCTCATGCTCAAGGATCACAGCAGGACATGATCTTTTGTGTCAACAAAAAAAAAAAAAGAAGAAGGTAAGAACAGTCCCGAGGGATTAATTTCTTGTTCTCAGCCTGTGGATGAGACTGGCATGTTAAACACCTCGTACAGACACACTGTCAGCTTTTTAACCTTCAAGGAAGTGAGCACCAAGCGAAGGGGGTGTGAAGGAGGCTTTTGAGGTTATATAGCAACTCACAATTACAGGTTTAATACACAGAACTGTCTAATAAAATGTCCTTGAACACCAAACTTGCCACCTGCTGATTCATTTAAAAGGGTAACCCCACTGAGTCGTATACACAAAGGCCAGTTTGCTTGGTTATGGTGAGACCTGCCTGTAAAAACATTTATTATCTTCAGCAGCTCTGGAGAAGGTCAAAACAATGGACCAAACCTGCAGCCATTCATTTTGATTTACTTGCACAAAAAAAGCCTCTAAATGGTGTCCCCAGCTGCTAAAATGATGAAAATGTTGTTCTTTAATTTCTTCTAAATAGCCAGATCAGACATAAGCATGAATCATTTTTACATCACTAAACTATTACTAGACTGATTGTAGCACATTAGAATAATTACTGTAAGCAAACACAGCCATTAGTGAAAAACATTGGCAGCCACTACTGGCTTCTACTGTTCATTAAAAGTTAATGAAGCTAAATGTTCTCCAACAGATTTATTCTTTCACTGGGGAAATCAACTGGGATTTATGGGAAATTTTGTATGAGGGCAAAGAAAAAACAAAAAAAGCACTGGTAGTAGAAGACAATTTAAGTTTGATAGCTACAAATGACGACAAAGAACACTTATGACTGTTGGTTTTATTTCAAAGCATTTAATAATCTAGGGCCAAAGTACCATTGGGGTCCCGGTTTTTGTAAATTCAGGGTTATTTCTTTCTTGGTCATTTGATGTTTTACTTTAAATGTTTGTTTCTCCGTGCCCTTGCCCTGCCATTTATTGTCTTCACCTGTGCCTTGTTCCCCACCCGTGTCTTGTAACTAATCAGCAGTTCCTTTTGTTTACTGTACTGTTTACTGTTGTCTTGTCTTCCTCTCTGTCAGGATGTTTGCAATGTCAACACAGTTTCACAGCAGTTTGTGAAATGCTCACAGTGTCTAATCTACTGATTTCTGTTCATGAATGCTAATTTCCCCTCCTTATTTTCATGTTCCTGGACACGTTTTCTTTGTATCCAGCCTCATAAGTACAGATTTCTATGGAAGCTTGTTTCCACTACTGAAAAAACAAATTGCCATCCTTAAGTCTAAATTTTGGGTTAGTTTGGAAACCAGATACCCAAGTTGGAGTCATGCAGGTCACAGATTTTTACATAATGTATTATTAAGACCCTGAGATACTCCTCCACTTGAGGCAGCAACTTGTCCCTGACCCGGAGTAGGCACTCCACCCTTTTCTGGCCCACTGCAACTTTTATTTGTTTTTATTTAAGCTTTTAAATGGAAATACTCTTCAGAAGATGGCAGGGCTATTATCTGGTCATTTGGAAATAAAGAAAAGCAGAGAAGGCCACCTATGCTGTTAAGCAGGATGACCTCAAATCAAACGGAAACAGCAGCTAAAATAACGCTTAATAGATTTAATAAGTAATTCATTTTCCTTTTATGCTTGCTGACTTGAGAGGGAGTTTGAAAAGCTGCATTCAACCTGTAATGTAAAAAATTTCAGACCACCTTTCAGCATTGGTGCCCCAAACAAACATATTTGTTGCCCCGTGTTTATTTGGCTGGGATCTGGTCACAATGTACACATTGGACTTAAATAAAAGCCTTACAAATGTGCAACAGTAGGCCAAGACTCTCAACATTTTTACCAGTACTCCATATTTTAAAATGCAACTAAATAAACTTATGAATATGTAAAGAGAGAGAGAGCAGAACTATTAATAGAAACACCTCTGGAGTGCTCCATAATTAAGAGGCCTCCGTACAAAGCAATTCATTTAAACCCATTCACAACAGCCACTTACTGCTACACAATGTCATAATGGACTGGAAAGAGCTTAAATGGGAGCACTGGGATTAAAGGGTCTACAGTGTTTGGTATTAATAACTAATTACAGTAGGTGGAAGACAAACATGGACAAACAGGCTGAGAGGAGAAGGAGGGTGATAATGAATTCCTTCACGTTTTCATACAAAATGTAAATTTACAGCATTGCCTCCATCTTAATAATGGAGACTCGCCTTACCTTAGGAAATGCTTCATCTCGGCTGCAGTCACCCCTCAGGTGTCTCCGGTGATGCTTAAGTTGAGTGATCACCTGAAAACGGAGATGACAGAGTGTTGGAGGCTTCTGGACACGGAGCTGTCAGACAGGCCCGCGGCTCCGGAGCTGTCCGCGGTGCTGAGGAATTAACGCGCATGCAAATCTGCGGCTTTCCGCCGCAACAGCGCCCGATTCCTGCGAGCCACAGAGCTTCTGTTTGGGCTAAATTCGGCACTGTAAAAACACAGCTGCCCACATAACCAATTCTTGAGGCTTGTAAGCGCCTGTTTCAGAGCGGAATAAGCCACAGAAACCAGGCGATTCTTCCTCGTTCGTGTCCAGACTGATTAGCAAACCAAGACACAAACGCGGAATATTCTGAAGCTGAAGACGCTGCAGGTAATTAAACAGCGGCTACAAACGCTTTCCATGTAATATAACCGGCAAAAAAAACCCAAAACATTTTTCTTACCGATTTGGAACAATGAGAAGGCGAAACGGAGGCGGGAGGCGGCGGGAGTGCAGCGTTTTTTCCTCTTCACTGGGCTACAGTCGCCTGCTTTCCTCCATGATGACAGTCACTGAATGAGGCTCACGGTCTAAAAGCTACAGCGTAGCAACGCAGTGCAGAATAGCGGGGGGTCACAAAGTCCCAGCAGCATTCCCTATCAATATCATTTATTGATAAAATGGATACTTTCATGTTTATCTAACCTATTCTGTTCATTTCCACCTCATTTTTTTCCTTATTCAACTGAAGTAGCTTTGCATGATTTATAGTTCAAAATAATCCGTATTTGGTTTCTACTGGGACTTGGTGCCTCAGTTTATTCGTTAGAACAAACTATTTTAGCTCCCTCTCCTTTTTCTTTTAGACGGCTTTTTTCTGATTGGCTGCCCCTCACAAACAGAAGGTTTGAACAGTAGATGGGTGGGGCTTCTGTGCCTGAGATAACCATATTAGGAATTGCTCACTAATGTCATACAGATACAAAAATAGAAAAAAAAGTGATTTTGTAGGGCTCTGGCACTGCTTTTTGGGTTTTGTCATGTTCAACTCCATCCTGGACTCCCTGTGGGGCCTCAGCTACAATCTTGTGGTAACAGCAGTGACAAGGACACCAAGAAAAAGCAAAATTATAGGAAAATCAGTCAAGAGGGATGAGGAAAAAAATGTCTGTGGCCACCATCTGGAAAACCATTCCCTTTATAGGGTTTGTCTTGTTGTCATGTTGATTTGCACTAAAGCAGATGAACTGGATTCATAGTGCATTCTGCTTCCTAAATGGAAAGGAATGATATCCTTGAGGATTTATTGACTTTGTGTTAGACTATGATGATCAAATGTACCCTTAATTGTTCTGATAAAGGGTCTATTATTTATTTTAATTGCATAAATATTTTCCCAATAAATTCAACAATCCAACAATAACAGCTCAATAAACTTGATGTTTTGTTCAAATAAAATACACAAAAGGCCAAAAATATTTACTTTTCTGTTTCTTTTCTCTTTCTGCCTGTAGACTGACAACAGAGTCCATTTGTGTTTTATATTAGTGTGTTGTGTTTTCTTTCTGTCTTTGCTTTAATTAGCTCTTTTTTGTTGTTGTTTTTGGGCTCAATTTCCAGTCTTCTTTTTTAATTTAGTGTTCTGCATTTGCTTGTCTGGCAAAGCACTTTGTGAACCCTATTTTTAAAGTTTATATAAATAAATCAATTCAATTTTTCATTCACTTATGTACTTATGTATTTTCTTTTGGGTAGGGTTTGGTCTCCACCAGCTCCTGAGAAAAATAATTATAAATGTCCTTGAATTTTTTTTCTGGAAGTTTCCATGTTACTGTCTGCTAATTAAGGTCATGACATAATTTAAAACTCTGGGAAGAGAAAATTGGAGCCTATTCCAGCTGCAATAGGGCGAGAGGCAGGCTACACCGTGGACGGGTGCTTTTCTGTTTTGCAATAAAGTAAAAATGATTGTCTCTCTGTCACAGGGCTAACACAGAGAGACAGACAACCATTCGCACCTATGGACAATTTAGAATCACCAGTTAACATAATCCCACTAACTGCATGTCCAGAGAGAATCCACACACAGGGAGCACATGCAAACTCCATACAGAAAGGTCCTGGCCAGATGGTGGATTCGAACCCAGGACCGTCTTGCTGTGAGGCAACGGTCCTAGCCACCGTGCTTTCCCAACAGCACACAGTTGCTGCAAATTTGTTGGCTGCACATCCATGATGTGAATCCTCCATGCCACAACATCCCAAAAGTGCTCCATCAGATTGAGATCCAGCAGCTGTGGAGGCCATTTGAGTGCAACGAACTCAATGTCATGTTCAGTTCGAGTTGGTCTGAGCTTTGTGGCATAGCGTACTATCCCACTGGAAGTAGCCGTCAGAAGATGGGTACACTGTGGTCATTAAGGCATGGACATGGGCAGCAACAATACTCAGGTAGGCTGTGGCATTTAAACAATGCTCAGTTGGTACTAAGGGGCCCAAAGTGTGCCAAGAAAATATCCCACACACCACCACCAGTCTGAAACACTGATACAAGGGAGGATGAATCCATGTTGTCAAATTCTGATCCTACCATCTGGATGTTGCAGCAGAAATTGAGACTCATCAGACAAGACTACATTTTTCTTAACTTCTGTTGTTTTGGTGAACCCGTGTGAATAGTATCCTCAGTTTCCTGTTCTTACCTGACAGGAGTGACACGTAATGTGGTGTTCTGCTGTAGCCCATCTGCTTCAAGTTTTGACATGTTGTGTATTCAGAGATGCTCTTCTGCATATCTTGGTTATAACAAGTGGTTATTTGAGTTCGCGTTTCCTTCTTATCGGCTCGAAGCAGTCTGGCCATTCACCTCTGACCTCTGACACCAATGAGGCATTTTCACCCACAGAACTGCAGCTCACTGGATAGTTTCTCTTTTTCAGGCCATTATCTATAAACAGTGGAGATGGCTGTGTGGGAAAATCCCAGTAGTTCAGCAGTTTTTGAAATACTTAGACCAACCTGTCTCGCACCAACAACCATGCCACATTCATAGTCACTTAAATCACTTTCTTCCTCATTCTGACGCTCAGTTTGAACTTCAGGTCATCTTGACCACGTTTACACGCCTAGATGCACTGAGCTGCTGTCACATGATTGGCTGATATTAATGTGAACAAGTGTACTTAATAAATTGGCTAGTGAGTGCATAATTAACAGAGTATCCACACATCATTTGTCTAATGCGGGACAGACAGACTTGTTTTCATTTATGTAAAATCCCCATTTTAAATAGAAGAAACTGAGAAACGAGAGAACAAAGAGAATACAAAAATATTTTATTAGTAAAATAGTAAAACTCTGGCTGCATGACAACATACTATAAATTTGGCAATACAAGACAAAAAGATAAAAAAAGACAAAGTCATGGGATATTTTGAAGATTGACAAAAGACATGAGTATAAAAAAAAATGTAACAGTACCAGACGAGACTAAATTTAAACCAGTTTGGTGACTTGTCTGCATGCAAATAAACTAAACATACCACGTAACTCAGTGGACTGTAAAACTGTAGAGCTGATTTTGCTTAAATCATGAAATATATACTTAAATAAAAGGATTGAGAAGTCACTGATCAAACAATAAATAGCAGCAGGAGTTAAAGTTGACTTCAAGTGCGCCCCAAGTAGCTCGACTGGATTTCAGCCATTGCTTTCTGCTGCATGTCACCCGGCCTTGCTTTTCCCACATTCCTGTCTTTATTAAATAAAGGGATAATCCCCACAAATAAATCTTACAGGGGACCTATTATGCAACACTCAGTTTCAGACTGTCTTTTAGTACTCTGTTCTTTATGATGTCAGTGAGAGGAGATGGTCATCTGAGGTATACTACACTGACTTTGATCACAGAAGGCCCATCCACTTGCTGTTTGAACTTAGTTGAAATTTGGCTTAAATGGGGAGGAGCTAAAATGGCTTATTTCAGACAAAGGATGAAATGAAGGGTTGCGCCAAAGCCTATTATAAGATAGATAAGGATGATTCTGAACTGTGAATCATACAAAGCTGAGGAATAAAAATATGGAGATGAAAATGAGCATAATATGTCCCCTTTAAAAAAAAAAGGAGAAAAAAATGCTGACATCAACTTCAAGTGAAGTAACAGGCAATATTCTGTAAAACATTATGTAGCATTAATGAAAAATGTGGCAATACAATGATATTCTTTCAAGTCTTTTTCTGGATGCAGAAATGCAAAGTGCCATACACAGGTAAAGTCTCTGGCTTAGTGCATAAAAATGCCAATTTCTTTATTAATGTTAAAGTAAAAAGACTCAAACTGGCCTTCAACCACTGATCACTCTTCAGTCATAGTGCAGCAACAGCTGTGAGTTTCTCAGTTCTCTGAGTGTCGGTATCTGCAGACAGCAGCAGGTGGTCCGAGGAGCTCTGAGCATCGGGGTCATCAGACTCTTCCGCGGGCTCTTCAGGTAAAGCCGAGTACGTCGGGATGGAGTTGAACATGACAAAACCCACGGTGATGATGACAAATGAGATGATGTACAGGGCTGAAAACTGAGACACAGGTTCAAGATGAAGAATTCTGCTCATTCATGCGTGAGGCTCCTTTTTGCTGCACATCTCCACTGTCATTAGCCAAGCGGCCTTGTGATGGCCACTGAACTATTTCCAGTGTGCTCCCTCACCTGTTGTAATCCACCTGCTACAGTTCAACAACCTTTTTTTTTTACTACTTTTTCAAATCTTTTTACTAAATTTTCTCCATTGTTCTGAACCGCAAACAATGCAATAACTAGGATGTCAAAATTTTTTTTTTTTTTTAAAAACAAGCACACAAACCTCTTCTTCCATCACTCCTACCCAACCTTCTAATGTCTTCTAAGGTAATGTTTACCTTTCAGAGATATTTATTTATTTTCTAAAAACTTCTCAAAATGACAAATTGTATCATTGGTCACGTGAATATTATCATGTCATGCTCTGGTAGGAACTAATGGGTTCAGCACAACATTTAAGCTATTAAATAATTTTCTGTAGCCGCTGTGAGACAGTAAAGAGCTGTATAATGACACACACACGCCATCTTTGAGGACTGTTAAAAATGCATAAATGTAGACATCTCAACTCACCTTGTACTCGAAGAGGAAGAGGCCACAGAAGAGGCTGAAGAGGTCGGCGGTGAGCAGAGAGAGGTTCACTGCCGTAGCACTCGTCATCTTCACCACTACAGGCATGAAGCTGTATAGAGCGTACATGCACAAGGTGTAGACTACAAACAGCATGGCTGCAGAACACAATGAATGGACTTCAGTGAGAGACCGAGGAGTGATTTAACAGTCAGTGACGCTTCAATAAATGTGATTATGTTGCAGTTTAATATGACAGCACAGAAAGTTAACTCACAGATGTCAAAGTTCCACTTAATTTTTCTGACTGCATCAGTTTCCAGCACAGCACTGCAACAACAAGCAACACAAAGTTATAATGAGGAGAAAACATTAAAGATATTACATCTTTATTTTCTGCATCTTACTATAGTACACGCTATCTGTTTGCACGTGAACTCCTCACACACAATCAGCAGTTGAGCAACCAAAATTGGCCCTGAAGGTTCTTATCTATATCAGATATGTCATTGTGTTGCCTAGCAACCACCTACCAACAGGCTAAAATTGTAGCTTCCTGTATCTATAGCACATTAGAAGTGCACAGTATTCTTTTAATTTTGTAACATTTACATCCACAAAATTTTCTTTATGCATAGTATATTATGATGTTATGTTACCTAGCAACCACCTATCCAGATTAAAATCACTGAACAAACAATACTGTTGCATGGGCATGTGCTCGTAAAATTTGGTCCATGACTGAGTATTTTTCCTGTTTCTTTGTTTGTTTTTATTAAGATTCCCATTAGCACCAGCGTTAGCCTTGGCTATTTTTCCCCGGCTCCTCCATATTCATACATATGCATACAACCAAGATTCACATAAAGCTCAGCAAGCTAAGTCTTCTCACACACAGCACATCACTGAAATTCATAGAGTATTAAAAAAAAAAGGATGCTAAAATTACCATCATAATCTCAGAATTTTCCATTTTCCAATTACTCCAATAGCCATATCTTCTGTAGTGTCATTTCCATCAAGGTTTTAAAAAGTCTCGTCATGAAATCTTGAGCTGTGTGTTTTTGCCGTCTCCATCTTATTGTTTTAAAACCAGATAAAATTTACCAGATAAACATACTGTGTGTGATCCTTCTTTCTGATTCTTAGAATTTTCCGTAGACTTCTCTAGGACTCATTAATACTCGCTAGGTATCACTAGGTATAAAATCAAACTACATATTATCTGACAGCAAAAAAAAGCCCTACTATTCAAACAACGTTAATGGTTTTAAGGTCCCAACACTGACTCAACAATATTCCTTACTCTGTAACAACAGCCCATACACAGTAAAACTACCTGCTGTGTCACTGATGCAGAAAAACACTCAGAGGGATTTCAGCAATATCTTACAGCTGTATGCCACTGATGAGAGTCCCAAATAGGCCCATCATGCCCAGGAATTCAATTCTGCTCAAGTTCTTCACTGTGTGCTCCTGGCACATGTTGGATATGGCGTAGAGGACGGCGCTGAGCAGGACCAACCCATCGCCCAGCAGCACATCACTGGCTGCACAGAGAAAGAGAGGCAGTTATTAAAGGACACAAACACAACTGTTCAACTTTATTCATCTCTCTCCAATTCATAGCTACAGTCACCTATGTTATATTTAATAAGGACCTACACTGACTGTGTTGCATATCACAATGACAAATGTGTTTTTGCCTGTTTGTTTTCAGCCAGATGTGGATGCTGGTTGTCTGAACACTTGCATGCATCAAGAGGATAAACATAAAGTCTGAAATTAATTAGGAGTGATGATAAACAATGAAAAAATAATCTGCTTACTAGATCCCTGGTCTCTTCCAGCCAAAATGTCAGCTCCTACCATAGCCCCCACCCCCAACAAACACACTGCTACAGCTACAAAATGCATCAGCCGATATCGAGTCTTCAGGAAGAGCCAGGAAAGTAACATCAGCACCGGGATCACAAAGCAGTCCAGCAGCTGAAACACACGGTGACAAACAGGCGTTAACCTGGCTGCTTCAGGGAGAGAAGGAAAGACATGTCGAACTTTGTGTAAAAGAAAGTTTCTGACATTGAGGGCCAACAACAGAGTCACATAAATAAGGCTAATGACAACATTTATCCATGACAGTGTGCAATATAAGAATAGTAGTACTGGCTTAACACCCACTAATTCCAACATTAAATGCTAAATCTAGCAAACTTTCATTTAATCAGGAATGGAATGTCCACTGAGGCGGCAAAAATCTTTTTACATGCTATGATTTTTAGCCATTTTAATTATTGTTTAACTAGCTGGTCGCAGGCTTCTAATT
>JAVDPK010001282.1:74449-85679 GCA_034780415.1 Cichlasoma orientale | reverse complement strand
TTTCTTTTCTGTCAGGCTGATTCGAAGCTGAGGGAAGAGGAGAAACGTGCCCTGCGGTACCTCGAAACGAGACGTGACTGTAACTCTGTACAAGCAGTGAGTATTACACAGTGTGCAGTGATTCTCATTTTATGGATGAATTGAATTAATTAGAAAAATTCTTCATGCTTTCTTCAACTCCATTGTTTTAGTATGAAATTTTGTAAACATGCATACCAATATCTGTAGCATCTAAATGTTTACATTATTTTTAGTTTGTCATATTTTTAATCATTTCCTTTTTGTAGGCTATAAATATTGTCTGGGAGGATTTCACCAATATTTCTACAAATCAGACACATTAAAAAAAACTTTTACTCTTTCATTAATAGTTTAATTAATAGTGAGGTGAGAAGATTGTATTTAAATATTTTGATTATGTAAATTTCTCTGTTTCTGTTTTGTTTAAGTGTAGGGAGATGAAACAATTTACTTACAATAAGCTGTTGACGAGGTATACAGATGTGGTCGGGTGTTCATTCACATACTTCTTACTTTTGTTCTGATGTTGAGCTTATTTCTTTCTGAGCTTATTTCACGTGTTTCTTCTTACTTTCATTCTTTATGTTCGGCTTATTTCACATGAAATTTAGTTTGAGCTTGTCTTACTCTTGGAAAGAAAATGCTGAATGATCTTCCCAAAACATTGAACGGTTTCTGCACATTTGCTGTCCCTGAATGTTTTTGCCTCTGTTTGTCTTTGCAGTTAATGGAGTGTTGCGTCAATGCGCTAGTAACGTCGTTCAAGGAGACCATCTTAGCAGAGTGTCCGGGCATGATTAAACGAAATGAGACAGAGAGTGAGTACGGCAGGACTGTTCCCACCAAAGGCTCAGCCAGCTCAGGTTTGCACTAGAAAATAACCTGACCAAACCTCCCAGCGCTGCTTCTGTACAACAGCCGTGTGTGTCATCATGATAGTATGACTAGTGTTGTTAATCTCGAACCAAGTCAGAGGTTTACACAGAGGGAGACGTGAGGTGAAAGGGGCAGGTGTGTGCTGGAAGTTCAGTCTGCTGATTTAGCCCATTTATGAACATGCTTGGGACTCAGAACCACGGCAGAGGTCACGACACAGCTCGTGGAAGCAAATGACCACAAAAGCTGCAATGTACCTCAGAAAGGGTGCTTCCTTCATGACATACAAACAGGAATTATGTCCATAAATTCAATTTTAAATCTAAGAAAAGTGACACTTTGTATAACTGCAGAACTCGCCTGAGAAATGTTGAAGCTCACACAGGCTGTTGGTGAACTACCAGCTGTCCCAGCGCTCAGTGCTCCTAAGTGTCCTGCAGGGTTCAAGGCATTTACTCTGGGGGAAAAAAATGCTCTAATATACACTAAATTTTAACATCTATGTGAGAGGGCTGGTAATAACAAGAGGTATTCACTGCACCATAAGTGTACCTCCTGCTGTTTTGAAAACACAGCTTGTGAGTGCAATAAGTGCAGGAAATTAATTTAAGTAGAAGAGATTAAAACCAAAAATAAGGATTCAAAACATGTTGTTCAGACCTGAATTTGTGTGTTTTTTGTTTGTTTTTATAACAGGCTTTTAAAAGTATTTTTATTTGCGACAGATTTTCTCGAGCTTTGAGACTTTTTCATGAAATAAGATACATTTCTTTAATGTTGCTCTCGAGGTTTTAGATAGAAAACGTTGGACCAGGCGGTCGGTGCTCATTGCTACATATTCATCTTGGTTCGACTGATATTCTTTTGGTGCTGGAATATTTGCTGGTTTTTAAACCTTTTCTTTTGCTCAGTTTGCTGTTCAGATTAAATGAATACATCCCGTTGCATAAAACCCACTCAGACATGTTAAAAATTAGCTTATGCAACATTTTTCTTACATTTTTTTACAATTTAAATGTAAATCACTGAAATGGATGATCTCAAGAATAAATTAAAGTATGCATTAAAGAATTGTTTTGTGATTAAGACCTCTGTTCGGTTTCTGGGCTGCATTAACCACCCGTCAGTATTATTAATGTGTGTGCGCGTGCAGTTTGATTCATGAACTGGACAAAGGGCTTCCACAGTAATGGATTTTAAAGTAGTTCATCTCCTGCTTCTGTTATAATACAGCTACAAAATGAACATTAGAGACGTATTACTAGTACTGAAATGCCTGCATAGGGATTTAGTTCATTCTTTTTTCATTATTTAAGATGCATTAATTTTGATAAGGACTGAGGCATCATAAAGTTTCTCTCTGCAGCACAGCATCTGTTTCATGGTCTGCATGCTGTCTACCTGCAGCAGTTACACTAGACCACCTCATTGCTGTTGACTGCTCCATAGTTCTATCTGAAAAGCATTGATGTTGCCTTTCTGTCCACCACAGAGTTGCACCTGATGTTCTCTCTCATGGACAAAGTGCCCAGCGGCATCGAGCCCATGCTGAAGGACCTGGAGGAGCACATCATGAGCGCCGGGCTGGCCGATATGGTGGCCTCAGCGGAGACGATCACCTCTGTGAGTGTCGCACAGACAAATCTGCCAAACTTAACAAGCATAGATTGCAGGTTAATACAGTTAGAGTGAATTTCAGTGTTAATTTCAATGACACCAGTGACTGCTGAGATGTCATCATCCCTGTTAATCACGTCAGCCCAGTCATCACCTGAGCCAGGCAGAAAGACTCACATTTTTTAGTATAGATAATTTTCCCTGAAAATTTCCTCCCTTCTGTTTAAGCTGCAAAATATCCCACAGTCAGTCCTTTTTATACCAAATAAATTAATTTAGAGGATGTGGAGGAAATCCACACAAAGTCTTATACTACTGCATCTCAAAGAATTTGAATATATATCATTTTTGTAATAATGTAATTCAAAAAGGAAAACGTTCATATGTTCTATATATGGCTCCCATGCACTCATTTTGGTGAGACACCGGGTCAAAGCCTTTCTTCCTCCCTGCACCTTGCAAAAGCCAATCTTTGTGCCTCTTTTTAAACTTACTACAAATTCATTTATCAATTCACTCCACAGCTTCACAACCCTTTTTTGCAGTGTAGATTATTGTTAATGCTTAGATTTTAAAAATTCAGAGTAGCTAGTAGATAGAATTGTTGCCACCTTTCCGTGTGGACCTTGAGCTATGATTGGTTACCGTAAATACAAACTTTTATCCTGATCTCACTGAGTGATTGCACCAACGGTTCTGTGTTGCAGGACTCGGAGAAATATGTGGAGCAGCTGCTCACCTTGTTTAACCGCTTCAGTCGACTGGTGAAAGAGGCCTTTCAGGATGACCCACGCTTCCTGACAGCTAGAGACAAAGTCAGTCACACTTCTGCTAAGTTTCTGTAACTGTAGGATGCCCATCTCCGATTATCTTCATAACTGTTTTTCAATCCTCTTTGCAGGCATATAAAGCAGTTGTGAATGATGCCACGATATTTAAATTAGAGCTTCCTATGAAACAGAAAGGGTAAGATGAGCTGCCTTCATGAACTTCAGCTTTGAATGACAAAAGTAGCCGGACAGTTTCCGATAGCACTCGTCTCTCCTCACTTTTACATTTACAGGGTAGGGTTGAAAACTCAGCCCGAGTCCAAGTGTCCAGAGCTGCTAGCCAACTACTGTGACATGCTCCTGAGAAAGACTCCGCTCAGCAAGAAGCTCACATCTGAAGAGATTGAGGCCAAGCTCAAGGAAGTGGTAAGTTTACTGTTCTTATTAGTTAAATTGGTATGACTGCATCCCACACGTATAATCAACTCTTAGTTATTGATCCGGAAGTCTTGAAAGAACATGCAGGAAGAACATGAAACAGGCAAAACCCTGACGTTTTTATAAAGTTAAGAAGTAAAGTGGAATTACTGCAAAAGATTCACAGCAGAGTGCCTGGGTGCCTTTTTTCTTTCCCCTGCAGCTTTTAGTATTGAAGTATGTCCAGAACAAAGATGTTTTCATGCGCTACCACAAAGCCCACCTGACCCGTCGGCTCATCCTGGACATCTCAGCCGACAGCGAGATAGAGGAGAACATGGTGGAGTGGCTCAGGGTAGGAGCTGAGTGGAAACATTTACTTTTTATTTTACCCTCTACGAAACTCTTTATACTCTGTTTACTGAATGTTTTCATCAGGGTGACATCTGAAGCTGTTAACTTTTCATTTATCGTCACAAATGTCATGGATTTAAAAAAAATGAGTCATTTCTTGCAAATTACCACACACCCAGTTAGTAACGCCGTTATAATCAGATTCATTCAGCTACAGATGAATCTTTACTGTGATGTCATTTGTCCAAACAGGAAGTAGGAATGCCAGCTGACTATGTCAACAAGCTGGCGAGAATGTTTCAAGACATCAAGGTGTCAGAAGACCTCAACCAGTCCTTCAAAGAAATGCATAAACATAACAAGCTTGCTTTACCAGGTAAACGAGCTTCTCTTGTTGGAAGAAAATTGAATAAGCCAACATATATATTCATAGTGCTGTTACCATTTCAGATATTCACTGTAAGTATGATGGGATTTGCTGTGGGATGAAAGTCTCTCCCAGTGTGCGAGAGAAGCAACAGCCAAAGAAACATTGTCAGCTGTAGTAACCTAAACAGTCATACTTTCATAATTATAAATTATAAGTGTGTAGATATTCTCAGGTTGCAATATAGCAGGAACTGAAAGCAGTGATAAACTGAAAAGTGAGATTGTGACTCTCTGAATTGTTTACAATATTATTATAATAGAATTTTTATTATCAGTGCTCTTGTCAATATCACCATATCACAGCAGCCCTGAACACTACACAAAGTCTAGTAATATGTGTACTTCAAGGCTGTAATTTTGTGCCCTTGCAGCTGACTCGGTCAACATAAAGATCCTGAATGCTGGCGCCTGGTCGAGGAGCAGCGAGAAGGTTTTCGTCTCTCTCCCTACAGAGCTGGAGGATTTGATACCTGAGGTAGAAGACTTCTATAAGAAGAACCACAGTGGCAGGAAGCTTCACTGGCATCACCTCATGTCCAACGGCATTGTGAGTCTTAACACGTCTGCACAGAAGAATACACACAATTAACTTTGCTGTGACTGGTTACTGTGACTCATCTCTGTAGAGACCTGCTTAAAGCTTAATGGTCAAAGCAGTTTAATGGGATCAGTTATGCCCATTTCTAGATCGATATCTGTTTGAAGCAAGTTTGCATAATTCACAGTTCAGAATCATCCTTATTTATCCAATACTGGGCTCAGCAGCCCCTCCATTCATCCACTGTCTGAAACAAGCTGGTTTGGCTCCTCTCCGTTTAAGCCAGCATCATTCTGAACAGTTGCCCTTCGTAAACAGAAGGTTTGAAAAACACATGCGTGCCTGAGTTGACCAGATTAGGAATATCTGCTCTCAATGACATCATACAGAGCCATGAGTAGGAAAAAAATGTCAAAAACTGAGTGTTCAGAGCAGTCTATAGTCAGGGCTCACAGAGATTATTTGTCTGTGCTTTTGACCTCATTCTTGAAACTTTGGCCATATTTAATAAGATCATCCACCATTGTAACTGTTTATAAAAGACAGAAAACAATAATAAGTAAATTCTCTTCCAGAAGCAAGCTAGTTTGGATGTCATAATAGACACTTCCTTGGGGAAATGTACTGCATGGGTGAGAATAAAGGGCTGCAGACTCTCCAAGTGTTTTTGAAAAATCAATTAATCATCAAAATTATTGGTTGTATTTATCCATTAAAAATGTATTTATTTATTTTACTTTTTTCTAATAGAGAGTTTAAAGTTGAACATTTTCTGGGCAGTTCCTTCAAACTTGTACAAAGACAGTTTCTGCCTGCCCATGTCTACCTTGCAGTATGTCTGTTTCTTTATTGTTTCAGCTTGGGAACCAAAAAATTAAAATGTCCTATATTTCCACAGATAACCTTTAAGAACGAGGTGGGCCAGTATGACCTGGAAGTGACCACCTTCCAGCTGGCGGTGCTGTTTGCCTGGAACCAGAGGCCGAGGGAGCGGATCAGCTTTGAAAACCTCAAATTAGCCACTGAGCTGCCCGATGCTGAGCTGCGACGCACTCTCTGGGTAAATGATGAAGATAAAAGTGGCTGTGAACTCTAGAAAATTGTCATATCTTAGGCAAATTATCTAGTTTCGTAACTGATACACCCTGGGGTTTTTTTTGTGTGATTAATTCGATTTTTTTCTACTTTTCCCCCTCAAACGTCTGTCTTCGGCTAGTCTCTGGTAGCATTTCCCAAACTGAAGCGGCAGGTATTGCTGTACGAACCGGCGGTGTCTTCGCCCAAAGACTTTGCAGAAGGAACGTTGTTCTACGTCAACCAGGAGTTTTCGCTCATGTAAGGAACTTTAAAGTCATCATGTTCACCCTATCCCTCTCCTCTTCTTCACAGCTATCTCTTGAGCTCTTTGGCTCTCTGTAATAAGCTTCAATGCGCAGCGTGGTCTTAGTGTAGAAGAAATATGATTTTACAGAGAGACTGTGGTTTGCAAATTACTCATAAAATGCATTACTTAACTTTTAAGTGTCAGAAGTGTAGCGTTGTGCATATGCTTCAACTTTTACCCACTTTATAGCATCAGTTACACTCGAGGGACAGGAGGGATGCTCTGAGGTTATTGAATTAAAATGAACACGTTGTTTTTGTTTTTCCCAAAAATAGGAACAAGTCAGATTTGACTTGTAGTGGTAGGGTTAGGGGTTAGGGTTAGGTTAGACATGACTTCTTAAAGTCATGTCTTTAAGAAACCTCAGAAAGACATGACTTTCAGATACTGTTCATTTGCTGTATATAGTTATTTTGTCCAGTTTCCTCATTTTTTCCCCCCTAATTTCTACACACCATGCTGAGATGTAGTGCATTGTAAAGAAGTATTTGCCCCCTTCCCAATTTCTTAGGTTTTTGCATATTTTAGATCGTTAAACAAATTTTAATATTGGACAAAGATGACCTGAACTTTGACCTTTGAACATAAACAAAGCTAATGAAGGAAATGGACTGCATTACATCTGTGGCTAGAAATTGAATTTTCCCGAATTGATTTACTTTGTCCCCCAAAGTCTTTACACTTCTTTAAAATTATAACTCCTGAGTGCTCCTGGGAAGGTTCATCGCTGTTTCAAGTTTTCTCCACTTGTGGATAATCATGGTTCACTGGAGTCCCAAAGCCTTAGAAATGCCATCAGATGTCACTGACTTTGTTTCTTAGCTGCTTTTTAGTTTCTTTAGTGCGTGGCATGATGTGTTGCTTTGTGAGATCTTTTAGCCTGCTTCACTTTGTCAGACAGGTTCTATTTAAGTGATTTCTTCATTCAACAGGTCTGGCAGTGATCAGCTAAAGAAATGGGAACAAATTATGTGTTTTGTGACAGGCTGCTAGTAATAAAGTGCCTAAACATGTATTTTAAAGTTGGTTCTTTGCTAAGTAATCTGTTATGTGTAGACACTACACTGACAGTCCCTTGAGTTGGGTACTTTTTTTATGCTTCAGAAAAGAGCCGGGGAAATGTAATGATGATACTGTTTTAGCTGTTCAGTTGATATCCTTATATTTGCTAATTAATGCAGGCTAAATCAGTCATTGTTTTATGTAGACCGCTCCTGCTGGTGTAGTTTACCTTCATGTCTGCACATTAACACCATCCCCTGCCATGTTATTGATCACATGATGGGACACACTATGGAGCAGATATCTTAGTAAAAACCATAGGTCAGTACACTGACCCCTTTTCCACTTCAACTTTACAGAAAAAATTCCAAGGTTCAGAAAAGGGGGAAGATTAACCTGATTGGTCGGCTGCAGCTCACCACGGAGCGAATGAGAGAGGAGGAGAACGAGGGCATCGTCCAGCTCAGGATACTAAGAACACAGGTACGTAGATGAGCTCACAGCATGCAGGTGGAGATACTGATGCTCCCTCCTCTGTTGTGTAAAACCACCTGCTGTGAATGAACAGTCTCACGGTGCACTTTCTGACCTGCTTTTTTTTGTTTCCCACGTCCAGGAGGCCATAATCCAAATCATGAAGATGAGGAAGCGCATCAACAATGCTCAGCTGCAGACGGAGCTGGTGGAAATCCTAAAGAACATGTTTTTACCACAGAAGAAGATGATCAAGGAGCAGATTGAATGGCTGATAGACCATAAGTACATAAAGCGGGATGAGACGGATATAAACACCTTCATCTACATGGCGTAGCAGAGCACATTAGGACGACTTGTTCTGACTTTGGTTTCAGTGGATCAGGCCTGATGGACACTAGAATACTTCCAGGCTCCCCGTCCTTTATTTAAAAAAAAAAAATTCCTGTGCAGGGAGGCATGAATTTAAGACTCAGACCTATTTAAAGAAAAATGCAACTTCCTGCCTTAAAGTTGTACAGACATAAAAAAAAAAGATCAGTTGCAGTGGAAGCCTGCACCAAGTGATCATAAGTACTTTTAGTGATGGAGGGATTCCTTTGCTGTCTAGATGAGGCTGTTGATCATTAATGGTCTGCTGTTGATGCAGTGGTGCATCATCAGGGCAGCCACTATAACACTCCTGCTCAATGCTTGCACAAGTCTAAAGGCATGCTGACAGGAAATGGCCGAGGAACTCAAAATACGTGCAGTCGAGTTTTAATCCACGCCAAATCCACACCATGTCAACCTTGAATAAAACGCCGCCCGTGTCCCTCAAAGGCTGCTATACAGAGGCGGCAACCCTCTGCAGTTAAAGTGATCAAACACTTAATCTGGACATTACATGTGTATACAAACAAAAAAAAAAAACAGACAAGCACTTCACAGTTTACAGGACTGAACCAGACGGCAATGTAAAGCCCGCTCCAGACTCCATCAAGCCTCTGTCCCTGGGTAAAAAGCTTGAGCAAATGTACCCAGGGACAGAGGTGGGGGTGCCGGAGCGACACCGGGAAGCCTGGGAGAGGAGGCTGAGGTCAGTATTACACATGGTAAATACTACAATTCAAAGCTATAAGAGAGTGTACCATGAGATGTGAATAATGAAATGATGAAATAAACAGCACCTTATTATAAAACAATATGTAGGCTCGTCTTTCATCACAGGAAAACAGTTAAGATGTTTTAAAGGGAGGCCTCCACCAGTCATCTTAATCGCCCTCACTTTGAGAGTATTTGGAGCGATTAGCTGAGTTTGTGTTCAGAGAAAACGTAATACTACTACTACTACACTATTCAGATATGTTGGTGTGTAAAGTGGTTTCTCATAAACCTTTTTTCAGCCAATTGGAAGGAGGTTAGGTTAAAACTAGAGAAATTAAAATGGCTTGTTTCAGACAGCGTGGAACTGGTGGGCTGCACCCAGTATAAGTCAAGTTAAACTTATTTTGACCTGTTAATCATTAAAAAACTACCCTGTCCTTTCTGTCTTTGCTCGTTCAGCCTTCACATGGGGCTGTTAATGACATTAATCTTAATAAATATGTAAGTCTGTTTTTCTTTATCAGACAACACACTGTGGTATGGTAGTGAATATAATGGTGGGTAAATTTACCCCTTGTAATGTCCTGGGGTCATTTTTGACCCCATATGAAATCAGTTGCCATGAAAATGTGTTTTTTATTCATTCATTTAATTGAATTTAATAACATCTGTTGTCCTATGAGGTCAGAAAAAGACAGTCAAACCATGCAGGGTCATTTTGACCCCAGAGGACAAAAGGTGTATGGCAGTTGGGGTAAATAACATTCTTCAGCTAAGTGCTGGTTTAATTAACACAACATACAGCTCCTAAATGTTTCATTAATTTGCTGGGTTTTGGTCCAGAACCAACAGGAAGTACTGATGCTGGATGAAAAGTCATTGAGTGTCCAAAATATATCCTCATCTGTACAAACCTTGGTGACACAACAACCAGTTGTTTTAAAACTACTCTGGTGGTCCGGGGAAAATCAGGCATCACCAATAATTCTGAGATAGATTTTTCTCTATTAAAATTTTTTTACTTACCCACCTTGCTAATGTTGCCATGCACTATATGAACAAAAGTACCGGGCCACTTCTTTTTGATACAGAAGAGGATTAGGTCCACTAAAAAAAAAAAAAAAAAAAAATGGGGCATTGGGAAAAAAAGGGCAGCCAGAATTCTGAGATTAATTTCAGAGTTCTGACTTTAATCTCAGAATTCTCACGGCCCTTTTTTGTTTTTCCCCCAATGCCCCAATTTTTTATTTATTTATTTATTTTTTTAATTTTGGGTGCCCCTAATCCTTTTCTGTACTTTGAACTTCAGTTGCCACAGGTGTTTAAAACTAAGCCCCCAGTCATGCAGCCTTCCTTTACAAACAGCTGTGAAAGAATGAGTCATTCTAAAGAGCTCACTGAATTTGAGTGTGTAGTGTAATAGGATGCCACCACTGGAAGAAGTCAATTTATGACATTTCTTCCCTCCTAGATATTCCAAGATCTACTGTAAATGGTATTATTGCACAGCGGAAGGGTTTAAGCAGCTCAGCCAGTAGTTGGAGAGTAAGGCCACAAGTGCCGAGGTGCATAGTGTACAAAACTGGGCCAGGACTTTCATGGCATGGTTTAAATGTGTACGTGGCCCAGTACTTTTTTTTTTTCCCCCATACAGTGTATAGTGTACTTTATTGGGCAGGTGAAAATTATGACCTGCTAGTGATGTTAGAGGAAAGGCCCCTGGATCTCTTAAAGTAAGTAGGACTCATCCTCTGAGGGCCATGAACGTGTACAAAATGTCAGTTTTATTTCAGTTAGTCATGGACATATTTCTGTCTGGGATGTTGCTTTCCCAGTGCCATGCTGCTATGTGCCACTTCAGAGACAGCGTGGATGAAAGGTGAATGATAATTAGATTTTGTAAAAAAGTGATGATTTTTCTTCACCTCATTAAATCTGGGGCCCACATGTTCCATTTACAGACAGAATAGTTTTTGCCTGTAGATAATTAAAATTTCTGGCAGCATTAAAACGGAGGTCACTGAACAGCAGATGGCGCCAGAGCTTCAGCAAAGTAATCTGAGCGCTACAGTAAACAGCAAGTGTAAGCATACAAATTTACATAACCGTTCAATTAAAACACTCCTTTACCTGTACTTTTATGGGAGTTAATCATCACCTATATAATATATGTATATATACACATACCCAGTGGTGGACAAAGTACTCAACTCTAGTACTTAAGTAAAAGTACTGATACTCGTGGTCAAATTTTACTCAACT
>JAVDPK010001282.1:62821-74349 GCA_034780415.1 Cichlasoma orientale | reverse complement strand
AGTAAAGTAAAAATCCTCAAAAATTGTACTTAAGTACAGTACTCAAGTAAATTTACTCCGTTACTGTCCACCACTGCACATACCTGTATGTATCTTTCAGCATTGATGGTGTTTTTCCAGATGTGCAAGCTGCCAAGTCTATAGGCACTAATGCACCCCCATATCATCAGATATGCAGGCTTTTGAAAAGAGCACTGATAGGAAGCTAATAAGTTTCTCTCTTTTTTAGTCTGGAGGACACGGCGTCCATGTTTTCCTAAACCAATTTCAAATTTAGATTCAGCTGACCACAGAACAGTTTTCCACTTTGCTTCAGTCCATTGTAAATGAGCTTTGGCTCAGAGAAGATGACAGCATTTCTGGATCATGTTTACATACGAGTTCTTTTCTTGATAGTACTTTGACCTACATTTGTAGATGGCACAGTGAATTTACAGTGATTTCTGGAAGTGTTCCTGAGCCCATGCAGTGATTTTGTTTTTAATGCAGTGCTGCCTGAGCACCGAAATATCATGGCTGATTGTCCCTTGTGCACAGAGATTTCTCCAGATTCTTGGACTCTCTCGATATTATGTACTGCAGATGATGAGATATTCAAAGTCTTCACAATTTTACATTGAAGAACATTATTCCGAAGTTATTCCACAATTCACAGATGTAGTTTGTTATCAACATTCAGTTCAAAAGCCTGCATATCTGATAGTATGGGGGTGCATTAGTGCCTATAGACAATAGGCCTAGGCTGCTGGGGGGTTCCTGCACTGAGTATTTCTTTTCATTCACCTCTTTTTACTCTGTTTACACCCCACTCTCCATTTAATCATTTGTTATTATTAATCTCTGGCTCTCTTCCACAGTGTCTCTTTTGTCCTGTCTCGCTCCCCTCAGCCCCAACCGGTCGCGGCAGATGACTGCTCCTCCCTGAGCCTGGTTCTGCTGGAGGTTTCTTCCTGTTAAAAGGGAGTTTTTCCTTCCTACTATCGCCAAGTGCTTGCTCATAGGGGGTCGTTTTGACTGTTGGGTTTTCTCTGTAATTATTGTAGGGTCTTTACCTTACAATATAAAGCACCTTGAGGTGACTGTTGTGATTTGGCACTATATAAATAAAATTGAATTAAATTGAATTGAAAGATACACACATACAGCAACATATGTTCCCATCCATATGACATCTTCTTCAGGGAAGGCCATGCATATTTCAGCTAAGACAATGCTAAATCCCATACTGCAGCTATTACAACAGCATGGCTTCGTAGAAGAGTCTGGGTGCTGAACTGGCCTGCCTGCAATGCAGAACTTCCAAAAAAGGAAAACATTTGGCCCATCATGAAAAGAAAAAACAAAACAAAACACAGGAATGTTGTGCAGCTAGAATCCTCCAACAGATGAGAATGGGACAAGTCCAGCAGTTGCTCTCAGAAAATTGTTGAAAGAAGAAGGGATGCTACACAGCAGTAAACAAACCTTTTTTTTTCCTTTTTTTGAGGTGTGTTGCTGCCATCAAATTCAAAATGAGCTACAATTTGATACGATATTTCCTCCGCTCTATTATGGATAAAATATTGTTTATGAGATTTGCACATCATTGAGATGTATTTTTATTTATACTTTACACAGTGTCTCAACTTATTTTGGAACTGAGCTTCTGCAATATGTCTCGGCATAGAATAAGATCCAAGCAGAATTACTCTTTATTTTTATTGACAAATAGAGCTGACAGCCACCTCACTAATGGTTAAAAACCATAAAACATCACAAACATGAATGGACACACTAAAAGTGCTTTGATTTGTGGATTTTCCTGCCTGGCCCTTGATCATATGTGGACCCCATATTGACACTGGAAGCATGTGATTGTTAATATATGTGGCAATAATAACAGCACTAATAATAATATAACAATGACTTGGGACATTTTTTCATGCTTTTACTTTTTTAAATTTGGTACTTTATATATATTAAATATAGTTGCCAGATACTTTTACTTTAATTACAATTTTAATTCAGGACTTACTGCGTGATTTTGCTGCTTTTGTCAATGAAACAAATCTTTTTTTGGCAGTGCATGCGCAGCCGCAGTCGGTCCCATTTATTTAAGAAATGTACAGTATTCTTTTATCAGGGAGTGCACAGCTCTTTGCCAAATGCAGATGAGGACCTTGTGTTTTTATTTGTAAACAGAAATATAAAGTAAACCTAGCTGTGTTTATTTTTTTTTTATGTGCTCAAGTGTTACATAAGTGGGAGTCTGTAATTGGGCGGATAGCTTTCCTTAATTACAGCAGATTGCGTCCTCTTGTTATTTGTGACAAAGGGGATTACGGCAGGCCCGTTAGCCGAGCGCATGCGCAGTGTGCACAGCCTACTATTGAGGATCCTGTTATGAGGACGCAAAGGAAAAATACCGTTTCCTGTTTGTACCTTCAAAATAAAATACAGCCAAGCGCGCGTTGATGTAAAACCTCTTTCCAAACTGTTATTTCCCAAATAAGTGTCAGACAAGTGTGCTGGAGTGTACGGAAAAGGTGGTAGGAAAAACATCAGCTACAGATTTGGTATGTTATAGAAGCAGCTATTAAACTATTCAAATAGAGTGTAAACAAAGTTGTCACTTCAAAATAAGCACCTTAAAATAGTGTAAAACGCGTAAGAAATACAATCAAAACCCTATATACATACAAACTCAATGTTAATATATCAATAACACTAAGCAGTCCAGTAAGGTAAGTAAAATACCTGTCTCTACAGACGTCACATCATCCGCCATTTTGATTTCAGGCATGAAGCCAGCACCTGTAGAGAATTTCTATCATCACCTTCTTGATAAGTCACCTTCGACCACCGTAATCAGCTGCTTTTTATACTAGCGTTAAAGTTAATTTTCTGGATTAACTGCGCTCTGACATCGAGTTATTGCTTGTGCCAATTAAAATAAAATATTAAAATAACGCTAGTGGTTTGCAGGCTGAAAGAAAAACTAAAGGACATAAGTTTTATTTTTAATTCGGATACAATAATCGATACTTTATATGCGACTTTTTTTTTTTCAGAAGAAGCCGATTTTTTTCCGAGAGCGCCCCCTGCTGCGCCTCCGGCTGGATTACAGCTCATTTCTGTGTAGGGGCATCAACAGGAAGTGGAGTATTTTGAAATTAAGAGAGCCGAACTTCCCGTTTTCTATCCGCAACTTGACGCTGCTTGGGTGAGGAGAGGAGAGGAGGAGTGAGGAGGAGAGCGGAGCTCCGTCGGCGGACCAGGGAGAGCGTGGAGAGGAATCCCAGCAGCCCCCCCGGAGAGCGAGAGCCGGACCGGCTGGATCCCCCTCCTCCCCCACCCGCTCCCCCCTGCGGAGGAGGACCCGAGAGAGACCCACGTTGCCACGGGAGAGGCCTCGGATCAGGTGAGGTTGCTGTTTAAACCGTTTCACGCTGCTTCCCCCCGGGAAGGCAGGTTCTCCGTGAAGGGGTGCCGGAGATGGAGAGGCGGCGGTCGGCGAGGCGCACCAAGCGCGGCTCGTTAAATCTCAGGAGAGCCGAGATCCTGTTACTTACTTATCGTGTGATTTACACGGCCTCTGTGTCCGGGGCTGCCGAGCAGATAACGGGAGGTGAGGGTGGGGGGTGAAATCATACGGCACCGGTGTGAAAGGAGCATTTACTTTGCGCAAAAATAGCGCTATATATCATACATCTCACATATGAAAGACGCTCTTCCAGGCTTTGCTGTTCTTACCTGTGCTTGCAATACATTTACTGTATTACATAGGTGTTAGTTAGGTTTAAATTTTCATATTTACAGCGCACAGCCACAGTTGCTGTAAATCTGGATGGGAGCCATATCTGAGCGAGCTCCTGTTACTCTCACCAAATATCACTCACATAAATAATAATGGCTCCCGCTGGAAAATTAAAGCCTTTCTCAGTAAGTTTTCCTCTCAGCTGTTATTTCAAGCAGGGACTTTCTGCGTGATTTCTGTGCTGCCTGTTTTTTTCCACTGCGCTGGGAGTAATAAATTAGTAATTGCACAACTATATTGTTCTGCAGAGAACCCAGAGGGGAGTGAATGCACATTAATAGTCTATGTTTGGATTACCTGCCAGCTTTGAGGGTCTAAAAGTGGACACTCTCAGCAGGTCTTTACTGGGAAATGCACACTTGACTTTCAGCCTTAATCTGATCCATGCCAGATAAAATGTGTAAACCTGATAGTTGCTACCTCATATGTGCCATTATTGTTCAGTAAAGACAGAAAATAATACTCGACACAAATATATCAACTATTTGTACTTATAATATTTCTAAAGCACGCAGCATATTGTTTATCTGTCCCATCATTTAAGTGTTATATGAGCAGTTAAAAGTGAAATAATCCAGCCTGAGTGGACTTTGAGTGTAAGTGTTGTATGTCATGGCCAAGCCCACAGAAGCAGGAGATACTGCAGAGGGGAGATCACGATGCTGGGAGGATGGGGAAGCTGGGATAGCCCTCCTCCGTAATGCAGGAGAGAGGTGGGGGCGGTGGATGAAGGATGGTCTGGCGCACCCTTCCCTCCCTCTCTTCTCTCCCTCTCTTTCCATGGTGTACTGGTGCATTACTCCTCCCTGTTCACTTCAGAGTGTAATCAGTCTGTCAGCAGAAGCAGACTCAATCAGTCACTCCCTGACCACCACCGCCACCTCCACCTGAACACACTCTGATCTCTGACCACACTATCACCACATCCTGCCTGCAGAGTGCATCGGCTTTGTGAACACTTACACTCAAATCACCGCAATAATCTTTTTGTTGTTGCTGTTGTTGTTTTGGTGGCATGTAACATGTAATGTTCATGGATTTGTCTGTAATACTCATTTCACTCTTTAAGTTTTCTATGCCGCAGCCCACCTGCACTGTATAGCTGCTCTCCATACCCCCATATTATCCCCACTATTTGAATTTCCTGCATGTACTGCAAGCAAAAGCATCAACACGTTCCTCCCAGAATAAAACAGCTACAAGAACGGAAGAACAGCCTCTTACTGTGATTCCAGGGTATGTGCGGACTCATTTGCATAGGTGTGGGCTGTGGCACATCATTATTCACTGATACTTTCTCCCTACATCTGATTAGATACATGTTTTTTTGGCTAGCCTACTGGCCAAAAAGAAGACTGGTTGCCATTCAGTGCTGTGTCCCAGGAGCTGTCCATGGTCCTTAGATTAATGCTCTTCAAGGGACTCCTTGTTGCTGGACTTCTATAGGTTTGACTGGTATTGTTTGGAGGCTATTTCATTGTATCCTCTATCAAGAATCCACAGAAGGAGGTAGGAGTGTCCCTAGCTACTAATTTGGTAATTGATTACATTGAAATTTTACATATAGACTAATCCACTTATCCAAAAGTAAGAAGACACTCAGAGTGTCGCTAATGTTAACCACAACTTGCAGTGGAGCGATTGTATGTAAGTTTACTCTGACACATTTGCCATACAACAGCTAATTGTGTACATCAGAATATTCAGTGCAGTCTTATGGCAGTTTATGAAATAGCCACAACCTCTAATCTACCGATTCGTGTCCCTGAACACAATTTTTCCAGCCTCATATGTATGGAAGCTTGTTTCCACCACTGAAAAAAACAAAACAACAACATTAAGTCGGATTTTCCAGTTATCTCAAAGTTTCAGCTTATTCAGAAGTTTGAGTAAGTCCAAATTTTGAGCATTATTATTTTTATTAGCATAATTATCTCAAAATTGATTAAAACCAACAATACAAAAAACCATTAGAAATACAATAAAACAACTGGCTATAACCTGATTTTCTTTCGTTCAAATTAAGAAGTTTCATTGCAAGTGGAACAAATGAGTTTTGTACCTGTTAGATTTTTATCCTTGGAAGTTTTAACCTTCCCAAAGGGTGAGTCCTGAAATTCTTCTTCTAAAGGATAATTCTCACTGAGCATAATGCATCCGGGTTTCCAAACCAGTAGATTAAAGATGGTGACAAGTTAATGAACTGCTGTGAGCCTGCATTGTTTATTTTCTAATATGTTAACTTAAAATAGGTGTTATTATTAAAATATTTGGTTAGGTTTATGCATTTAAAGCTACTGTGTTGGGTTTAGAAACAGATCATAGTTTAGATTAAAATGCAGCACTTGCCACATCTTTTAAAGCTCTGATTTCTTGGTTGCTGTGGCATTGCGTCACTACTTCACCTGGACAAAATATGTGCTGCAGAGCGAAAATATGCCATATTTCCTGATAAAATATATTACTTATAAATTCGTGTTGACTGTCATGCAAAAGACATGATATTTTGTTTCCGAAGACACAAGGAAATAATTGTGTTTTTTTGATTGTTTCACATTTTAGTCATCACCACTGTGGTCCCACAGTGCTGTGTCACAGGAGCCGTCCATGGTCCTTAGATTAACGCGCTTCATGGTGGTACAGAAGCAGCTCAACATCTGGACCTGGAAATAGGCTTTACTAATATTATAGGATATACGGGTATTCAGATCCCATTTTCAGTACAGATTCACTGACGTGTCGATGTTCGCTGCAGCAGCAAATGATCGAGTTGGCCAGCGAGAAACCATACAAGAACATAGGGGTGCGCTAGCTAGTAACTTCCTAATCATTTAAGTTGTCATCTTCTCCATAGATCAGCTGTTTTTTCAGCTCTTACACAGGGTGAGATGTGACATGTACTGCTTTTCTGCTGTGATTGGACAGCAGAATAAGAAGTGACAGTGCAGCATTTTTACTTAAAGTTTCAACATTAGGTGTCTTGAAAAAAGGGCAAGGTAGTCAATGTGAAATAGATGTCCGGTGCATCTGTTATTAAAAAAAAACATGGCTGAAGTTGGATACTTTGAACAAACTTTACCTCAGCAAACCAAGGCAGGGGTAACAGACTTAAATAATTAAACAAATGTCAGGTGCTTGCAAATTTATAACGTCACCATCTAACATCTACCCTTTTCTCTTTTTCACTCTCAATAATTTTCCTCATAATTGCTTTGATCCTTTGCTCATACCGAGGCTGCTGGTTTGTGGCTGACTCTGAGCCTTTAGCCACTTTACTTTTGTTATCTTCTTTAAAATGTCCATGTTCAGCTGAGTGAGGGAGATTTAAGTGTCTGATTAGGTTTGTTGCTATGAATGTTTTCATGGTGGTCCCACTGCGGTTTGCTTTGGTGAACTTTGCATCTTAACTCACAGTGACGAGCTTCCATGCTAACCATGTTAGCCTCTGGCTGTGAATGTGCACATGATTATTTCTTTGCATCACTGTGCATGTGCTGTGCATGCATGAAATGGACTGGTTCATAATTGGACATACATGAGGCTGCCGGTCACCGGCTTGGGCCAAGAACAAGGAAAATCAGCTGATTCCGGCTCATGACTGGCCTAGTCTAAGTAAAACCCAAACATTTGAGAGCCTTTTTCTTTAGGTTCATGCATCAACTAATTGTAAATATGTTTTGGAGAAAAAAAAAAAAGCCAGGTATCACAAATTCTGATAACAAAGGGTTAGGGTACCTGTTATCACTGATGATGACTTAGCCCTCACAGGGTGAAGAAAATTATAATTCAGTGTAATGTCAGTAGTATCACATCGTAGGTTTGGGCAAATAAAATTTAATTTCAGTGATTTTGAAAACAAAACAACGGGATATAACAATTGCACTTTTGCATTCAGTTTTCACTACAAAGCTCTCAGATTTTTCTTGTTATAAATCCAATGCAAGCCTTTCTTTAATAGCGGTGCGCTTTCACCCATCCCTAAGAGCTCAAACTTGCTTAATGTTTAGGTCAAGTGGAGCCAGGGCAGTTAAAAGAGAGCTTTCCTTCAACAAGATCAATCCGGAGGAAGCCTAACGATGTTTCTGTTTAAGGTAGTTTAAGGAAATCCCCTGTAAAAAGACATGTTATTGAGTTCAGTGCCTGCATATTCTTAATTAAGTTATTGAATAATCAATAAGTGGGGATTACAATATTAACAAAACCACCCATTTATTTTCTCTATCAGTTTGGCATTCGCAGTTATGCCATTTCATCATTATGGATGCTCTGTGATACTTCGGCCAACACCAGGCAGCACCAGTTGAATGAGATCAATGTTGACATCTGCTGACCAGCAGCTCTTCCTGCTCAGTAATGCAGGCATAGCACAATGAAACAAGGGCAGCTGGCAGTCTGCACTGATGCTCATATTCAGTCACTTGTTCATGTGTGTTGTTCAATTACAGCAAAGATCATAGAGACTTCTGTGACTGTGATTGGTTTATTATCACTGCCGCGGCCTCTCCACCAAAATCTGTAACCTCACAAGATGTCAGACTTCTAATACTGTTGTGTAAACAAACAGGGGGAACATGAAGGGACAAGCTTCACTCAGTGTCAGGAATGAGGAGAAAGGGAGCATTAGGAATAATTTGTTGTCCTAGATCAACAGTTTAGAGTGTAGTGGAAGATTAATACGCGCTGCTAGAAACGCTGCATTACACAACATGTTGTTATTATTACACCAGCAGTGCTCACATTTGTCAGAAAGGGCACTTAGTTTCCTTCTAGTCATTCCTAAGACTATTGATCGCTGATTGACTGACTTTTCCCTCCAGCGTTTCACCTCTCTCCGGTGCAGGAGCCATCATTTTCTGAATCATGACTATTGTTTGGAGGAGAGACTCGTTCTTCATCTGTCAGCCACAAATTCTTTAACTGTCATTTCATCCTTTCAAAAGTCTTCCTCCTCTGCACACTCCTCCTCAGCTGCATCAGGTTTTATCTCATTTCTGAGGTAAAAGCCTTTTTTTTTTTTAAACATAGTCCACTGTGGTCACTTCTATGGTCTAATTCTAATAATTAGATTGAATGATAGAAGTGTCATCTTCCTAATATTCACAGTTTCCTAGTCATGTTTTTTTTTAATTATTTCTGAAAAGACAAAGAACCCCATAGACCGCTTTTAGCCTCTTGATGACTAACAGAGTCCGCCCTGTCTCCACGGGTTTGTTGCACCCATTGTTCCCATAGTGTAGGCAGATTTTACCGAGTCTTCATTGAGTACCCTCCCATCTGCTTTGTTTCCACACTTGTAGGAGAACTGAAGACTTAAATCATCTTAGAGCATGTCTTCCCAAACATCTGCCTGCAGTCCAACAGCATTTCTTCCACATCAAAGCTCCTGTGTCCACCAGTAGACCTTTTCAAAGCAGACATTTTCAAATGTCATTATGGGAAAATCACATGTGCATTAATGGTAGTTGTGTTTCACTTATGGAAGGTTCTACTATTGTGTACACTGGTGTGCTCATGGCTCAGGGGGGCACTTAAAGGAACAGAACTACTATTAAAGGAGACCTATTAATCTAATTTCTAGGTCCATATTTTTATTCTTCTACTAGAGTAGCTCTGCAAGATTAACAGTTCCAAATAATCCTGATTTATAGTGCAGCCCGACGCGAGCAAGGTGCGCATGATGTCATGTGAGAAATCTCAACGTTAACCTTGGCAAAGTGTGACCCTTCTCAGCACCATGGACAGCGACAGCAGAATACTCCAGATACACTATATTGCCAAAAGTATTCACTCGCCTGTGCAAATCATTGAATTCAGGTGTTCCAGTCACTTCCGTGGCAACAGGTGTTTAAAACCAAGCACCTAAGCATGCAGACTGCTTCTATAAAGATTTGTGAAAGAATGGGTCGCTCTGAAGAGCTCAGTGAATTCCAGCGTGGTGCTTATAATTGAGAGATTTATATAGGTGCTTCATTTATTATTCCCTATTGATCATTTAACTTGATTGTTGATTGGCACATAATATACTTACCTTTGTATATGAATATTTTTTATAAATACCGCTGCTTACATCCTTTACTCTGATTATTGATTGTGTACATGCTGGTTGTTAGTTGCCGCCACCCCTCTTTTTCCTTATTTGGTGAGTTGGCGCCTACAATCACATGATCCTCCTTGATGTGGGCATGTATAAATAACGTGTTACCTGCATTGTTTGTTAAGTCTGAGAAAGGGTAACTGCTGCCCGAAATGTCACTCTCTTCAAGTTTTTTGTATTAAATACTACTTTTTGGGAGCTTTGCTGGCGTGCGGACCCTTTTTTCCTCCTTTTCTGTGTGCTTTTGGCCCGGCACCCAGCTTTCAGTTTTCTGGATTATGTATGTCTATCTCGTTGCTCTCTAAGGACAGCAACTCAGCCATGAAGTGGTAGGCCACGTAAAATCACAGAGCGGGGTCAGCTCATGCCGAGGTGCTTAGTGCGCAGAGGTCACCAACTTTCTGCAGAATCAATTGCTACCGACCTCCAAACTTCATGTGGCCTTCAGATTAGCTCAAGAACAGTGTGTAGAGAGCTTCATAGAATTGGTTTCCATGGCTGAGCAGCTGAATCCAAGCCTTACATCGGCAAGCGTCTGATCCAGTGAGTAAAGCACGCCGCCACTGGACTCTAGAGCAGTGCAGATGTGTTCTCTGGAGTGGCGAATCATGCTTCTCCATCTGGCAGTCTGATGGATGAGTCTGGGTTTGGTGGTTGCCAGGAGAACGGTACATGTCTGGCTGCATTGTGCCAAGTGTAAAGTTTGGTGGAGGGGGGGTTTTGGTGTGGGGGTGATTTTCAGGAGTTGGGCTCGGCCCCTTAGTTCCAGTGAAAGGAACTCTTAATGCTTCAGCATACCAAGACATTTTGAACAATTTCATGCTCCCAACTTTGTGGGAGCAGTTTGGGGATGGCCCCTTCTTGTTCCAACATGACTGCACACCAGTGCACAAATCAGGGTCCATAAAGGCATGAGTGAGTTTGGTGTGGAAGAACTCGACTGGCCTGCACAGAGTCCTGGCGAGTCAATCCTTCTCATCCAACATCAGTGTCTGACCTCACAAATGTGCTTCTGGAAGAATGGTCAAAAATTCCCAGAAGAGTTGAAGCTGTTATAGCTGCAAAGGTGGGCTGACATCATATGAAACTCTATGGATTAAGAATGGGATGTCACTCAAGTTTATGTGTGTGAAGGCAGACGAGTGAATACTTTTGGCAATATAGTGTCGAAATATTTAGGAACAGTGACTGATAAAAAACCTTCATGGGATTCAAAGTGTCATTTACAAGAAAGGATTTCAACAATATTATATTTCATGCAGAAGCTGTGACAGCTTGAAAAGAACCAGGCATGCACTGTTTTATTTCCAATCTTTCTTCTTTCTTTATCATTTATCAATCTCAGAATAAAGCAATCACAGTGATCAATTTCAAATAAATGTTAGGTCTTCACCTGTCACTTGCTTCCGCGTATGTCAGTTAAATAGCAGTTAGTTAACCTTCTGTGTGACATGTTACAACCAACTGTCAAAATTTCTCTGAAATGGGCTCGGTACTCTTTTTGAGAAATTGCATATAAGTCCTATTTACCTGGTTTAAAAACCTTGAGCACCTTGAAAAGTGGGCGGCACGGTGGCGCGGTGGTTAGCACTGCTGCCTCTCACAGTTAGAATACCATCTAGAAGGCCTGGGTTCGAT
>JAVDPK010001282.1:0-20660 GCA_034780415.1 Cichlasoma orientale | reverse complement strand
TAAAACTAAGAAGCATTTTCGTCCAAAAGACTAAGACTAAAACTAAAACTAAAATGGCTGCCAAAAACAACACTGGTTAGTAAGAGGTGTGTGATCAATGCTGGAGTGTGACGTGGTTTCCTCTTTTTCTCCTCCCAGTATGTGTTTGATGTGAAGAAGGTGGAGGATGAGGTGCTGATCTGCTTACAGCAAAAGGAGAAGAGAGCCACACCAAAAGAGGGCAAATCAGAAAACCTCGCTATAGGCTTCGATATCCACAGGGTAGAAACACACACAGATAACCAGGAAATCTCCACAAAGTCTGAACGGGAAGTAAACCTGTGATTTCAACCTTCTCCTCCTGCAGGTGGAGCTAAATCGCAAGTACCGTATGCACACAGCCCAGCAGAAAGTAGCAGGTTCCATCTACATCAACTCGCGCTGCGTCTTCCTCAGGAAGGAGCTGAAGGAGGGCCGCTACGTCATCATTCCCACAACCTTTGACCCCGGGCAGCAGGGCGACTTCTTGCTCCGTGTCTTCACTGATGTGCCTTCAGACTGCAAGTAAATATGTGACAATCTTACATCTGAACATAAAGAGCTACACAAAGATCTTTACTACGTTCACATCGTGTTTGGGCCCCCTGCTGCTGTTGGGTGCGGCCCATATTTCCAGTAATATCATAGGTCTTCTGAACCTGGTGTCCTTCATAGCGTATGCGCTCCTGCACGCAGCCCAAATGTCTATTTTCTAAACACTATTTAAGTATTACCACAAAGCTGACAGCAAAGTCTGTGAGAAACAGCCAAAAGAGCACTTCACAGAAAAATGCTGTGCTGACAGTGACTCAGCTGTAGGACGGAGTGCAGGTTTAAATGTCCTACAAGCCTGTTCATCTCTGCCTCTGTGACCTCCTGGCTGCTTAGTTGTGCGACTCTGGATCCTGCGAGACGGAGATCATAGATTGTGTATCAGAGAAATTAGCTCACTGCTTTCATAGGTGCTTGTAGAGCTTTAACAGGACTGAGTGCAGTTTTCTCTTTGCTGACACATTCTTGTCTCTCTGTGCAATAAATTAGAAATGATCATCACTTCTAAAAAGCTGCAGATCGCGCTGGCATTGGATCATTTTTCTGTCCACTTATCATGCAAATGTGATTACTGAATTGATTACTGTGATACGTTGCACTACATTCCAGACAAATGTAATGTGATTACTTTAGAGAGTGTTGCACCCGATGCTGCTTCCTATGCAACTGATAGATTTGTAAAGATTGTAAAGATTTGTCTTTTTTTTTTTTTGTTATTGTCATATTAATGCATTGTATAATTTTAGGAAAAAATATAAATTTAAAAAAAAAAAGACCAGATTAAAATAAACACTCATGTTAAAGTTTTTACAGTTGAGTTTTAATTACAGCCATCGATCCATTTCCTTAACTGATTATCCATCTTTTGGTTACGGGAAGGTTGGAGTCCATCCCAGCTGTGAGAGCACATTTTTAATTACACAAAATTTTATTTAAGTTTTAATGTAAAATTTTTTCCTCTCTTCAGTCCTGCATTTACGCTCCAGTTTATTTTTGTACAGCTCATAATGAAACCACTACAGAAATTCTGCCGAGGAAGTCATTCATGTTAGCTTAAGAGAAGGACTGCTTCCCACTGCGCTCATTCATCTGCACAGCGGGAACAGTAATACACAGTCCATCATTTTTCACCAATTATTCCCTGTTGCTTGGTTTTGGCACTGCTTTCATTAGGGCATCCAAAAGCAGCACAAAAAGTTTGGATTTTCCTCTGTTTCAAACTGCTGCTGCTGCTGCTGCTGCACTGGGAGCATCCAAGAGGCATCTCAGAGATGAGACGTATCCGTGTACCATATACCTGTGCTCTCCGTCTTCCTCAGAGAGCTGACCCTGGACGAGCCTCCTCAGACATGTTGGACGGGGATGTGTGGCTACCCTCAGCTGGTCACTCAGGTCCATGTCATGAATGCTGAGGGTCTGCAGGGACAGGACTCCAATGGAGGTCGGTATGAGGACTCCAGTCGGTGCGTAGCAGCTGTAACCTTGCCTGACATTGAGTGCTGTGTTTTGTATTTGCATGTCAATGATGAAGTGCTGTGAAAACCCACAGAGCTGCACTGCCTCAATCCCAAAAAGCGAGCAAGAGTCCAGACCAAAGCACGAGGTACCTCAGCACCACCTGCTGAGATAGTTTAGTTATTTAGCTCCAGCCTGCAGCACCCAGTAGTTACCCCTTAAATCTCTTACTGTGTGTGCAATTACTGCTGTAACTTTAACACAAACGTTCATGTGATTGTAGCAAGTTTCTTATAGTACACCTCTGTTAAAGGAACAGTGCAGAGCAGTCAGTATACTAGTTCTGCATCCTTGTTTCAGGTCCCTATGTTAACACTGTCCATGACAAAGCTGCACATTATTTATGTACTCCACAAAAAGCTACTTTCAGTTCCTCCTTTGTTGCCTCAGCAGGTAGCTGTGAGAGATTTTTTTTCCTTTTTTTATTGGATTGGATGCCCTTCCTCACACAAAACTGCTCAATCCTACTTGAACAAGAGACTCTTTCATTTGTTAGGCGAATGTGTAAAGTGCTACACTGTGGATCCGCTCCACAGACGGTCTGTTTAGTACGCACTGATAGAACAGCAGTACTTGTTGGGCCGCAATATTATAAAACTTGGCATATCGAGTAAAGTCCTTATTTTAAAATCCAGCGTAAAGGTCCAAAAGTATTACCAGCAAAATGAACTTCAAGTAAGTAATAGAAAGGCATCCTCTGAGACTGATTACTATTAATCAGTGTTTTATATTAATAGATTTTTAACAGAAATTATTTAATTTGCAGCTTTTGCTGCTTTTACAGCTGGTCAGGGTGGAGCTATTTTAAACGTAGATTATTGTTAATATAATAAAATAATGTTAGTTTGACTTGTAGGAATGTGTGATAGCTTTTTTTTTTTTCACACACCAGCACGATATACCGATGAGACTTTTTTTTTCTCCGACAGCTGTCGATCCCTACGTGATCATCACCTGTGAAGGAGAGAGGGTTCGTTCTCCAGTTCATAAGGACACGCGGTGCCCAAACTTTGACATCAAAGGCCTGTTCTACCGCAAGAAACCCAAGGAGGGCATCCACATCGAGGTGAGCTGTCACTCTGCAGCCCGTAGCGTGATACGCTGAATGCCTCGAGAGACAAAATTAGCAGAAGAGGACAAACGTGGTCAGCTGCGGTGCAGCCGACTGGTCTGTGATCCTCGCCTGGGCTTGTGTGCGTACATGGATGCATATAAATGGCTGATGCTTCACCTCATCACTGCAGCAGTGAAAAAAGCCACCTCAGCTTTGATTTGTCCTGCATCACTCAGCAGGTTCAAGCGTCAGGCTTCAGTTTGTTGTAGATTCATATCGCCGGCTACAGTTTTCTCAAACTGCTGGAACTTCTTAAACTTTCACAGTTTTACAGAAAGTGCATCTCCTGAACGATCGCTGTAAGGCATCAAAAAGGAGTAAGTCAGTCATAGTTAGTGATAATATTAGTCTGTTTTACCATATTACATAAGTACCAAAAAATGAAAGAGATCAGATCGCCTGAAACAGCCGAGGCCCTCTGATTTTAGGTTTCTTCTTCGAGTAGACCATTTTGTATGCACTCTTCATCAGGCTCTGAAACACTCTATATGACCCACAGAGGGCGCTAAAAATCATCAAAATCCAGCACACCTTCAAAAGAAAGTCTCTTAAAACCTACTCTTATTTGAACAATACTCCAGAAAAAAAAGCTCACATAAGTACATGTAAAATAATTCAAATAATATAAAGAAACCAAAAATAAACCTACAGAACAAACAAGTAACTGTGCGCTATACACTCAAAAAATGAAATGAAACAAAAAAGAAGGTGGTCCAAAAAGTTCTGTTTTACTTTTCACTGTTTTGTCTCACATGAAGGAGCCTCAAATTCAGAATATAGTTTATAATGGTAAAGTACTGAGAAATAAATGTTCATAATTACAAATAAGTTTAAGTTCTCTCACAAGCTATTAGTGAGGAAAGGGCAGAAAATCTACCTCATCATTCAGACCTGGAAGCTCAGGGACCAAAGTGTTCCTCAGCGAAGAAGCTTTTTCAGTCATCCATACGTCATACGGTTGGGTTTCCAGTCACAGAGTGACGGCTTTCTATTAAAAACGCCTGTGAAAACTAACTATGGTGAAAACGGAGGGCAGAGCAAATCCTTACGTTTGGCTGCTTTCACCACTCTCCGGTCTCACGGTGCAAGCTTTCAGTTGGCTAAACTATTTTTAGATATGACACCGGCACAACCTCCTCCTCTGTGTGTGTGTTAAGATTTTATAACTGAACAGGTGGGAAATTTGAGTCTTGTAGGTTAAAAAAAAAAAATGCAGTGATGTAGACGATGTAGGGCATAAATAATATATTGCCTACATCTGTAGATATGTCAAAACATATCAAGTATTCACAAAGTGAAAGCAGGAACCACAAACACACAGTCGACAGCCACAGCTGCAGAAACGCGCAGGAATAATTTAGGCTGATAGTCCCCCCCCCCACCCCCCGACACCCGTCTTCATGCAGAGCTTCGTTGCTCTTTTCATTTTCTGTCCTCTCTCTCTTCATCACCTCTCTCTTTGAACTCACGGAACGTGAGAATGAGGCTGCTAAGGAAATTTGCAGAACATCCATAACTAATCAGTTACAGGCTCAATATCAGGCGATATGTGTAAACCAGTGTACTTGTTGGGGGGGGGGGTTGTTAATAGTAATATGATGCTGCATTTACTCAATCAGAGCTGTGAAATTGTTTTATTTGTAACATGGTGAAAAGAGACAGGAGTGAGCGTTAACACCGGGAAATTATCTGTATTTGCACACTGTTAGCAGCAAAGAGAGTGACATCATTCATTTAAATCTCGCCTCTCTTTGTTAAGAGAATTAGAAGATCACAAGAAGTGTCCTTCATGTTGTTTTTCACCAAACAATCTAAAAGATAAAATGCAGATCAATTCAAAACCGAGTGACCAGACTCTAATTTAGCTAATTCCTTTGTGCTCCATTAAAAACCCATCAGGCATATAAATAGCCAGCCAAGTGTACTTAATGACTCATTTTATCATTTTTTAAATTTTCATTATTCATCTGTGGCCAGTCCCCTCGCTCTTACTTTGAAAAGTCAGTCACTGTAAAAACAGTTGCTGAAGCCACGCCTCTTCCTGTCCCGTTTCCCCACTGACAGGGTGACCGGGTTCACTCACATCATTCAGCTGCTCTCTAGACCTGCATTCAATGGATTCCAACTTCACCATCTTGGACTGCAGTTGGCCACTGTAGCCCTTCTCCAGGCTGGCACTGGTTCATGTGTCACTACACAGAGCAGAACCAGGGCTGCTGTCGCCACCTGCACTTCAAGCTGGAATTGAAGTCTGTCAGGGATGAAGGAATGACTGGAGAGCACAGTCTCTGCTCTAATTCATCCCAAAGGTGTTCTATCAGGTTGAGGTCAGGACTCTGTGCAGGCCAGTCAAATTCTTCCACACTCATCCGTGTCTTTACGGACCTGCTTTGTGCACTGATGTGCAGTCATGTTGGAACAAGTAGGGGCAAGAAATGTCTTGGTATGCTGAAGCATTGAGAGTTCTTTTCACTGGAACTAAGGGGCAGTGTCCAACTCCTGAAAAACACCCCCAGACCATAATCCCCCCTCCACCAAACTCTACACTTGGCACACTGCAGTCAGACGAGTACTGTTCTCCTGGCAACCGCCTAACCCAGACTCACCCATCAGATTGCCAGATGGAGAAGTGTCCAGTGGTGGTGTGCTTTACACCAGCCTTTTTTGCACCACAGACCGGTTTAGTTAATTAAACACAGACCGCTTTTAGACAATATTTCCACAGACCAGCCTTTAAAGGGGACATATCTTCTTCTTGAGCTAATCTGAAGGCCACATGAAGTTTGGAGGTCTGTAGTGATTGACTCTGAAGAAAGTTGGTGACCTCTGTTTACAATGCACCTCAGCATCCACTGACCCCCCCCCCCTCTGTGATTGGACCACTTCATGGCCGAGTTGCTGTCATTCCCAATCGCTCCCACTTTCTTATAATATAATATAATTTCCTTCTTAGTGCCCCCTTTCCTCTATCCAGTCCTACTTTCTCTCTCTAGTATATTCCCTCACTGATTCTTCTTTTTTGTGCTTACTTACTGCCTTTTGTCTTTTCTGTCCTCTCTTTTTTTCCCCTGCTTTCCCTTCTGCTTTCGGATCTCTGCCTTCCTCCCACGAGCGGCCAACAGATCTACAACAAGAACATGATCGTGGACACCTTCCTGGGTCAGGCGATCTTGTTCAGCGACCCCAACGAGCGGCAGGAGCAGCACACGCTTCACCTGCGCGACAAGGGCAGCCGCCAGGACAACGACCTCCCGGGCACGCTCACTGTGCGCCTCATCACCTCCACCACGCTCACCAACATCTGACCCGGCCATTTATACGATTACAGTGATCGAAGCTCAAGGTGGCGTTCCAATCGTGCCCGCTGTTCATCTTCTAACCATCGCGGGAGCTCACTGTGTCTTTTTTTCCTGCTGCTTGCGCTCTCTCTCTCTCTTTCTCTGTGTGTGTCTTTCTTTTCTTTTGCTTAGTTTGGCTTTATATGGGTTTATTTTTGAAGGCCTGCATCTATATATCCTGATGGAAGCTGTCCATAAACAATATTGGGTTTGTACAGACTATTTTTGAACACATTCCTTGTTCATTATTTAGTGTTTGCTTCAGAGATTTGTAGCCAGAATCTCCATCAGAGCTACAGTTTAAGAAACTGCTGAAGTTTTATCAGATAGTTTGTTGTTCTGACCCTAAATTAGACTTTTTTTCTTTCTTCTTATATTCAGACACACACATACATATATACATGAATATAATACATATGCAGACATCTCTGCACTCTCCATGCATGTGCCACTGTTTCTAAGGGCTATGCATTGCCTTAAGGCTGAGTTTGTCTCTCCACTTTGAGGAGACGAGGGGAGGAGGTTATGTTGAATACTGTTTATCTTAGGACAGCCTTTGTTTTTTGTCTCTAAAAGTCTGCATTAAGTCCCGCGTTTTACCATCATTTTATCAGCTTCTGTCTCCTGAATGCTCTTTTATAACTGTGTATAATCCTCCCGCCCAGCCAGCCCACCCAGACACCTCAAGTCTTCAGCAGTTTGCCGGTGCTTTGGAGAGCATGCAGTAGTCTGTCACTTTTTATGTTGGACTTTAAAGCCAACAGCAGCTATTCTCTCCCCTCGACTCAGTGCTTTTCTGTGTTGTTCTGTGAGCGCACTCGTGTGTGAAGTCTTGCCTCCCGGTTTCCATCACTAGTATCATTTGAAAACTCCTCAAGAATGCTTTCCGCCACCGGCTGCTATGGACGATCTCTAAACTGCATGGCTCAACAACAAAAAAAAACACAAAAAACTAAACACTCTGCCTGTGCTGCACATCTCTCTAGTCGTAGCTTAGCAGCCGGTGCTTCTGATAATGCTACTCCTTCCTCCCCTCCATGCAAACATCATCCCAGTCCCGTGGAGTGCAAAGATTCACTGGCATAAATCAAGTGCTTTATGGGACCAAAGAGGAGCCAGGCCCCTCTTCAGACCGGCCTAGCCTGGCCCGGCCCAAGCCTAGCGACAAACCGCCACCCCCTGTGCCACATCATCTCTTAACGGCAACACCACTGCCTGACGCTTCCTCTGACTTGAGTCTGTCGGCCTGGGCCAAAGACTCACGCCACGTGATCCCGAAAGACAGCAGCTCTGCAAGCATGAGTGTGTGTGTGTGTGTGTGTGTGTGTGTGTGTGTGTGTGTGTGTGTGTGTGTGTGTGTGTGTGTGTGTGTGTGTCAGAGTATGCGGGAGTGCTTGAGTGAATGTCATGTTTTACCTGGAAGAAAAATATTACAAAGGAAAGGTGTGAACCAAACAGAAAAAGGCCCTTTAGGGGGAAACACACACAGACACACACACACAGACCTTGCACTTTATTTATTGATCTTTGAGGGGTAAAAAGAAAAACCCTCAAAGACGACGGAGAGAGGAGTGTTTTAGCAGAGGAGACGTCCTGCCAAACAACCTGTGCCATCGCCTTGTTCCTGGCTTTGCCTCCACAGCAGGAAAACAACACGGACGAACTGTTGACTTCAGATGGTTTTGAATATCGAACCAACAGCGGTACAATTGAATCTTTTCTCTGATGACATTTCTCGCGTAGATCATGCGGTCATCCGATCCGACCTTTCGCCACCCAGTCGGCTTCTCGTGACAGAAAATCCCAGCCTGTGTTTTATTTTTGTTTGTTTTTTTCATAAGTGCAATCCAAGTTTTCTAAGCTTTTGGTTGTTACTTTTTTCCCCCTTGTGTTTCAGGATAAGATTTTAAAATGTAAGTTACTGTCATTATCAAGACATCTCCTTTGAATGTAAACTGTTACTGGACTAATCTTTTTTCTATCAAGTATCAAGTTGGTTTCCCCTATTTTCATTTGATTTTTAGTGCCCTTTTCCATTACTTGAACTGTCACTCATGGCATTTAATTGGTCGCACATGTTTGTGTACAGCATCTTTATAAATGTGTCTTGCATGGGTTATTTTTCAAAAATATTCACAGCCTTGTATTGTACTGTTCAATTGTTACTCTCTATATTTATTCTTTCTATCTCGGAAGTCTTGGAAATGCTAGTTTTGAGCAGTGAGCATGTCTACACTAATGCACCTCATGTCAGTCTGATCATATCAGTCTGTTTGAAGCAGTTATGTCTTGTACTACAGTGATGCGTTCATAATGCCTCTAGCATCTGTGAACATTAGCAGCAGTTTTTGACGACTATTTAGGTGCTATTTATCTTCCTGTCTGTGCTCCTTTGTTGTTTTCAGTCTGACAGAAAGTGAACGTTGGGTAACACGAGACAGAATCTGAAGCATGTGAACTTGCAGACAGCCAGTGTTGGAAACTGGTGCAGAGCAGTGAAAGATTAGACAGACAGGCTGATGGTTTTTATTTGCCTCTTTTCCACCGACCTGTTCCACGCTCTTCCTCTGAAAACAGGCTGGCACTGCAACATAAAATTGCTGGAACCTGTGATGTTGGGAAGAGTAGAGATTACTCCAGCTTTTGCCACATAATGCTTGGTTCTTAAACTTGTTGAAATATAGCCCAGCTCTCCAAGGGTATCGATGCAGAGCTCCCTCCCCACCGACAACAGTGGAAAAGAGGTATGTTTGGTTAAAGAAAGAAGCCTCTCTCCCTCATATCGCCAAGGCCCTGAAGTCCCAACTGTAGTTAAATTAGTTTGCTTAAAATGAGAGACTCTTCCTCTCAGACAGTAATAAAATCATTATTGTGTATGTGCTAAAATCCTTTCAGATAGCTCAGATAAATGAAGGGTTTTTTCTATGAGAGATTAACAGTGCCAAACGTGTGCATGGATACAGCGAAACAGAGCTAAAGATTTCTTTTTCTGAAATATAAATATCTGTTGAGCCTGAGGGTAAAGTGTCTTCTAACCACCACATGTTGTTTTTCCTACACAGTAAAGAAGATTTTTAACTTTTAAGTTGCAGCTGCTGATTAGAAAAAAAAAACAAAGGCAAAAACTGCATTTCATCTAATGGCCATTTGAGGCTGCTCCAAAAGCAGGTCGATCCTCAGTTAACATGTCTTCATAGGCTGCTCCAGAAAGAAACTGAAGAGGTGACTTTTGGTGAGGCTTAAAGTTCGGGGCGTGGTGATTGATGTGTGCAGAAAGCAGCTGTAGTCAAGAGCTGTCTGCTAAGCTTCACCTCCACTAGTTTATGTCACTAAACTAGACCACTCAACCTTGTCTTTGCTGTTGGAGCATTTTAATTGTTAATTGTTCAATAAACTCTAATTAGAAGGTGTCTTATGGATGTAGCTTGCTAGAATTGGCTGAAAACTCCATTCTGGGTAGCAACACTAGCAATGTGGCGGCCAAAACTCTAATGTGGGGGGCTTCAGAATGTAGAGTCCACAGACTAAACAGTGGCTACTTCCATGTTTTATATTCAAATATAAATATATGCAGATTAAACCAAATTTGATAAGAAACTATGCTGGTGATTAACAAAATTGACAAGGCTTCTTGAATGGAAAATACTCTATTCACAGCTTGAGAGATTTTTTTTAAAATTATTCTTTTGTTTAAATGTTTCGGGTCTCTGAGGATTCTGCCTTTGCAACCTTAAATGTCAGTGTTCTGGTTTTTAAAATTGTTGTGTGGTATTTATTTTTCAGAAAACAGCCTCTGCTCTGTGACTGAAATATAGTAGCCCTATATGGAGGGCACAAACAAGCTACACTCAGATAAATACCCCCTCATAGCCTGCATTCTGCTAAACATGTCGCTCTGACAAGCTGGAGTTTTGGTGATTTAATCCATGAGGTTACTTACAGATAAACCACATGGGGCTCAATTAGCCCATATGGTCCCCCTACCCCTGCTCCTCCCCCATCACCAGTCTGTTTACTGCAGGTTCACCCAAAATGCATTGCTTTTTGCCCAGCAATGTTCTTTATTGATCCATGATTCCCAACAGTGTTTAACAAATGTCTTTTGAGAACAAATCTGTGTGTTGAATGGGCTGCGTTCAAAGTTCCAAATGATACCAGTACTTTAACTGTGTTATATTATAAAAGAGAAAACTTCAGAATGGGAACTGCTACGTGGTACATTCATGAATCCCTTTTCCAATGCCTATCCGGGTCGCAGGCCACCTCCTCCAGCTCTTCCAGGGGAACATCAAGGTGTTCCTGAGCCAACTGAGACAAAATTTTTCAGTTTGTCCTGGGTCTGCCCCAGTGCCTCCTTCTAGTGCGACACACCCGGAACACCCAGAACACTAGGAGGGGTCCAGGAGGCATCTTGGCCAGATACCCAAATCACCCCAAGTGGCTCCTTTCATTGTGGAGGAGTAGATCTCTACTTCCTAAATGACTGAGCTCCTTTTGTCTGTAGGGGAGATGAGCTTCCACCCTTTTCTATACCCTTTTCCACGATGGCCTGAGACCTGGAGGTGATAATTCTGACCCCTGCCATTAAAATTCATGAATGGCAACTCGGGAATGTGGTGAATCCTAGTCCGTCTCTGGATGTGTGCCCTGCGATGGACTGGCGATCCGTCCAGGATGTGACCCGCTTCTCACCCAGTGGCAGCTGGGATGCTGTCCCTGATTCGGATAAGCAGCTAGGAAAATGGATGAAACGGATGTGCCCCTTCATTCTCTAAGAATTTCATACCAGCTGCCATTGAGTGTAACAATAGCAAAGCGAAGGGACATGATTTTTCAATAAGGGACTGAACAGGAATTCAGGAATGTGCGACATTATTTGTATTCAACAGTACAAGCTTCCTGTCAGCCTTCCTGCATTTTACTTCCCTGAATGTCCCTTCGGCTGATGCCAGCACTGTACGGCTTTAACACATGGGAGTGTTTGTGCGCGAGAGTCAGTAATCATATGATTAAGGAGCCTAAAACACCAGTGTGACATCTTGTTCGAGGCTCAACTCATGTGACACAGCAGTGCCAAAAAAAAAGTGTTTTATTGTGAAGAGATGCATTGTGGGTGATGAAGTGTGAGTTGGAAAGATGCTTGACTGTTGGACAAATGCTTTGTTCTTCACTACATGCCCAGTTTTGTTTTTGCCTTTGTCACCATGTTGATCATTGTAATTGTTGCACATTGTAATCCTTTTGCCAAAAGTGTTACGGCTTTCACTGTTAACCACCACACGGACATGCACAAGCAAACACACACACACACACACAAGCACACATTTACACACAAACACAGACCACGCTATGTTGGAGTGTCTGGACCTTTTTTTGATAGTTGCTATAAAGCTTTATGAGTCTTCTGTACAGATTTTCCGCATGGCCACGCCAAAGCAGGTTTGAAGAAACTGTTTGAATGAAGCTGAATTGCTCACAGCGGTGGTGACTTTTGTACGAATCCAAAAATGCCAGTGCATGTAGCAAAAACACTTCAAATCCGCTCGCGCCATCATGAGTCACAGAGTGTTTATTTTCAGGTCTCAGAGTGTCGTAAAGCCTACTTGCTACTTTGATAAACATACTGTGTGAAGTAAAAGGCTTGTGTTGCACACTTGCATGCATGGACAGTATCCAGTTTTCTAATATTTTGTATTCAGTATCCTGCAGTATACAGTATGTATATAAAAGTAGCAGGAACTTGACTTACTAGTTTTTGTTATGAGATCCATGTTTTTGGTGGATGCTTATATCCTAGATATTGATTTCCAAGTGGATGCGGTTCTTGCCCACAACCTCTAGTGATCAGCTAGAATATATAAAGGAATCTGCTGAATTGTTTTCCGTATTCCTTCTCCCATGATGCCTTGTGTAAGCTACAGTTAGGTCCATAAGGATTTGGACAATTCTACTTTTTTTTTTGTAGCTTTGCCTCTGCACACCACCACAGTGGATTTTAAATTCATCCAGATGTGATTGAAGTGCAGGCTTTCAGCTTTAATTCAAGGCTTTGAACAAAAGTGTTGCATCATTTATTGAGAAACTTGGGTTGCTTTTGCAGTCTGCTTTGGGACGGTGCTGTGAAACGCCCGCCATTCTGGTACAACTTAATCTTGGTTTAATCTTTTTAAAAAAATCTTTTTCTTTTAGATGTCTTTCTGGCAAAGTCTAATCTGGCTGCCTTGAGTGTAACCAGGGGTTTGCACTTTGTTATAAACCCTCTGTGTCTACATTCGTCATCTCTTGATTGCAGACTTTGACAGTGAGTGTCCGTAGTTGTGAAGGGTTTTTCTTAATAGTTAGTGCAGGAGATAACATTACAGGGAAGTCGTTCACGGGTAGGAACAACTATCTTTTAGGATTTAGAGCAGGTTGTCTACTATTCTGAAGATTAGTCCTGCATTCAGGATGTTGAAGTGTCCTTGGGCATGATACTGAACCCAAAATACTGCCTGATTTGTCAGTGAATGCAGCCAGTTTGTAAGTGCTTGGTGTTCTAGGTAAGAGGGAAAAAGTGCTACAGTCACTTTACCATGGATGAAACTAGGAGAGGCTAGGCTTCTCACAGAAGATTAGCAGACACTGGTGACATCACTGCTGTGAATCTCAGCGTTGTCTTCATTGTTGGATAACTAACTTCACTAACCTGATAGCACAGTTAGTTACACGAGTTAGCAATACAGCAGATAGCCGGGCAACACTAGGAGAAAGACCAGGGAGTCCCAGCAGCTGGAAACAGCTGGAAACTGGCAGGTAGTGGGGTGTCAACCGGCTGGGGGCAGCAGTTCTAGGTGGCTGTATCTGTACCAAATGCAAGTTAAAGTCTTATGATGTTTTATCTGCTTATTTTGTCATTAAATAACAAGGAAACAGGCCTGTGGCTATGACGCTGCTCGTCATAGCCACAGGCTATTGCCCAGTTATTTCTGAGCCTCTGTAAATGGGGGACTGTGTATAAAAATGTGTGTAATTCCTCAACAGTGAAAGCAATACTTTTGCTAAACCCCTTGAATTAAACTCAGAGTCTACACTTCAGTCACATCTTGCTTAATTGATTTAAAATCCACCGAGGTGGAGTACAGAGGCAAAATTATAAAAACTGTCACTGTCCAAGTCACCTGACTGTATATTAGGGGCACTTGCATATGGAAACCTATGAAATTAAGGACGACTGATAGATTGATTGGTGGCTTCAAGCAGTTTACAGGTATCTCATTAATCACTCCAACGTGGAGACCTGGAAAGAGGACCGACTACACAAAGCTCAAGCACACCTTTCATACATATTGAAGAAAGGAACCCGTACGGAGATAGAGAAGGTTTAGGAGAGCACACATGCAAGAGGAACAGAAAGAGAGCTGAGATGATGGAGAAGATGAAGATCAGTGAGAGGTCAGGACTGCTGATGGTTCAGCACAAAGAAGCCCGAAGGGGAAAAAAAGCAAACTACTGTAAATCGGAGGTCATCCTTCCTTTCTTCTCTTGTATGATTTTGCATTTATGTCTCTCAAATCTTAAAGAAAAGTGAAGACACCTGCACACAATCATGGAAGTAGGAATCAAGTGAAAACGTGAGATTTAGAGTATTTGTCATTTCTAGACAGAACGACTGCTTGCGTGCTGATCTTATAGCCTCGTCAACTCGCTGCACGAGTTTAAATTGGAGATTGCCGACCACGCCCGATATCACGTTTATCTTAAAGACAGCATCGCGTAGGCCGCATTGAATTTGACACTCTTGACATTTTTACCTGAGATCGAAGTCTTGTCCTCTCAAGGAATGAGTTTGTGATTCTTCTAGTATTTTTCTGCTGATATTTATTAACTGGAGACTGGAATACCTACTGCATGGTGACTCTTCTAGAAGATGCTACCGTCTTTATAACAAGTATCTTTTATCAGTATTTTATAACCTTGTTAATTTTATATATCCACTCCCAACTGCTATGTTTACTGATAGCTAGGTGTCAGAGAGCCGTGCTGTATGTTCTGTACTGTGCGCTTGTCCGTGTCTTCTTTTTCAGCGTGAGCTTTACTTTTTCTTTTTTCAATGCGTGTTCGTTTCATTTGGTTCTCGGTTACACTGTGGTTATTTTTTAGCTAAGATCTGAAATTATTATTTTTTCTTTTGTATTTAATGTCAACTTGTGGCATGACTTTGAAATAAAAAGGGAAAACTGATTCCGGGTCTGTCGTCACTTTAGCGGCATGAGCAGAAGATAAAATACGATGTACATAATTTAACTCGGAAGGTGAGAAATTTCTTTTTTACAGCATCTAAAAAGTCAATGTAACACAGCAAATTTATATACAAACTGACTGTAGTTCTCTGCCACATCAACATCCTCTCCCAGGATGTCCTCTTCCTTCTGAAGTCGATCACCTTCTCTTGGGTCTCATTCGCATTCAGAAGCAGGTGATTCTCATCCTCCTGCCCATCACTAATTCATCCAACCAGTGCAGAATCATCAGAGTATTTCTGTGGGTGGTGTGACCTGGAGATGTACTGAAAGTCTGAGGTGTACAAGGTGAACAGGAATGGAGACAGCACAGTCAGGTAGTCAGTAATCCATGAGCTTGTAAATATGTAATAATGGTAATAAGATTGTAGTAATAGGGGAGGATGCGTCCAGAAGATTTTCAGAAAGGACAAGGAAAACAGATGATTTAGCTTAAAGCATCAAAGATGTTCTTCTTTATGTCCTTTTCTGAAGTCAGCCTGCACTCCTTGTTATTGTTTGTAGGCTCCTGATTGGCCAGCGTTTAGGGTTATACCGCCACCTGTTGTTTTGGCATGCTCTTGACAGCGTTTTGGGCGTTCTTTCCATTTTTTCCCTTATTGTTTTAAAACAAAAGCAGAAAATCATGTCCACACATACACAATATTTAAAAAACACCCATGTATGTGTGGACATAGCCTAGAAATGTTTTTCTTTATAGCTTGCCAGCTAATTAAGATAATGTCTGTGCTTCTTGTTTTCTGTCACTCAATAACAGCTTCTGACGATTCCTGAAAATCATCACAGCATAAATTTGCTAAAAAATAGATCTGAACTATTAAAGTAAAACTAAATAAACAGTGAACTGGTGACATGAACATTTAGGGAGTTCTCTAAACAAGAGACACAAAAGCGACCTGATATCAGCTCGTTCCACTCTGACTCATCCAGGCAGACACTAAAGAAGACACAAGAATACTGTGATGTGTGTTGAATCGGTTTGTGACAAATTTTTCATATTTGTCACACGTTTCGCATTCATCCATCCATCCGTTCATTTTCTTCTGCTTATCCAATTCAGGGTTGCAGGGGGGCTGGAGCCATTCACACTCATGTTTTAGAATCACCAATTAACCCCCACTGAGTGCATGTCTTTGGACTGTGTGAGCAAGCCGCAGAACCCGAAGAGAACCCACGCAGACACGGGGAGAATACAAAATGCTGTTTTTAAATTAAGGTTTCATTTATTAAGGGGAAAAAAGCTATCCAAACCTACCTGGCCCTATTTGAAAAAGCAATTGCCTCCTCAACCTAATAACTGGCTGTGGCACCTTAAGCAGCAAGAACTCCAATCAAGCGTTTGCAGTAACTGGCAATGAATATTTCATATCACTGTGAAGGAATATTGCCCCACTCTTCTTTTCAGAATTGTTTAAATTCAGCCACATTGGAGGGTTTGAGCATGAATGGCCTGTTTAAGGTCATTCCAAAGCATCTCAATCTGATTTAAGTCCAGACTTTGACCAGGCTGCTCCAAAACCCTCTTTGTTGTCTTTTTTTTTTTTTTGAGTCATGCAGATGTGAACTTGCTGCTGTGTTTGGGATCATTGTCCTACTGCATAAATCCAGTGTGCCTGATCTTCAGATCATGAACTGATAGCCGGACATTCTCTTTCTCCATTTGTGGATAACTGCTCTCACTGTGGTTTGCTGGAGTCCCAAAGCCTTAGAAATGGCTTTGCAACCCTTTCCAGACTGATAGATGTCAGTGACTTTGTTTCTCAGCTGTTCTTGAGTTTCTTTAGAGCGTACCATGATGGTTGTTTCTTGAGATCTTTTGGCATGCTTCACTTTGTCAGACAGGTTCTATTTAAGTGATTTATTGATTCAACAGGTCTGGCATTAATCAGGCCCGGGCGTTGCTAGTGAAATTGAACTAAGCTTTCCGTGGTTAATCACAGTTAATTCATAATTTAATAAGGAGGGCAATTACTTTTTCACACACGGCCAGGTAGGTTTGGATAGCTTTTTTCCCCTTAATAAATGAAATCATTATTCAAAAACCTGCATTTTGTATTTACTTGGGTTATTCAGGCTAGCTTTGTACTCCGGATTCCTCTTGCACTCCGAAGTGGGGTTAGGTTAATTGGTGATTCTACATTGATAGGTGTGACTACGAGAGTGAATGGTTGTCTGTCTCTGTGTTAGTCCTGCGACAGGCTGGCAACCTGTACAGGGTGTATCCTGCCTCTCGCCCTATGACAGCTGGGATAGGCTCCAGCCCCCCCGCGACCCTGAATTGGATAAGCGGAAGAAGATGAATGGAAATATGCAAAGAAAAAAAAATCAGGAAGGGGGCAAATATGTTTTCACAACACTGTATATAGCTATTTAGTGTGCTCTCATGTGTGTATTTGTTTGTGCATTGCTAGTCTGTGCAACCACTGTTGATTGCACTGCTATCTATCCTGAGCAGTACATACTTGCAAAATCTCAAGAATCACATCCTAGTTAAATAAAGGAAAAAGCAGTTATCAAAATTCACAGCAACACATTTTTCTCAAAATACCTTCATTTTGGTGGGTCTATAAAACAGTGCTGCTACATATTTAAACAAACTAAATCCTCTTCACCTCATGGTGTTAACTATTAAGAGGTACTTAAAGTAAAGTAGATCGTGCCATTTATAGTTAGTATTGGCCACTGTGCATTTGCGTTCTCCTTGGTTCACTGGTGGACAGATTTTAACCCAGGTTGTTTCAAGCACCTTGGAGACGTTGCCACAGTTCTTCTGTAGACTTCAGCTTCGTCACTGCCTCCTTATGTAATCCCAGAGCGACTCCACGATGTTGGACCTTACCATGTGCTGCAGGACTTCTTGGCCCTCATTTACTAACAGTGCACATAGATCTGAGCATAAACCATGTGTGTGAACATTTCATGCACAAGTAAGTGATTATCCATATTTTTGTACCTGAATTTGCACTTTGCAAATTTAGAAGTGCCTCGTGTGTACGAACAAATTCAGGTCTAGCTGTCTTAGGAAATTTAAACACAAGTCTTTAAAACAAATACTTGTACTACAGCAGAATAAATTGTTTAAAACCTGCACATGAGACTATCTTCATTCCCTTTTTTTAATTTCTGTGAAGTGACCCTTTAAAATTCATAGCAGAACAAGAACTTAATGATCATGACCTGGTTCACCTCCCTCTCCACCTCGTTCCCCAGCTGATCCTTGTATCTGCCACCAACAGGCTCCACCCTCCCAGCTAATCAGGATCAGCAGCCATGAATGAGACGCAGGGAGAGAGAGTCTAGAGAGCCCCGTTACTGACCCAGACATCAGACTGTAACTGGGCCGCAAACCACCAGCAGGAGGCTAGGACTACCACACAACCAGAAGAGTTGAAGTCTATTGGAAAGATTTAAGGAGCAGAAAAATTACTTCACTCTCCAGTTTCTTCTCCAGCCCTTCATCAGGCATCCTGTTAACTCTGGGCAGAAGATAACGCAGGGCAGAAAAGAACAATAGTGGATCTTATGAATTGTGCTGTGAGGTAAGTGGGTCAGGTGAACATGGGTCGAGGCCTGTGGGCTTATTAGGCCAGAGGGCTGCTGCTCTGCTGTAGCTTTGGACTAAAGCCTCTTATTGCTCACTTCGTCCTGTGCCAGCACTTAAAGCAGCCATTATGTTTCCTTTATAATAAATGGAGTTGACTGCAGTGTGTGTTTATTCCATGAAGTCTAGATGGTTTCTTCTAAATTAGACCAGAGATCACCTCTTCTAGGAACATTTTTAAGTGTCTCTGTGAGAGCAAAAACCAATGAAAATGTCACAGGGAAACATTATGCATGCATTACAGTAGGTTAAAGAGGAGCAATAAGTACAAACATCAACCGCTGAGAGCTTTTCAAACCAAAATATGACAACAACAGGAGATGCTCTCATTTAAGAAGCTGAAACTAGAGAATTTTTGGCATTTTTAAATTTGATAATCCCTCAAACTGATCAACTGATTGTTTCAACTCTAAACTCAAGGTCCCCTTTCTAGCTTTTATTTTATTTTTTTGCAGGATTTTCAGCCACATTTATGAGACCTTTAGTTTGAGTTGGCGGCTCCATAAAAAAGGCTGTAAATGGACTTAGAGTATAGATTTTCTAAGAGGGGCGTTTAACGGCTGTTTCGGAGCACAGTAATTAAATCTTACTCAAAACCAAAGCAGGATATGCGATGAAAACACCTTGAAGGTGCAAAGCCGAACCAGTGATTTTGCAAGGGTACGCTTAGCTGTGCTACTGTTGGGCTCAGGAAAATGTAACTTAGCTTCAAACACAGCACAACTTCAGCACATTGTGTCTTAATGGACCTGTTAGGTGTTCATATGGAGATTTAAACAGGTCTAGGGTGTACTGCGCCTCTCGCCCTATAACAGGTGGGATAGTCTCCAGCCAACTCACGACCCTCACTGGATAACAAAACGGATGGATGGAGATGTAGCTTAGGAGTTGGGGCCATGTTTTAATTGACATGTAAATCTTGAATTTTGGTAAAATCATACTTTCAAGACGGCTGTCATTACCACACATATTATTTGTGCGTGTATAGGTCACGTAATCCTCTTTACAGAATTATTTGATTGCAGTTCGTCAAATTAGAGAAAAAGTAAACCACTTAATGTTAGATGGTTTTATGTAAGGCATCATTTTTATTGGCCCACCATGTGTTTGATGTATCAGAATTGATATCTTGGGAAGAACCAAGGCTAAGACGTTGTATCAAAAGAGTAAAAAGTGCCTTTAAATTCTGTTGAAGTGCTCTGCTTGAGTACTTGTTGACTTTCTGAGCTTCTCCTGCCTTGTGTTTTGCAGACACTGAACCACTGACCTCATGGAAGCGAGTCTCCTGAATTCCCTCGATCAATGATGAAAGTTGTGCGCCCCTCTGTGCCGGCGCCTGCGAATCCCTGCCATGTGAGTCGCAGCGGATGCATGTGCGGTACAAACACTTGTTCGAATAGCATTAGAGGCCACACACACAGATTAGCAGCCGGGGACTTAGAGATTTCTCTTAGCCATTACATGAAAATATCTGACCAGAGTGACTCTCGTAAACTGTGATGTAAGAAGGTTTTGATAATATTATTTTTTACAGAGATCGAGAGCAGACAGAGACATGACGAATGACGGATGTGAAGCTAGGTTAATATCTTACGTGCAGCTGTCATTTTTTTAGGTTTGGGCAAGTAAAAATAGAAAATTAAAATACCCTTTCATTCACTCAGTGTGAGCTGATTAGAAAACTGCAAGCAGCACCTGGCAGGTCCCACGCTGCTTAATTATTCAATCAAGATTTTTCAGCCTTTTGTGGCCCATTACTCAGTTTGTAGCCTCATTAGTAACAGAGCTAATATTGGTTTTCCATTCAATCCACTGATTCTAAAATATCTCAATAACTTCTGATTGGATCTTTATTTAAGATCCTCATGAAACTTTTTCCTCTGGAGCCACCACGAGCTTCACGTTTTTAGTTTTGAGTTGAATATCTTAATGTGTATTAGCAAGCCTGTGGGAAGTAAAATTTGACACTGCTACCCTCTCTACAAAAGGATATATTCACTGTTTGCTGTGCAGATTTGGCTTTTGGGCCGAGCGAAATATGCAACATTTGACAGGTTTTACTCAGCTGTGCACAAATATGCCTGCTGTATGTGTTCACTGCTGTGTCTTAAAAGACATCATAGGTGCAAGACTGGCATACCTTTCACTGGTTTCCTAATGAATTTGCTTACCTGTGTGTGTGTGTGTGTGTGTGTGTGTGTGTGTGTGTGTGTGTGTGTGTGTGTGTGTGTGTGTGTGTGTGT
>JAVDPK010001279.1:455115-472341 GCA_034780415.1 Cichlasoma orientale | reverse complement strand
GGAATTATCAAAACAAATAAAAACGATAAAACAAACACTGGACAAAAAAATATCTGAAGATTTGGAAAAGAAAATGCGATTCACCAAACAAACATTTTATGAATCTGGCCCAAAGGCAACAAAAATTCTAGCAAGGCGTCTTAGAACACAAAAAATTAAGCACTCAATACACAAAATTAGAGACCCCTCTACAAATAAATTAACTTTTGACCCAGAGGAGATTCAAACAATCTTTAAGAACTACTATAAAACTCTGTACTCCCCATCAGATTATATAAATGAAACTGTAATTCGAAACTACTTGCTGAAATTGGACCTCCCATCAATTGACTCAAATTGGAACGAAGCATTAACTTCTCCAATAACCAAGGAAGAATTGGACAAAGCCATTGGCAAACTGAAGGCTAACAAAAGCCCAGGGGGTGATGGATACCCAAACGAATGGTATAAGATTTTTAGGGAGGAAGTTTCACCCTCACTGTTGGAATCCTTTAATTGGACACTTAAGAACGCTACCATCCCACCCTCATGGAGGGAGGCGGTCATCTCCGTAATCCCTAAGGAAGGCAGAAACAAAGAATATTGTGAGTCGTATCGACCAATTTCAGTTCTCAATGTTGATAACAAACTCTATACATCAATATTAGCCAAGAGGATGGAAACGTTACTATCTTATTTGATAAATGACGACCAGACAGGATTTATAAAAAACCGTCAGACTCAGGACAATATTAGAAGGACAATTCAAATTATAGATACAGTCAACAAGCAAAGAATAGGTACCGTCTTAGTCAGCCTCGACGCTGAAAAGGCCTTTGATAGAGTGAGCTGGCCCTTTCTGTTTGCAGTTATGGAGAGGATGGGCTTCAGTAACCAATTCATAAGGAACATACAAGCCCTCTACAAGGAACCAACAGCTAGATTAAAAATCAATGGTACTCTCTCATCTAGATTTAGACTCTACAGAGGTACTAGGCAAGGATGCTGCTTAAGCCCCTCCCTTTTTGTCTTATTTATTGAACCACTGGCCCAAGAAATTAGGCAAAATAATGATATTAAAGGAATAATGATAGCACAACAAGAACATAAAATAGGATTATTTGCCGACGATATTATCACATATATCCAAAATCCAGACTCGTCCCTTCCTAAGCTCTTTACGATCCTAAATGAATTCGGACAGAAATCTGGTTATAAACTTAATATTATGAAAACACAGATACTTTGTATCAACTACACCCCAAGTAGATTACTTAAAAAAACGTATAAACTAAAATGGGACTTGGAAGCAATAAAATATTTAGGAGTTAAAATTGTAAAAGATTTGAATAAACTTTTCACAGCTAATTATACAACCATCAACGGCAATCTAAATAGAGATCTATCACAATGGTCATCCATTTCTATGGATTTTAGCTCAAGAATTGAAGTGATTAAAATGAATGTACTCCCCAGATTGTTATACCTGTTTATTTCTCTACCAGTCCGAATCCCAGAATCTCAGTTCACAGCCTGGGACAGACAAATATCGAGGTTTATTTGGGCAGGCAGGAGGCCGAGGATCAAATTCAAGACACTGCAGTTGGGGAAGGAACAGGGAGGATATATTGTATGTTGGTGCTCTTCAGACTATACTGCTAAATGGAAACAGGTAGAACTGACCCAAAGCAGAGTCCAACCTCAGGCCAGACTGGGAGAGAAATGGCTCAGATACCAGGGAGATGATAACATTACTGTAATAGAAACACTAGCAGTTTGGGCAGAGATAGTAAAGAGATATAAGCTGGAGGGAGACTGCCGATTACTGCTGTGGCCCTCATATACCAGCACCTTCAGACCAGGAAGCACTGACCAGACTTTCAGCAGATGGACGGAAAGAGGCATAACAGCAATAGGTACTTTGACTGAGGCAAATATCTTTAAGTCATTTGAAAAGGTTAAAAAAGAATTCAAATTAGAAAATAAAGATCTGTTTCGATATTTGCAGCTGCGACACTTTTATGACACCCAGGTGAAACCTCAAATTTTAGATAACTGTAATGGGCTAGTGGAAATGTTGCTGAACTCAATTAAACAGATGCCCTCCAAAATCGTTTCAAAACTTTACACATGCTTTCAAAAATGCAATGGGAATAATTCTTACAATGCAAAAATCAAATGGGAAAAAGAATTGCAACTGGATATCTCAGAGGGTGATTGGCATTTGATGTGTAAAACACAACTCAGCTCCACCAGCTCCAGAAACTGGAGAGAATTTGGATGGAAGAATTTATTAAGATATTTTATTACACCATATATTAAAAGCAAACAAATCAAAGTAAATCAACCTTGCTGGAGAGAATGTGGTCACATAAATCCCAATCACCTACATGTCTTTTGGTCATGTGAGAAATTACAACCATTTTGGTCGGAGGTGCTGAAGATAATAGAGAGAGTCCTCAAGTATAAAGTTCCGAGAGACCCACGGGTTTTATACCTGGGTCTGATCCTAGAGGGTGTGGTTCAGAAAGAGGATGTCTATATCTTTAAAATAATGACAATGGCTGTGAAGAAAGTTATTAAAATCCACCGTGGTGATGTACAGAGACAAAATCACAAACATTGTGTCACTGTCCAAATACTTACTGAATGTATTTTAACTAGTGTGTTCGACTATAAGCAGTGAAAACTTAAAAATAGGTATTTTTTTACTGTACACAATACACACAAACCCTCCACACAGTTATTACTTGAAGCATAGTGTATGTCTTCCCCATTTCTGCCACCATACAGGCTTTGGATCAGAGGCTTTCTGGAGCTAACATGCCTCATATACTGACAGAAAGTAGATGTCTACCGCTTGACCCAAGACGTCACGGTGACACACCAATCTGTCAAAACAGTGTCCTCTTCCCCAATCACACAAACACCATCCTCACCCCCCCTCCCCCAGAACTCCACATGGGCTGTCAGCTTTCTGGGAGAAGAAGCTGAAAATAAGACACACTTTGAACAGCATGAGAGAAAGGGAATGGGCTCAATAAAAGGCAGGAAATTGGCTATGTGTGGCAAAATGAGCAACGCTTTATTCAAGAGAACTTGACGCAGTAGGCTTTTAAGTCGGGTGTATCTGTGAGGGTAAAATAGGGTCATACTGTATAAGCCATGTTGACTAGAGTTTTGCCAAAATGTTATGAGTTTTAAATCAGTGAAAGGTATTATATTGTAAAACATGGAAAGTACGTAGAGTAAACAGTCTCCGTTTATATTCTGATGTACACGGCTTGCACATTCACTGAGACACTGCTGAGAAGAACAGTACGGAAATCACATAATGTAAATTATTCACAGACGAAAAGTCTCTCTTTTTTATGATAATGCATTTAACAGTAAGGAAGCTAAACAAATAAAATAAACACATGCTTATTCAGTATTTATTGCATCTGGAGGTGCAAATATCCTGGATGATAAGTTTCACATGCAAAACTAACAGCTATAACTATTAGACAAATGCACAGAAGTGCAGCGCGGACACAAACGCGCAATCTCTCCTCCAATCCATTTGCGATGCGAGCAGTTTCCAGCAGTTCCCCTACAATCACTGCCGATTTGCATACTCTCACACTCTCCTGGCTTGTATCATCATAATCATCAAAATGGAATAACAAAAACAACAACTGCTATAGGGCATTTTAACTTCCGTAAAATAATTGAAAAACAGTGTGGCGCATTTGTCTATGTTATGACTGCAGCTGGGCTGTAGCACAGCATTTCTTTTGTTACATCATTAATGGCATGTTTTCTGACTCAGTGCTGACTAATTTGAATAACAAGAGGCCTTACTTAATCTTTTTCCTGCTTTTCGCAAAATAGTGTCTGAACTTCATTTGAATGTTTTATGCAGCCAATTAGAGGTGTAGTAGCGGGGTCTGTCACCCCCCCCCCCCAGCCTTTCTCGAGGGAACATTAAATACAGAGAAATGTTCTGTAAAACACCACTGATGTGAAATAAAGGTACAGCATGACTTGTGAAATGTTGCCAATTAAGCAGCTAAGACAAAGTCTGTTTCTCACTATTCACTCATCTCCCCTTAGTAGACCAATAAAAAGTAAGGCAATAGTCACATATGAGACAAAAATATCTTTAAAGCGCAGACTGTGTTATAAAGGACTGATCTAGTCACAGTGACATCACTCATGGGTTTGTGGACTTGCACTGCGGAGCCTCAATTATAGTGTTGTTGTTGTTCGAGCTATGCCTGACCATGTGAGGATGAAAGGGTGGTATGAAAAATTATCAGCTACCATTAGCAATCTTAGCAAGATGGGAGCCTGTAAGACGGATAGGCAGACTGCTTAAGCGCATCGCAGAGCTAAGTAATAAAACACTAGATTTTACCTCACTAAAACTTGAGTTCGGGCTTCTTTGAAAGGTAGTTAAAGTAAACGCACAACAAGCTCTGATGTTTTTCAGACGAAAATCTTAAAAATACTCCAAAAGGCACCAACAACAGTTCAGGGACTCAGACTAGCTAAGGTGGCACCTTGCACACAAGTAGTAGCCTGGATGGCACATACATGCCAGTCGATCCAGCTGTGCTTCTAAAAATGCCTCATCAGCCTTAATGCAATTTGAATGGGTAATTTACAAAGTTGTCATGAAGGTGAAAATCAGGGGTGGGTGAATCAATCCAAATAGCAATAGTATAAATGCCAAGACTGGAGCTGGGATTAATAATTTTGTTTCAGTTTCTTTCATCTACATTCACTATTTTGCGCCCGTTTCATCAAAAAGTAGACATGACTGTGCAAACACTGCTCCCTCACACCTTGCGTGGACACTTTGCTCCTCTCCCTCCCCTACTCTACTTTGTTTTGCTGTCATGACTCAGCGGTGCAGACTTGGTCATCATAGTTGTTACTGTAACAGACTGATTACCTACAGACTATATTAATTTATTCAAATAACAAATTAAGCCTGCTGCAGTGTGTTAAATTAATTATTCTTTTGGAACTAAAAAAACTATAACTATAAAAGTTTAACAACACAGGTGTAACAAGATCGGGTGTAACAATGTACCGTGGGGAAAAGAATTACTTTCAACCATGTTTCCGATTTTTAGGAACAGAAATAATTCTCATAATAATTTGTCTTGTGAGCTTCAGCAGATTTTTCTTTGTGTACAAGCTGTGATCAGCTGACCTGTGCTTCTACATTGATATTCTCTCTAAAAGTAGATGATTAGGTGATCTATGTGGCTGATTTCGACCCCTAAAGCTAGTATAAAAGGTAGAATTTGGTGAGAGATTCTAATCAGCATCATCACCTTAAATGTAAATTGATGTCTTGCTATTCTCGATGTAGCGTAGTAACAGTACCCCAGATGGAAACAGTCCACCATAGTGCATCTCTGTAAACTTTATCACAATACTGCAAACTAACCAGTGAAACTTCCAGTAAACTGCCTGGCATGTCCATGCAGTGTCTGAATAACACAAAATTAGTATACTAATTAGTTTTGCAAGATGTTTCACAAAAACATAATTCAGTAAAATATCACGTATGGATCCAATATTTGATTTAGAAACTCTAAAATGAACGGGGACATTAAGATTCAAATTTCCAGTCTATAAACATTTCACTTGCTTAGCAGTGCTTACCTTTGATAACACTCTCATCCATTTCTCCTTTCTCCTCTTTCTTACATCTTTCTTCATCTATCAGCGCGGCACATTAACCTTCTTTTTTTCCCCCCCTCACTCCCTAAATGTACATTTAGCTAGGGAAGATATTTTGCAACAAACTGCACAGAAACAGTTTGTGTGTTTGCTCATATTTGTTGAGCCGTTCCATTGAAATACCTGCCAGTTAAAAAACTCAGTTTATGCTCGCTCCTTTTCTGTTGCCAGCTAGATGCCGAAGCACTGCAACCACAATGTTACGTCTGCAGCATGAACACATCACAGGGATGAGAAGGAAAAAGGGATGCGTTGAAGGTGTAAGGGGCCATGAGAGGTCTTTATTTTCTTATTACTGAACAAGAATCTCTGTGCCGTCACTGGAAGCTATGCCAGGCTGCAGCATGTGAAAAATTAACTCATTAAATAGTAACATGCATTAACCTGCCTATCTGATTTAATTATTAATTAACTGAAAGTGCCAGAATGCCATTCAGGATCGTTCAGGCCCACTTTAACACTTGGAAATGAGCTATTAAGACCAAACAAAATCATTTTGTTTTTGTATCAGACTTAACAAACTGGCATGGTTATTTCTGCTGTAAAGACAGACGTTTTATTGTGAAGCCAACCTCTGGTGGCCATGCAATGTACAACTCGGTGTAACCTAAAGATCTAAGCTCATGGTACAGATTAGCATGCAGAACCTAAGAATTTGTATATTTCGTAGTTTAAATCATCTTTTTTCATTTCTTTTTCTTTTTTTTCCCTTTTAAAATACTACTCTTACAATCAAGTCGGCTCAATTCAGATTATGTCAAAAGGAGAGAAAAATAACATTTTACATTTTGAAAGAGAAACAAACCACAAACAAAGTGCTTCATTTGCGATGAATCTCAATGAACCTTTCCCGGATGAAGCAATCAATTGTTAAATGCCTCACTTCTGTGGCAGTGTGTTCTCGCTGTTGCAGGCAGGAAAATGGGAAACAGACTGCCTAAGTGGATCAATAACGATCTCAATCTCATAATCAAAATGCCTGATTGGGATTTTTTAGCTCTGGACTATGTACACCAATCATAGCATCTTTTATTATCTGATTTAAACCACATTGTGCATCAGATCACAATTTGTGATTACAGACTTTCAATAAGCCCCAAATAACATGTACGGGGGAGACGGCAATGCCAGGGGGGAGAAGGGCATTAGAAATGCATAATTCTATATTTTGTGTTTCTATACATTACTGCAAATGATCAAAGGTAGAATAATGTAGAGGACTGATAAAGAGAAAAAATTACTAGGTAAACTGTGTTTTGCTGACCCTGCTGCTCCCATTTTTTTCTAATTCTGATATCTTTCTTCACCATCGAGATTGCTTTTCTTTTTTCTCTTCGGAGGATTGGAAGCTTGGCTGGGAAAGCTGCCAACTCTCTGGAACTGATCATTCAATCTCCTACAACTCTTCTGCATCTCATAAGCTCTGCTTTCCTGTCTGCTCTCTGAAAGGCGAGGGACCCTTCTCTATTATTTCCTCATCTGATCTCCCCCGATGCACTCTCAGTGCTCATCGCAGCTCAACCCCTCTTCTGTTAATCCTGCCTTTCATCTGGCACTGGGGGATCTTTCAGCCCATGGTTCACTTATGATATCAATCAGTTGCACAGCTACCAACATGGCCTCACACACACACGCGCGCGCACACACACATATATGCACAGGTGATCCTGTGAGCTCACTGCCTTTCCCTGTCATCTCAAAAGGAGAGGGATAGCTACAGAGAAGAACACTATCAGCTTTTGAATTTTAAAATATCAGGTGATATTACCTAAGGTGAATTCCGGTTCTGTTAAAAACACACATGCAACAGGAAGGCCTGCAAATTCAGATTTTTCTTATGAACAGAACAGCTGTAGGTTGTGGTATAACAGACTAGAGTCTGGTGGGATTTATGGGGTTTGTGTTCACAAATAATTCAATATTCACAATATGTTATATTTTCTGAGCTCGCTGGCAAAGGCATGGCCTCCTATTTTGGGTGGATTTTCACTTCAAATAAAGCATTTGTCATTTTACAGTTACTCACCCTTGGGTTTGCGGCGCGTGTCTCTGGGTGGTATTTGTCATATTATTGTTATTCCTACAGCACCACTGCCAAACAAAGTGTTAGTGTGTGGCCATTTAAAATTCTCTTTCCCTGCAAGAGCTACAAAACAGTGCAGTTGCTAGCATTTGAAAGCTTCGGCCCCAACATGACTATGAAAGCTTGTCCTGTCATGTTTCATCAGGGCATTGTCTAACTGGTAAAGGCTAACAAGGGTGAATGCTGGGAGCATACAGAGCTATAACCCAACCCCCTACCCACCCCCACCCCCACACCTCCCCTACCCCCACCCACCGTTAGCATGCTTCCAAGCTCCTTCCAACCACAGCCTTCACATGGCATGAATGTCACGCAGATAGTGGCTAGAATTGAAAAGTTTATTCTCTACACACTCAGAAGACAGGCAGTATAAAATATGAGTTGGGAGTGTGCGTGTGTGGTTGGGAAGGCACTCTGAGTGAAGCACTAGACATCTACAGTCCTGTCTGTCACAGGGGAGTTGTTGCAATTTAGAGACATAACAGATTGCAAACTCATGGGGACTGCAAACCTTAAATTATTGCTCAGTTTTTTCTATTACTTATTAGATCAAATTATTATGGTGAAGGTATTAAAAAGAAAGCAGAGAGAATTATCACCCGGCTCTGCTGTGCCCCTTGCCTCTAGCGAGAGGTTTGGGATCTTTTATCATCATTGTGTTTTTTTTGTTTTTTTTGTATTTTAGGGTCCACAACTTTGCTCTTTTTCTTCATCATTCTTGCTCGACACTGTAAACACTCTGCTGCTGAAAAGGCACGTTACCTGCTCATCAGAAATAAAGTTAACAACTACCTGGAGATTATAGTGAAGCATTTAGTTTTTAAAAGGAAGATAAAACAGAACCAAAAGGAATGTGATAACTGGCATTATATTGTGTAGAAACATAACACCAAATAAGTGCTAAAGTACTGTGCAAAAGTCTTGAGTCACTACACATTTGTTCATATTTTGCTTTGAACTGTCTTGTAATTTTTTTTCAGGTCTTCAGGCTTTCTGAAGGTCTTTCAAAGTTTTTCTTTGGACATTGGCAACACACAGTGTTGTGTCTACACATGGCAGACAACTTAGCAAAGAACCAGTTTTAAATTGCAACCTTATCCACTTTGTTACTGCAGGTTCATAAAAACCCATCCTTTCTTTCCATGTCTTTTGTTGACTCTATGAAAAATGCCAAAGATAGAACAGTTTAGGAATCATCTTGTTTGTGAAGAAATACTATTTTATGCCTGTCAAAGAGCTATTAGCCGAAAACTTGGTATATCTTTAAAAGATTTGAGGAACCTGAACAATGGAGAACAAAAGTGGCTGGTCTAAAAAGCTATGTACAGCAGATGACCAGCATGTGAAAGTCATGTACTTAAGAAAAGCAAAGACCTGATACAGGACCTGAGAGATACATCTGGTCTCAGTGGAAGGGTGGCTGTCATCAGTATGTACAGAGGAGGTCAGGAGAGAGGTACCACAGTGAGTGTCTACGGCCATCTGTGGAGACTCTGTCATGGTTTGGGCTGCATTTGAGCCAGTGGTGTTGGATCTTGCCAAAATTGATGGAATTATAAACAGAGAAAAATACCACCGGATTTTGATCCACCATGTAGTACCATCTGGAAAGCATCTGATTGGCAACAGTCCTGTGTTTCAGTCAGGTAAAAAGACAGCCACCTCATGAGACTGAAAACTCTGACTCTAAGTTCAGCACAGCTCACTAACCCATTAATAACCTTGCGTCACAGTAAATCCCTCAGGTCTCCGGTGTTTGAATACTGTCCGCACACATTGAATATGTTTATTGTTTCCTGTTATTTGTTTGATTCCAGTTGAAGAAGATGAAAATTACTGTACATTTAGTTAAAATAGAGTATAAAGCAATGTATGTTTCTTGGCTTTACCTCATGGAGTGTCAGGTCCTTTTTTTCTTCTTTTTTAAGTACAAATCTTATATTCAAGTAGGTGGAAACACAGTGAAACAGGGGTATCAGGAACACTGCATTGGTTAATACAAACTAATCCTGACCAACAGGTATTTTAAACTCTTATGAAGCCCACCACAATCGCCATGTGTCACAGTCCAATCCAACTAATAAGTAAGTAATAGATTAAGTCAGTGTGCAAAGGCCTTTTAACTCTTATCTCCACTTCCTCACTGTCATAAGTTAAACAATCCCGTGTTACAATTGTCACCTGTTGTCCCAAGTGGTTGTTAAAAAAATCTAAAATGTTTATCAAACATTGATATTGAGAACATTTAAAAAAAGGATTAGTCTTTGAAATACGTCCACATCACCAACCTTTTACCGCCGCTTCAGTCAACACAGGATTAAACCTTCTACCGTCAAGCAGACAATTATACAATGGGATGCTAGTTCATCTGGACTCCATACAGTCACACCACATCCCCCATGCCTGGCATCGTCCTCAAACAAAGTTCCAAAGAGTGGACAAAGCTGAGATCCATTTGCTGCCTGGGTTTAAGGGTTTAAGGCAGAAACTATACAACTCCATGTTAGCAGAGACTGAAATAGCAGCCACAGGCTTGTGATAAAAGTTTAATTGAATAAAATTGGTACTTCAGTTTATGGAAGAGAGTGCAACAGCATGTGGGAGATGGGGAATTATAAGGTTAGAGCAATTTTACTGAACAAGCCCAACACATTGACCAGTCCCTATAGTTGAGGCCAGCTCGGACTTACCTACAAAGAGCTGACTTTCCTCCTAAAAACACTAGGCTGGTTTGTGGTGTGTTTTCAGTGTTTCTCTTATTTCCGTATTTATTTGCCCCCACTGGTTTGGAAAGTTCTCACTTTCTCCCAAAACTCAGTCTTCCCTTTTAGAAAAAAAATTGTGAAGAATTTGCTGTTGCTTTTTCTAATTCTTACAAGACACGTGTGACACTAGGATTTACTCATGAAACCCTAGTACTTTCTCTTTTTTAATACATTTTGTTCTTGTTGCATGAAATGACAACATAATGCAATGTTGGTACAAAGCATAGAGGTCTTATAAGATATGCAATGCATTTATGAAATAAGAACGTTTTCTGTTGAGAAATGCCTCTTTTATGAGCTTCAGAAGAACTTTTCTCTCATTTTTTGGACATGATGGTGAAATGACTTTAATGCCAATGTTTTGTTTTTTTTTAGGGGGTTTTTTATTCATTTTTTTTCTCTCAGGCTATGAAACTAAAACATGGTGGGTCCTCAATTTGGGCTGTCAAAGAATAGCAGAGAAACTGAATTATACATTCAGTGTTGTATCACAAATGTCAGCAATGGAGTAAAATCATTCTTAGCAGGTTAGCGAAAGCATCAATACCATGATTCAGCAGCATATTGCAGGAGACTAGTCCAAAAAAAAAAAAAGACACAAAATAAGCTGGAAATAAACTTCAGTCATTTTAACATTAAAAAAAGAAATAAAAAACTTTTTGTATAATTGTTTAAAATTTTTGTGACACTTTTTTCCCCTCATTTAGTTACTTTTACTTTACTGCAGTTGACAATATGTCTTTAATGTGTTGAATTTCCATTGTACTATTAATCTTCACTTTAAAGAGACACAAAGTCAGTTATTAAGCTGGGGCAAAAATTGAAAGGGCGAGGGGGGAAAAATACTTTTGAAGGAGAATCCGGAAAGGTCAACCGTTTTCTCTTGGTCAGTGTGTCCTAATGAAGACAGTCTCCTGCTGGTACAGGAGGGAGTCAGAAATAGTGAACCCTATAATTATCTAGCACCCTTGGGTAAATGCATGAGTTCATTATTTTCAAATATCTCCCTGTAATAGCTGGCAAAGAGAGGAAAATACTTTAAAGTACTGGGCTTGATTTTATTGTCCAACATGAAGACATTGTCTTAGTTTATTGATTACTGTAGGTATGTTATAGCTAATTTAGTGGGCTGAGTTACATGACTCTTGCTATATGTTTCCATTCTATACCTGTTGTTCCTTTCATGGCTTTTAGCGGGGATATATCTGACACATCCTGTACATTCATTGTTCACTTGATTGGGAGGTTTTTACACTCTTCATTGCTTGGCCTTTAGTTTCTGGCATCCACTTTGCATTGCCAATGAGAGCCACAAATTTCAATCAATCTTTCTATGGATTATAATGTGCTCTGTTACAGAATCACTCCCACATACAGACTCTATCTCATTAAGTTATCTACATATATCATCTCATTTTAGTCAAGATAGAGCAAATTGCTTCCATTACAGTCTTGTGAAAAAAAAAAAAGATTTCACAGGACTCTATTACACCTTGTCATTATTTATTTAGGAAAAACTGAGCCAAAATGCTGAAGAGAGATGTGAAAAACTGAGTACACCCCATGATTCAATTGCTTGTAGAACCACCTTTAGCATCAATAACTTGAAGTAATCATTTTCTCCATGATTTTATCAGTCCCTCTCACATTGGTGTGGAGCAATTTTGGCTCACTCTTCTTTACAATGTTGCTTCAGTTTGTTGAGGTTTGCAGGTATTTGTTCATGCACGACTCTCCTAAAGTACCACCACAACATTTCAATCAGGCTGACGTCTGGACTTTGGCTGGTTCTCTCTCTCTTTTTTTTAATTCAGTCTTTTTTTTTTTTTGCTGCTGTGTTTGGAATCATTGTCCTGCCGCATGCCCAGTCAGACAGATGGCCTCACATTTGACTCTAGAATAATTTGGTATACAGAGGAGTTCATGGTCAAGTCAATGACTGCAAAGTGCCCAGGTCCTATAGCTGCCAAACATCTCCACTTTGGTCTCATCTGCCCAACAAACCACAAAACCTCTGGAACAGAAGTGGTTTTGTTCAGATGCATCTTGGCAAAATGCTGTGCTGCCGTGTTCTTTTTTAGAAAGAAGTGACCTTCTCCTGGCAACCTTTCCCAGCAAGCCACACCTGCCCAGTCTTTTTCTAATTGTACTGTCATAAACTTTAATATTTAACATGCTAACGAAGGCCTGTAGAGTCTGAGGTGGAGCTCTTGGGCTTTTGCAATTTCTCTAAGGATTACCTTTCCACTCCTGGGATGATTGTGGCATTGTGTTAGCCCACGGCTGAATGTTCCAGACTGGCGATTTGCCAAAACTTCTCTCATGGAGCTGGTCACACTTGCTGATGATCAGTTAATCAAGCGCATCTGATTATCAGCATCTGGCTGCTACTTACCCTCTTAATTCCTTTGGAAGCAGTAAGGGTGTATTTAATTTATCACAGGACCACATAGAATCCTGTGAAAACTTTCTTTCCAGGATAGGACTGTATATTTTCCTTTCTATTTTTTATAGCTTCAAATCTATAGGGAGGTGAAACTTTCTGAATTACTTTCTCAGTTTTCTTGAGCGCAGCTGTCAGCATGCACTGACAGGAGACAATGTCATGGATTTCTATATCCTACGCTCTCTGTTAATGTGTAGGGATGATGACTGTTAATGTTACTATTTTCAAACACAGTGTTTTAACTTTTTTTTCATGTGAGCTGAGAGTGTGGAATGATAGTTGTGGCAGATGTCGAGGTGTGCTTTTTTCCAAGCTGTTGAGTAGCAGAAATCTGGCTTAAACTAAAGTAATACGTATTTCTTCCCTTTTTATTTATTGAAGCTATACAAGACATATTTGAAATCACAGGGTAATACTTCCCACTCTAAAATACTCTCACACTGTAAAGTATTTAAAGCTCTCCTGTGTCCCTTCACGAGTCTTAGCTGACACTTTTTTGACATACACCCAACAGACAGTATGCTGAGTATTGCAATTTGGCACACCTTTGCTCTTGAAAACAGACAGCTTCAAACACATTTACACTCGGAACTCACACAGACACATTGACGCAATTACACACTCCAACCTTTTGATGTGGTGAAACCAAGAGGCAGCTGTTAATTAAAAATTTGAAAGGATAATGCCGGTCTGAATGTATGTCTGTTACACTCGCAAAACACAACTAATTAAAATTTGAAATGGATCCGAGCACGTCGCTTTTCCTGTTGCCTCTTCCCGCGAAGAAAAGAAGATCGAAGTTAAAGCAATAGCGCAAGCGGAGACGTATTTCAAAGTCAGTGAGTTTAAGTGGTGAGTTGCATCTTCCTTGCCTGCAGTGCAAGAGTTCACGGTGTGCTGATCAAGGCGAGGCTGATCACAAAGGCCCAGCAAAATAGGTGACTCCTCACAATTCCCTGTCATATGTCTTTTCGCTCAAACGGTGTGCTGTTCTAAACTTTTAAGAGCCTCGGCTGCCTAATTGTTTCGATTTAATGCCTCAAGGAGGGCTTTGACGCATTCCATTCAAACAAAGCTTATCACTTTAACATTTATCAACCGCCACTATAAAGTCTGAAGCTAAGAGTTGCTTGCAAATGTATAATACCTGGGTTGACAACTTTCTCCAGGTTCAAAACATCACACGCATACACTCTAAATGCCACCTGTAATTGCTCTCTTTAATGTTAAAGCATGGATTGTGTGCACTAATTATGTGTTTGAATTTCCTGTCAGTATGTTTAGAATGGATGCTGGGAGGTGATAATAATATTATTGATCAGAATCTGACCATTAAGTCAAACATTGAAAAACGTGTTTCAAAGCTTAAACTTTATGAATAAACCCAGCTGGAATGCCACGATCTGCTCTTTACGAATGCTACACTATTGTGCTTTACTACTTTTCTGTGTGCTGCTGACAAGTGTCTATCACTATACGACTGCAGACTTATCCACCCATCCAAATTGCAGGTTCTAAAAAGCGACTATAACACTGAAATAAAAACTGATTAATATATTTAACCTTATCGTTACTGTTCTCTCCTTCCAGCTGCTCCTTTGTGTGGAAGCAGGTTTTTCACCGAATGGAAACCTGACACTACTCCTCATATTTACAAATCTGATTCATTAAATCAATATTGAACACTGCGGGTGCAGCTAAGTGCCCCATTTACTGTAAACATCTCATTTCCTTCGGATGTGAGAGGTAGGAATTAGTGTGCTGAGGGCTCAGGCTTGTTGCTAGCTTTACAGATCATCCACAGCACCTTATACCTCAGCGTGGTCAACAGACCATTCACATGTCTCTATGTTGCTCTAGCTGGTGTTATTTATTGTGAGCAGGGGAGAGAAGGCAGATATTGTAAGGGTTGTGTTGGGAAAAGTCCGATTTTCTCTCTCTTGAATTATGACTGAAAGGAAATGCTAATCCAGAAATACATTTTAGGGACCAGAATCATTTGGTATTTGTGTTCATTGCTGAGTTATTTAGCTGCTCGAGATCAATATAAAAAAAAAAAAAGGCTGAAATGGAAAAGCGTTTACACAAACTGCTGCATACTGTAACTAGATATTATGATCTTGGCAGTCCTTGCTTCTTTCTCCATCTGTCTCCTGCTTGTTTTGCTCTGTTTTCACCAGACCATGCAGTTTCCATAAGTGGTACTAACTCAGTGGTCAAAGTTTAAGTTCTTGTCTTCTTCACTAACTTCATCCTCTCGTGCTCCAGCTTGCTTCACTCGTCTACTGTATGAATCAGTCGCATCGCCCAGATTTCCAAACCCATTCACTTTGGAGCTATTCTGCTTCTCCCATTTTTTTGTTCTTTTCTTCACAAGCCTTTACGCCACAACCTGCCTACAGCTCACTTTCAACTATCCAACGTCAGATTGCCAGCAGTCGCCCAGCAGTCCCCTCCCAACTTTCCCACCATCTCCGCACACTAAAGCTGTAGTAGCTATACACAGAAAAACCCATATGATTGCTTCTATCTTTATATTAAGATTCTTTTTAAACACCACTATCACAGTGTTTATCTCACTGATGTGGCACTTTTTTTTTTTACTCAAGCCTCACAAATATTTTTGATTTTTAAACACTTTCTGTGTGAGCCAGGTGGTGCCGCACTTTGTTAAAAATAAGTGGGATGCTCCATAGTTCACCTAACTAAATATGCAACCCATACACAATTACGTTCGGCTGCATTAGAAAAGGCTTGATTCTTCCCCAGGGCCTTTGCTGGATGTCAGTTTTACAATGTTTATAGCCTGGTGTAAAAAAACTGTTTTAGCTTCTAGAGCAAATTTTTCCCTTTCTGACAAAGGTGAAAGGGTATTGCTTTCTTTCTTTCTTTGTTTTTTTTAATGTACTGTATTATAAGGTGTTTAGCCATTTTGACTGACAGGCGGATGCTGATACAGGTACCTCTAGCCCCAGGTGTCGGCTAGGCATCATCTCAGCAAATCCAAGTCACTGAACTGGACCTTTCAACTGTGTTTGTGGAATGATGCCTTTTGGAGCCTTTTTAATGCAATTAGCTGGCACATAATATGGCTTGCTGTGTCACTAATTGTAGTAAAAGCCCATCAAGTTTTTGCTCCAGTGTTGGTAAATGCAATTCTGGTATTTCATTTGTGTGTTACTTAGCACTAATAAGTAGGTGTCAGTGTCTGTGCTCTACACCCATAGTGCCTGCCATGGATACCGCCTGTATGCAAAGTTGCAATCATTAGCTGATATCTTAGACCTCTCTTGTCCAGATATGGTCAATTTTGGCTCCAAAAAATATAGCTGGCGACAACAAATTGCTGAATTCGATGCTTCAAATCAGGAGTCCAGCTCTTATAGCCAGTCTATGAAACTAACCCAAGGCAGAGAACCATTGCAACACACACTCAAGAGGGCTTTATGCAGCATTGATTTCATTTGTGATATAATAACTGCATATAATACCATGTGATTTTAAATGTTGTGCTGTTTAATCCTTAGCTCCTAACTCCTTACACTGCAGTGATAATGCATTTTGTTGTGGCATGTATTCATAACATTATGCCAGTATTTATTGTTGGCAGATTTCCCTAAAATGCAATCTACGCTTTATCTTGCGCCACCAGATCGTGGAATAAAACAGAGTAGCACTCAAAAACAAACTAAAGCTCCTTGAGCACCCACCTCTATAACTCCAGGTCACACTCCCAGTAATTAATGGGGACCAATAACTCAATACTGCAGCCAGGGCGCAGGGGGCTGTACAGAAACTTCAGATTACAGACCCATTGATTTCTCCGAGGACACTGAGGTCCATCCACATGTGCCGTAGGGTTGATGTTGCCATAGCTACAGTACTGTTTGCAAAGTAGTCTTTAATTGCTTGATTAGTCTTTGAAAGGGCAGTAATAACAGCATGGTGTAGCATTATGAACACATGACTTGCCCGCCAAGAACACCAGTGATAGTCAAAGTCAGACGATATCAGTGCTAATCTCCAACTTGAGGCTGTTGGCAGGATACCAATTTACTTGGCATGTATGTTTGTCAGGTCTGTCACGTCACGCGTGTATGAATGTTCAGCGAACCCATTTTCTGCAAGAATGTGGAATTAGAGAGTGTGTGTGTGTGTGTGTGTGTGTGTGTGTGTGTGTGTGTGTGTGTGTGTGTGTGTGTGTGTGTGTGTGT
>JAVDPK010001279.1:435922-451197 GCA_034780415.1 Cichlasoma orientale | reverse complement strand
ACACACACACACACACACACACACACACACACACACACACACACACACACACACACACACACACACACAGAGGACATAAAAAGAATTGTTTGTGTACAGTCAGCAGTAAACAGATGGGTTTTTGTAGCCTGGATTTCAACACTGTGACTGTCTCTGGTTCTGTAACTGTAACAGACTGTTCTGCAATATTGATTCTCTGAATAAACCCTGCCGCCTCCTTCTCATCCACTGTATATGAGTGTATGTTTGCGGTGAGCTCACCATGATATTATGACCTCAGGATTTGTGCGGTCCAGTGTGGAAGCTGCAAATGATAATCAGTGTCAGCAGTGATCATAGCAAAGGTTTTTGCTACCAGGGCGAAGCCTTTACCTTGCATCAAAGCTGCTAGCACACTGCCTCAGCAGCATGATAAATGGCTCTGCCGGGAATAAAAAGTCACATCTAAGTCTTTAACTATTTTACCAGGGATGAAGCAGCAGTGTATCCTTTTACAATCCACTGTATGCCAAGACAATATTAAGCTCCAGTAGTTACTGTGTGTGCTGATTGTGTCAGAACGATGTTTGTTAAATAAAGGGCAATGGTGTAAAGTAAATCCATTTAGTCAAGCTCTGCATTGCCTGATTATTTTATTTACAAGCCTGTGAAGAACTATTTAATGCCTCAAAATGGAATAAACTACAAATGCTAAAATGCCAAACAGCTTATACAATTTCAGCCTAAAATATTATCAGACAAGCAATTATGAGCATCTGCCAAATCTAGGAAGCCATCAGCTATTCTCTGATAGCTTTGACTTGGGGGGACAGTGTTAAATATTTCAGGGCTTCTGTTGTAACCAGCAAATATTTGTGCCAAGACTTTCTGAAAAAGCCAAATCTTTAAGAAAAACTCATTAAAAAAACAGATAAACTATCCTCAGATGCCTGGTTTCCAGACTTCATTTCACCAAATCTGTTCCCTCTTTACCTACAAGCAGCCAAAGCCTGCTCAGACATGATTGGTCAGTACTGCATGGACTAAAAATGGGTTACAAATAGAAACCAGAAAGCTTCTGATACCAGAATCATAGTTTGTGTATTAATGTTCAGAAATCTGCTCATACAGATTAGCATCTGCCTAATTGTTTACATCATTTTCAAGCAAAAAAGACAATTTATGATTTCAGCTTCTGAAATGTAAGAAATGCCTGCACTTCCCATTTTAAAATTTACAGGAAATAAATACATGTGACTCCAACTGCACAAAGTCAAACAAGACTTATTTACCATTGCTAGTTTCTTATATTTTTCTTATGTTTTATTAAGAAAATAAATCAGCTACTCAATTAGTTTTTTGCCCCACGCAAAATAATTAATCAAAAGCACTTCAGCAAATTGATGCTTAAATATTAATGCAAGAGAATAATCATTTGATGGTAACTGGGAAACATATTTGTTTTACTAATAAAACAATCCATTGCGGCCGGCGCTATTTGAATTGCAATCTCTTATAGTCCGTAGTGCTGACGGTCGGTGGTGCGATTGTGTTAGGATGACTGTAAATGTTATGTTTCCTTGTGGCTTGGTGTTTGGTGTGCGGAGGACAGCATTTCTGACATTTTCAGGAAAAACAGAAATAATTTGCGCTGTAATGAGCACTGTAGAGTGGGACCAGGATCAATAGACTGTGATAGAGAGTGAAATAAAGTGACTGTGATTTACTAGCTTGCAGTCTTTTTTATTGCTACTTTCACATAAGCAAAGAATCTGAATATTTTTGCCCACCACTGGCTGAGAACATTCTTAGATCTGAAACCTAATTAATATTATAATTATATAATTTATCATGGTGAATCTAAGGCAAGTAATCAGCATCGAAAACATATGTTGTGGAAAAGCTGCACCTACAGTACAGTAAGAGTAAACCACTAAGCCAAAATAAACAAACTCGTGTGCAGTCATTACATTGCCCAGCATGCTCGATGTCCATGTGCCCCTGGCTGGTAATAACCTTTAGCTAATCACTATTTCTAGCGCATCTTAATATCAGTTCATAAAGCAATGCAACGCTAATTAGGGAAAGAGAGCGAGATGATATCCAATTAGGGGCCTGTCTCTCGTCTCTAAACAAGTGAGCCGACCCAATTCATCTTCACCTTGCTTGCCCCACAGCTACGTGGTCGGAGGGTGAGTTTCATTGAAGGGATAGGATCCAATCCCTGATGGCTTACACCATTAGCCAGGCAAAACATGTCAGCCAAAAGTCATGGCAATGATGAGGACAATACCGATGGGGGGAAGGGGGGGGGGGATCTGCAGGCATATTTACCAGCATGGGTAGAAGGCTTTCCTTTGATAGTGGGAAATCTGCAAAAAGGCGCTTGCTAGGCAAAGCCAACGAGCTTGTAACTGAAAGCGTGCACGTTACAAAAAGGCAATTGAAATGAGGACTTTTTGGCCCAAATGAAAACGTTTATTAAACTGCACTAGTAGCACTTTCAATCTGAAGCATTTTCCATTACATCACAACTATGTATTTTCAGTAACCCACTTAATTAGTTAAAGCTATAAGTTCACATCTTATAAACCTCTAAATTAAGGCAGAGGAGACACAAGAAAAGTCACATTGCATGCTACACCGTGTCTGTGTCTGCACATGACCTCAAGGAGCAGAAAGAAAAATATTCATCAGGTTCCTCTGAAATACCTGCAGGTTACGCAAGAATGGCTTGCCCTGTTGGTCATTTCCTTTTTTTAGTAGAGACTGGTGGGTGCAAAACAGTCCCTTTACAGACTAGAATCAGATTAATGTCATGGGGCTAGCTGCCATGAATGGGAGTCATGTCAGTGGGTGTCGGCGAGCGGTCCGCCTGTCACCACCCCATGTCATTTCAGCCTGATGGCCTCGTCCCCGCAGACTTCACAGAGTAGCCGATGTAATCTGCAGTCATTCAGCAGTGACCTGCAGAAATGGAAACCAATGCTGCTGGTGGTGAGAGGGAGAAAGAAAGTGAATGATCTGGTCAGCCCATGTATTTATCTACCTGGCACTCTGAACCCTGTAGGACCGCTAGAAAACTGTCTATCCTCCACCATATTTAGACAGAACCTGAACTTAAGCAACATTGGCAGCCGCACAGTAAAAATGTAAGATTGAAGAGCGCTTGGCTAATTGGCTAAAATGATGCATTAAGACATATGCGTGCCTAACTGCTAGAATTGCTGCAGTATTCTCTTAAATTGCAGCATAAACACTTGAAGTTCTGGTAAATAGACAAACTGGCTTGGTCTGCTCCTGATCTGACTGATAATGAACTCATTTGAATATATTTCTACCCTAGTAATTACAATCTAATCGGAATTGATGGATCATTTGGGCCCAACCTGCATGAAACATTCATTATTACAAGCCCCAACACATGGTCGGAGCATTTTCCACATCAAACACTGGCGTTTAGAACTAGAAATAGACTAATGAGGTGGACACACTATACCAATCCATGAAGGCAGCTACCGCATGTGTGCTTTGTGCATACAGTATGCATTAAATTAAGCACATTCAGTGCCTTATTCATCAGCCTCTGCCTTTCAAATAGCCTGCATATTGCATTTCATTTTATGGACACAAAATCACAAGTCAAATACATGTGAACAAAAATCAATGGTGTATATTTCTATATAAACTCAAAACAAATATATAAAAAAAAAAGTGAAATGATTTCGAAACCTCAGTGGTCTCCCTTCTGTGGTCTTCCAAACAGCATATGGTGGGAAAAAAGCATGTCATATCTATTGACATATTAATGTATTCAACTGCATTTTATTATTAGAACAAACATTAACATAATTCTCCACTTGGCGGCTGTCCAGACATCTCCAGTATCTAGACTGATGGCAGCTTGGCTTGGCTTTCTCCAAGTCCCTGACATGCATTCGCAATGGCCTCCTAAAAAGAGGGTTTGGGGCCTCTCTGAGACAGAGGGGATTAGCCATGCAAGCACTTCCTCTATTTTGGAGATTTTGTTATTGAGTTGCACTTTGCCAATGCTAATTGCCTGAGCCCACGCAGGGTCAGAGAGGGCCACCTCCCCATTGGGATGGATCTCTCTACTTCATCTGGACATTATATTACCTCCAGCCATGATTTGCGTCAGCAGGCTTGAGTTTAAATCCCCTTAATCACATTCAGGCACCCTGGCAGAATCAATAAAGACACAACAGTCAGGGCCATTTTTTGTCCAGCATTCCATTTAGGAGAGAGAAACCTTAAATGCTACATATGATGGACACAGCTGTTAGGATCACAAATAGACTAGCAAGCTTTATTTTCTTCTTCTTTTTTTTTCTGATTTCCTAATGGTCTCCTAAATGTGTGGGTATACAGTTAAAATTTCATACCTTCAGGCAGTGGCAGTTTTTTTTTTTCTTTATCACCTATTATAATCAAGCCTAATTAGCTGACTGGATTTTATTTATTTACTTATTTTAGTATAGTTAGCTCCTAAGGCCTCCCCATTAAGAAGGTGATGCCTTTTTAATAGATACACTATCTGGCTAACTTGGATATAAATGATATAAATATGATATGATATAAATCCAGTGGATATTTCTTTGGGGAAGGGAGCAAGAGTACCAGGAAGTACCTGCAATCCTTGCAAAGTGCATATATACAGGGCCAGTTTTGTTAGTAAACAGCCCATAATCAATAATCAGAAGTCTGAAGTTTTTGGTTATAAGCTTTAAGTAAGAAAATGGGCAGATGCATGTAATAAGAAGAACTGAAAAACAGAAAAAAAAAGAAGAAGATTCAGCTGCTTTCAACAGAACAGAAGAAATCAATACAACATAGCACTAAAACATTTGTACTAAATGAAAGAGTGTAGGCAGAAAATACAGCTTATTTGGATCAAAAGTCACAAAGTCACAGGTCACGACCCAAAATATACTGTAAATCTAAACTTTTAAGCCTGCGTGGACAAAATATCCTTTAAGTGCTCCAAATTGAGGAAAAAAAAAACTATAAAATAAAAACTCAATGTCCACTGCCTGACTATAGGCTGCCCTTCTGCATCCTTCAAACTTTAAATGAACAAGGCCAGTTTATAAAATATATCATTTACTACATAACTGTGTGCATATATCTCATTAGTGTACTGAGCTGATTTGGGCGGCAAGTGATGCGATTTTAGTTTTACCTGAAATTGCAGGGCGTGTGAAAATGCCCATTGTTCCATCCATGTTCTTAACTGCCTATCTAATTCAGGGTTGTAGGCGAGTTGGTGTCTATCCCAGCTGTCATAGCGCAAAAGGTGTGAAAATGTGCAGCTACAAATACAGCAGCCTCAGGTTCAGGTTGAAGCCTCCTCAAAACCTCCACTCTCCCCTAGAGGTACTCTGAAGCAGTTATCGCCCAGATGTAGAAGAGGTGTAAGGAGAAAAAAAAGGAGACAACAAAGCCCTAAAGTCATGTTTACACAGGCAGGTGCCATCTCCCACCACTGCCGCTTTTATGAAAAAAGTTTTGGGGGTAATGCTAGCCAGTTGACCTGATGTCCTTTTCTTTCTCTTCAGATGAGCAACAGCAGCTGTATGTGCTTTGCCCGTTTTCACATCTGTTGTAGCTGGTCTCAAGGTTTTTTTCTCAAGGTATTTTTTTACCAATGTGAGACATAAAACACTGTAAGATAGAACAGTTATTTACATAACCCGTTCGATGAGTAGCTTCAGTGAGTGTCTCACCAGGCCAACATCCTTGCTCATTTGTAGTGAGGAAGCGGTGAGCATCCTGAATAGCCGTAAGCACAGTAGCAGCCTCTCTGCCCTCCATGATGAGCTTAGATCCAGTCAGTTCTGTCTGGGAGAGTGTAGGAGCTACTGATGAGGTTAAGGCAAAGGTGTTTACAAAGTAGAGTTTTCAGGTCATTTACCAAAATTTGGTAGCTAACTTTCTGGAGGTCACTTTTTGAATTTTATAAATAAGGCAATAAATGAATCCAGATAATAGACCATGCGCCAAATGCTTTTTTAATAGCTTATGTAAAATTGCTGTCATAGTGCGGGAGGCAGTGTAGACACACCAGCCTGTCGTAACACACTGGGACAGACATACAGTCACGTTCACATTCACGCCTACGCCCAATTTAGAATCTCAGATAAACCTAACCCCATTCATGTCTTTGGACTGTGTAAGGAAGCCAGAGTACCCAGAGAGAACTCATGCAGACACGGGGAGAACATGCAAACTCAAAGTTAAAAAAGCCAAAATGATGCACTGGAAGACACTGACATGCTACTCAGAGTCGAGGAAATAAGAATAGTATCCTTATGTGTGTCACTTTGAGCGACACACTCAATTAATCCTTATTACTTAACATATGTTTTCTATTTGAGAATCACAATTGTTGTGGTGTTATGCATATGTGCAGTGTCTGTTTATGCAAGGAGAGGACTCGTGCTCTCATGTGAGCATGAGCGGGTGATGTCTGTTCCAGAGTCAGTATTTTCTTGTATTGATTCACAGTCGTGTCCCTGTGGTTCACCAGTGTGGCCAACCAAGGACTGGAGCACATGGCGTTTTAATCTGTCAAGATGTCACCAGCTCTAGACCAGAGGGAAAGAGAGAGAGAGAGAGGGGGGGGGGGGGGTCTGGATGGAAAAAAGACTGATGACACCCAACAGTCAATGCTGATGTGCCCAGTTGTGCACGTACACACACACACACACACACACACACACACGTGTCTGTACAAAAACACACATAGAGCATGTCTGTCAGTCAATCAATGTCCACTTGAGAGACTCAACTTCTGCCCTTTATATCCCCAAAGACATCTCAACACAGCTCACTGAGTTCTACAACAGTCCACTGTCAGTGCTCTACGTCATACTCATACAGTACAACTGGGAGTTCATGGCCTCAGGATGGCGCCTGGTGAGGATGACCTGCTTTATAAGTCTTGGAGATCAAGCAAACTGACTCTTTAATATCTTTGCTGTATTACTGTACAAAGTGCAGGTCATGTTGTACTGCCTTTTATTTATTTCATGGCGATGGTTATTCAGAGTGCATTCTAGATGTACTGTGACTTTAAAATCAAACTTGCATATTGCTATTTATCAGTGTTGATGTTGCCAGCTGGGGGGTTTGTGGTAACAGCTGATTCTCAAGACAACCTGCCGTGGTGTTTCAGAGTAAGCTTGTGAACTGTTTGTAGACAAACATGCTAAAAGGTAAGATGTTGAATTACAACATAGCTTTCAGGCTGTGAGTCAAACCTCTCTGTGTACAGTGCATTTGTGTACATAGCACCTAACGTTTTCTCCTAGGAATACTCAAGATGGTATTCCATGGAGATAACTCTGTTACTTCAAATGGATTGAGATGAGGTAGGTGGCTGTTAACAAAAACAACTTGGGCCTGTGTTTTATGCCCAAAGAAGATACACTATTCTGTAGATATTAAAGCATACTGATGAATACAGATATATTGACTAGATCAGAAATGGTAGTAAAAGATAAGTAAGGTTACTATATTTTGGACATATACATGTCTGGGATGTGTTGATGAACCTCTGACCAACCCATATTTACAGCTCAATACTGCACCTGAAAGTCAGATTGGGAGCAGTTACTCTCAAAATACAACTTTGTGGTACTTGTAACTTCACAACACTCCTCACTTTGACCTTTGCCCTAGTATAAATAAGTATGATCTCATTTAGTAGCTAATTTAATTTAAAAAAAAATCCTGAAAATATGTAGACATGAACCTCACAGCAAAAAGGTCCTTGGCTCAAATCCAGGCTGAGGCCTTTCTGTGTGGAGTTTGCATGTTCTCCTGTCTGCATGGGTTCTCTCTGGGTACTCTGACATCCTCCCACAGTCCAAATGGGTTAGTCATGCATGGGTTAGTTAATTAGTGATTCTAAATTGGCTATAGGTGTGAATGTGTGTGTGAATGGTTGTCTGTCGCTCTGTGTTAGTCCTGCAACACAATGGTCACCTGTCCAACGTGTACCCTGCCTCTTGCCTTATGTCAGCTGGGACAGGCTCCAGCACCCCGTGACCCTGAATTGGATAAGTGGAATAAATTGGAAGTATGGAATCATCTTTTTATGTTTGTTTGTTTGTTTTGTTGTGTTTTTAAGGGTTCAAGTCCAACTCCCATAGAATTAACACAGGTGAGTTCAACTGCTGACTTTAACTCCGGTGAGTTTCCCCCAAGGCTCCACAGGCTTAATTACAGGTTAGTTTTCTCCAACAGGGCAAAAGTGGGACAGGCAAGCTTTCTCCTAGACAAGCAGGTTGATGCACCGGAGAGAGATCTGCGATGTAGGAAGACAAATAGGGTATGTACAGCAGGTAAGGTTTGGATGAAAACAAGTTCTAATAATCAAAGGAACTATGAGGTGTGAATAACTCTACTGCACTGAGTAGCACAATGATCTCCTGATGAGTGACAGGAGAGCCAGGGTCATAAGCCGTGGGTGATTGTGATCAGGAAGAGGGGCGCCAACTGAAGCCTAAGCAGCCACACCCACTCCTGGGAGGAGGGAAGCAGAGTTAATCCCCCACAAGATAGAGAGAGAACAGACAGAGATGGCGCGTCTGCATCTGAGAGGGGACCATGCAAGCAATGTCCGTCAATCTCCTTAGAAGCTGTTTTAAATGCAAAAGATGTTCATAGATACTCTTCATATGAAGGTAACTGATCATCCTCACTTTGCTTTTAACATCTAAAGCAGTTGCATAGTTCAGTTTAGAAAAAAAATAAGAAGAACTCTATGGCAACACGAAATCATGTCATCATACAAACACATTTCTGTCTCTGAATAGCATACTCAAAAACACACTGATCAGAATTTATTGTTACAGTTTGTTAAACTGTTCAACAGACAGGCAGACTTACCTATAGAATGTGCTTCCCACATTCTATAGGTAAGGCAATAAGCAGTTTGTGCTCGGGTATTCTGCCTCGTTATGAGAAAAAAAAAATAAATACATTTTAAAAAACTTTAAATTGTTGTACAAACTAACTTTTGCCAGTTTTCTTGTCTTGCGCATTATTCCAAATTAGCTAAGGAAGAACTATTCGCTTCTAATTAGATGCTGAACTTGTGTTCCTCAGGTAAAAGCGGCAGAGAAACAGTTACCTCGTTGCCCTCCTGTGCAGTTCCTGCGGAAGCATAAAGCTACTGCTGCCTGCAGAGAGAAACACTGGGCCCCCATGCAGTGATAAATACATTACTTTTGAGAAGCAGTCAGCTTAACGTCTAGCAAGACATTAAATATACAGCAAATATTGACAGTCTGGCAATAATTATTTTGGGTGTGGTTAGGAAGTGGTTTCTAAAGGAAAGCAGAGTTTTTGTGACATGAATGCATATAATGTGCCTATGTATTTGTGTGTGTGAATGGCATGCACGCATATATATATATATATATATATGTCATGTGCAGGTATGTCTGCGTCTGCTTTGTTGGAGGTTCATCTATAATGTACAAAGACGATTAAGTCTGAGCAGAGGCTGGGGCAGACAGACAGTTGAGTGTTGAGGTGCAGATAAGAATGAATGCAAATATACAGCAAGAGTGACAGATTAACCTTGGACAAGGTCGTGCATTAATGCCGTGCACAGGCAGGGAGCACTTCGGTGCCTGCTGAGGTAAAACGCGCACACATATGCACGCATGCACCTCTGTTTAAAAAACAAATCTATGGGGATGCATACAAGAAGACAAAACTGACTCATCTTACACACAGGTGTGCATTTAAGCACAAATGATTGATCATTGATCGATCGCATTGTCCAGTGTTAAAAGTAGACTGCACATAGGGTTTTTTAGAGTATTTAAAACTACATCGAGCATAAAAGCCACTGAATGAGTGGCCATCAATTCTTCAAGCCACATTGCATATGGTACATTGCATTTTGTGTGTGTGCATGTGTGTGTATAGACAGAAATCTTCATGCCTCTAGTCTTACTGTGCATTAGATTTCTTGCTTGTAGGTACAAACACATTCTGTAAAGCAAGTGGCACTGTTTGTCAGTTCCATTACAGACATTTTTATTGGTCCATTGTGGAATTTCTATTAATCACCACTCATTGTTCATTCTAAATCAAGTATTAGCCATCAAAATAAACATTAAATTTAATCCTTTTTTTTTGCACTATTTTAGGACATCACCTTGTCTGTAATTGTAGTTCAGTGTGTTCATATTAAGTAATTACACCTTTATAGATCATTTTACTATATTACTATTATTATTATTATTATTATTATTATTATTATTGATTTTTTTAAACTACAATCTCTATGCTGGATTTTACAGGATCTGCATGTAAATCTCTGTAAATCAGATTTGATCTCACTGCTGTCAATTGCAGTAGTTACAGTTGCCTCTCATAATACTATATCAGAGCTCTGCCGATTTACTGCAGTGCAAACCAAACATTTTGTGCCACTAAAAAGCATTCGACTAGCAAAATACAGCGTAGGCTTTATTGTGCAGCTGCCACAGCAAAGAATTGAATTTTTCTGTTTTCCACACAGGTAACTAAAGAGAAAGAACAGAGTGTGTCAAGCTGTTAGATGAAGGACCGTAGGCATCAGGCTACACACCTTTCAGGGGGATGTGGTGGATTTGACCCAGCACTGTTAATGTGGCACAGCACAACACTTAGCCTGTGGCTTTAGGTGCAGCTCTGGCTCTTTTTGTACAAAAACACTAACGAAAGGAGATAGTTTTGGGGTGAAAAGAAAGTAATGCGGGCTACACTGGTGGGAATCACAGTTAAACTTGTTCAAAAACGATTAACAGTTCGTATTACTATCTCATAATTTTATGTTGGTTAGGTTTAGGTTTTTAACAAATAAGTATACAGATGCACTGTAATCACTTTCATTTGCTTAGTATTGGTATGTAAAAACAATTCTCTTTTTGTATTGTTCACTGAGTTTTTTGTTGTTCTTATTAATTACTTTTTTGTACTATTATTACGTGTATTCATTTAATCTACATATTACAGTTTTACATTTTGCATGTCATCTTGTACGATTTCTTTACAATGGTCTCAGTTTGTGCATCTGTTAATCACTTTAAAACCATTTTGAATTTCATTTGTATCATGTACTGTAAGGTGCTTAAATAAAGTTTCATTTCGCTCCCTGCGTCATACACCGCATTAATTTCCGTTGCAAATATTAACTTAAAATTAAAACCTCTGTTTGGTTACACTGTGGTTTTATTAATCACCAGTAACTGTTTGTTTTGCTAAATCACCAATTTAAATGTTAAGGATTAGAATTTCCAAAGTAGCTACAAAAGCATGTAAGTATATGAAATACATACAGTCTATTTGCAAAGGTGTCTATGCATGTATCGGAAGGATAACAATATCATAAAACCATAGACAAAGACTTACAATACACCACAGCACACTGTAATACATAAGCACGCACGACATGAAATAATATTTACATATTATCAAAAATAAACTTGGGATTAAAGAGTCATATTAGATGATTTTTACCAACATAGATGATGAACAACCATCAGTCTCAATTAAGACCAGAATGTTGAAGAGGGACACGCTGCTAAGTCAAGTTCTAGTAAGCACGAAACATGTCCCTTCCCACACTCCCCTTCTAACAAAGCTATTACATTCTACATTATGTTCTTGAATGATGACAGCAAAGAAACCACACTGTAAAGGAATAATAACAGCTCTCTCTGTCTGTCTCTTCATCCCTCTTCGTTGACGTCACCTGCAGGGAGACAGTATCCAGGAGCAGGTAAAAATAGTGTGGCAGAGGTAGGAGACATCAGGTTGTGATGTGCTGAGCAGATGGAGAGAGGAAACGGTGAATACCAATAAAGTAGATGGATTTAACCCGGGTGGCTCTTACTGTACAGTATTTTTCATATTGCTATGCAGTGAGTTCGCTTAAGGCCCCCGGATATGAAAACCTAGGCCACTGTGTAAAAATGAGGAGTAAAGCGATGAAGTTGTCGGCTTCTGTTGGGCGACTTAATCTTGCACTGAGTGTTAGGGTGTTATTATTTCTCATTCCAGCTGATAACATCCTATCAATGACTGATTGCAACAGCATATAAGCCAACAAATTGTGTGTGTCATGTAGAATGGTATCACTGAATTAAAAATCTGTCCTGTAAAAATTAAAAAATATATAACGTATGTTTTAAGATTTGTTCTTTTTAAACTGTATTTCAGAATTGCAACAGACAGCACATAATGCCTTTCAGCTGATTTGCTAGGATGGAGATGTTAAAAAAAGAGAGTATTTATTTTTGTGTTAAGAAAAAGGTTTGCTATAGGAAAGCTGGATCACATTTTTTAACAAATTAAACTAAGAACAATGCTCTTAATCTGAGTATTGGTGCCATCTGACTAAACATGAGTTGAGACCAGCTTAGAGTCACTCTAATGATGAGTTTTTTTAATTTCAGGATGTGGTGATACAGTATAATTTGATCAACTTGTTCCAGACTATTGAAAGATGTTGTACCTTTCACACCCCCAGGTGATGAAGCCTAAGTAACTTACAGACTTTTAGTGCTCCCCTGCTCCCCCTCCTAATTACCCAATCACCCAACTTTTACAAAATATCACACAGCCATGGGAACACCATAAATGACCTTTTTCCCCCATAGATTTGGATGATGTCATTCTGCACTTCCATAATTGGTAACACTTCAAAAACTAGTCTGATTCACCATCTGAGCTTGTTTCCTGAGAGTGAGGAAATGCAGTTCATTCACTGAGCCCACCGCGCAGACCCTTAGAACCAATTAGAGAACATTTCTCTGTGAACATTTCTCAGATCACTCCAGTCCTATTTGCCTTGAAAAGACACCACCCTAATAGTAATGAAGGAAAACAGAGTTTTCCACTGATTCACCATGTAGCTTATAGATTTTCCTTACTGCCGAGAAGAAGCTCACTGTATGTGAAGTTAATAATACAATCCAGCACGGATGGAGATGATCAATAGAACAGAATAAGGATGGGCATGCTCGCAAAACAAGATCATCTATGCACAGACACCAAAATGAGTCGCGTGCTCATCTGCTTGCATAGAGCAATAAACCAGGCAGGCATCATATGATGTACAACAAGCAGAGCAGCACACATACAGACACACAAACACATTCCACAAACAGAAGACATCATATCTGACATGACAGAAAGTGAAAGCTTTTGGGGAAGAGTGTCTGATGGCTGAACATGATGGAATGATTAATATATCTCACAAGTAAAATGAAGAGCAGGGGGTGGGAGTGGGGTGGGGTGGGCTGGGTGGTGGTGGTGGTGGTGGTGGTGGTGGTGGTGGGGTGTCTCTGGATTGTCTGTTCTTCATTTTTGATCTAGCTCAAACTCGGTGGGTGTATAGCTAGTCAAGTGTCAGGTCTGAAGATATTTGGATAGCAGCAGCTCTACTTACTCTTTCCCTTTTCTCTCTCCCTCGCCTTCTCGCTTTCTCTATCTCCTGTGTGAATGTGGGTGGAACCTACCTGCCCTGTGAAGTCCTCCCAGAGGCATGCCCTACCAGCTGGCTGGAATTCCGGTGGATGCACCTGCTTCCCACCTTCACCCACCTGTGCAAAAAAGACTCGCTAAACATCCATTCATTGCCAGATTGTTACAGCTTTCTCAGTGGTTCCCAGTTTGCCTCCTTGTTTTCCTGCCAGAAATTCCTGCCCTCTGTTATTTGGAGAGTCCCCGGACCCATGCTCCCGTCTTGGAAAATCATTCACCTGCCTGCCTGCTTTTCACTGTTCACCTAAAGGAGAAAGGAGAACCTAACAGATATCTTTTATAATCTCCGAAATTACCTCTACCCTCACCCTGCTGTACATCCTCTCCACTGTTAAAAAGCTTTTATATTGCTAAGTTCACTAAGTTTTGCCTCAACTTTTCAATCTGCCATTGTGAATCATGGCATGCTGGAGTTTCACTATAAATAAAGAAACATTTTTTACCAGTATAAACACTGGATAACCACAATTCTTACTTGAACAAAATAGCAGTAAACAAGGTGTTTCTGAGAATTGGTTACCCACACAGTTAACCACAATTACCCAGTGACTGGCCAAAGAAAGTCACACATTTCAATACTTTGTTGGTTCACATTTAGCTCTGATGGTAGCTTGCATTCACAATGTCATCATGTCAACAATATTATGCAGTGTCACAATATCTATTTTCACCCAGAGTTGCATTCATTTTTTGCTAAAATCTATTATGTTGGGAGAGTCAGGTTGCTGTGTTAAGCGTTCTTCAGTACATCCAAAAGATTCTCAATAGGGTTGATGAGTGGATTCTGTGGTGGCCAATCTATTTGTGAAGACAATGTCTCATTCTTCCAGTACCGCTCTTTCACAATTTAAGCCGGATGAATCCTGACATCGTTATCTTGGAATATGCCTGTGCCGTCAGAGAAGGAAAAAAAAATCCACTGATGGAAAAACCTGGTCATTCATCATAGTCAGGTAGTAAGCTGACTTTGTATTTTGACCACATAATGGTGCTGAACCTAGACCTGACCTACTGAAGCGATCTGAGATCATAACATTGCCTCCACAGGCTTGTAGGGTAGACACCAGGCATGACGGGTGCATCACTTTATCTACCTCTCTTCTTCCCCTGATGAACCTATCACTCTGGAACAGGGTAAAACTGGGCTCATCAGACCACATGACTTGTTTCCATCACTCCAGAGTCCAATCTTTACACTCTCTAGCTAATTGAAGCAATTTTTTCCCAATTAGCCTCACCGATAAGTGGTTTTCTTAAGGCTACATGGCTACAGTCCTAGTCTCTTGGGACAGTTTTATTTCACCAAATGTTTAATTGATCAGCAATCACAATCATTCAACAACATTTCTTCCATAAAGATGATGATTCACCATTATCCTTCCAAGTTTTAATAATGTGTCTCTTAACTCATTTTTAGTAGATTCATCAATCTCCTGAGTTGTTTTCGTAGCTTGACCGTCCTTAAATGGAGTAACATATTTTCCATGACCACGGGATATGTCTTCCAACATGGTTGTTTGAGAAATGAGAAACTACACACTGCATCTTAAAAATAATAATAACTGCAGTAATTATCCAGTGGAAGGCTGATTTAAACAGTTGATTTTTAAAAAATTATTTAATTCATATCTAATAATAATAATTACATACCGGGCGGCACGGTGGCGCGGTGGTTAGCACTGCTGCCTCTCACAGTTAGAATACCATCTGGAAGGCCTGGGTTCGAT
>JAVDPK010001279.1:420752-431368 GCA_034780415.1 Cichlasoma orientale | reverse complement strand
ATAAATTAATTGAGGGACTGGAAAAATAGGTGAAATTATTTTTTATTATCTTTTCACAAAACATGTTTCAAGACACATTCTGTATATTATGTTTTAGTAGAATGGGCAGTTATGTGGCTATGCAGTATACTGCAGCCAAAGTAGCTGGATAATTGCTGAGCGGAGTGTTCTGGTATATTTTTGTCAAATTATCAGGAACAAAGGCAGGGATCCACACCAATAAAACAGGCAGAATCAGCACCATGGACAGCTGCAGAATGAACTTTGTAATGCTGGGTGGAATCAGCACCATGGACAGAGGCATAAATAATTATCCTGCATCAACTGTTGTTTATAAGGACCAAAAAAAGAATTTTGAAAAAAAATTTTGAAGCCAGTGTCAAAGAAAAGTCCTTAAACAGGCAATACACTAATTTTCAACAAAGAAATGTATAACTTTGAGCACTAAAATGATACTGAATACTCTACAGCTCTGGATATTTTTTTCATTTACAAAGGCTCTATCATAAAATAGCAGAGGCAGAAGGCCATATTTATCTGTACTATAATGCAACATCCAGTGTGTTTGGAGTTTACCTATACTAAAGATTAAAAGCAAGGATACTGGGCGTGTGATGTATTGCAATCATAATGTAACCGAAACACAAAATGAACCCATCACTGCAAAAGAAACATCTGACCAAGCGATCTAATGAACAGCTTCAGAACAGCTGCTATATTCATTGTGAACTTAATTTTTGAGGTTAGCTTGCTTAGTTATGTTTTTTCTTTTCATTCTTGAAAGTGTTTAATAGTATTTAACCTGGAAGTCTAATTTTGTATGTTACAAGCAGTATAAAAAGGCAGCACGGTGGAGCAGTGGTTAGCACTGTTCCCTCACAGCGAGAAGGTCTGGTTTCGAATCCGCCTGGGCCTTTCTGTGTGGAGTTTGCATGTTCTCCCTGTGTTTGCGTGGGTTTTCTCCAGGTACTCCAGTTTCCTCCCACAGCCCAAAGACATGCAGTTAATGGGGTTAGGTTAATTGGTGATTCTATATTGCCCGTGAGTGTGAATGGTTGTCTGTCTCTGTGTTCGCCCTGTGACAGGCTGACGACCTGTACAAGGTGTACCCTGCCTCTCTCCCTATGACAGCTGGACCCTGAAAGTGGAAGAAAATGGATGGATGGACAAGCAGTATAAACTCGACCAAAATTCAATCACATAATTTCTGAATTTTCATTGTAAATTTATGTGTTGTTTTTTTTTTTTTTTCAACCTTAAATTACTTGTTTAGTAAGAGTAACATTAACATGACATTTAAGATGCCAAAACACCATAGCTGGGCATAAAATTTAATGCTATTAGGCATAAAGAACCATTTAATGAGAATTCAGTTTTAAGCTCAAAGCAATGCATTGAGTTAACAAGTGACCTTCCTTCACTCTGATAATGAGCTAAAGCATCAAATGATCTAAAATAAATAAGTGTAGTGGTTTACATGTTCAACTAACAAGCCAGATATCCGTGGTTTGATCCCAGGAGGAGACACAAATGCTTATTGCGTCAAGAGGGGCATCTGGTGTAAAACTCTGTCAAATCAAACACGCAGAGCTGCCTGCTGTGACGACCCCTTGTGAGTAAGGGAGCAACCGAAAGTAGCTTCTATTGTAGGTGGGTAGACATGTAACCTTTAGTTCCTCCATATTTTTTCATGGCTTCTAATAACGTTGTCACTTCAACATAGTTTAAGTTTCGTGCAGCCAAGAAATAACTTGAAGGGCTTACTTTAGTCTTTTTCATGAAGTCATTTTTATTACCTAGACAATTTGATTTGGAGTGATTTGTTTATGCCAGAGCAGAGGAGGCTCTTTTTTAATAATCACAGGATACATCTGCACTTCTCAGGTAAGCTCCACTTTAAACTCCAAGCTTGTGCGTATGTGTGTACAGTATGTGTGTTTAGGCAACCTGTGTAGGCGTATATGAGACAGAGAAGAAGAGAAGTGCTAGAGCTAGTGCTGCTGACAATATTATTCTCTCTCCAATACTCCTGTTCCCCCTCAGCTGCTTGAGCGACAGAAGGAGCGAGGGAAAGGTTACACCAGCAAGGGTGGGTATTGAAATTCAAGACCACTTCACCTAGCCCAGGAGTGGCTGTCTGAAGATTAATGAGCTATTTGGGGAGAGTTCAGCTATTTCACATGCACAGGGTCCACATTAGTGAAATAATTAATTTTACAACACTGGGGTGTTGTCACCCCTCAGTAGCGTGCCACGAGCCTATGATAAGCAATCCCTAATTAAACAACACACACAGGAAAAAAAAATGACATTCAGAGTCTTGGGAGGAAAAACAAGCTTGAGCTTGAGTCAAGCCACAGCCCGCTCCTTCCTTTCCCTCAAAGGACACCTTTGCATGAGTTACATTACATATATCAGAATACACTAATTGGATAGATATTGATTTTAGTGTCACGAGGCTATGTGAAATTCCAGGTGTGCTGGTAATCCAAGGCAAGTTTTTGTGATTGTAATGGGGTTGTCCCCGTTACACACAAATACTTCCCATTGCCTAAGAAATCAGCCCAGGGAGTTACCAGCTAACATTTGTTATGCTGTAACACTGGCACATGTCAGGGTCTGGGATATTATAGATAGACAGTCCATGTTTTAGTGGTCTATGCTTTGGATGTGGTAGAAGTGGATGGGTTTAATGACTGGAGCCATTTGAGAAAAGCCAAATCAGTATTGTCAGATGATTGAAGGTATCAGACGTTATTAGATAGTGCAGTCTTTGGGTCTGAGCCATTTGCTGCCATTTGGAGAAATGACCATAGATAGGGGTAAGTTTTGATAGGACTCCATGCAGTCCTGTGAAAAACTAAGTATTCCCCACGATTCAGTAGCCTGTAGAATCATCTTAACAGCAATAACTTGAAGTAGTCATTTTCTATATAAATTTATCTGTCTATCACATCATTGTGGAAAAATTCTGGAGGAGTATGCAGGCAGTTCCTGGAGGATGAAGGAATTGATAACACTGACAGGCCCCCACGCTCGCCTGACCTAAATCTAACAGAAAACCTCTGGGACATTATGTTTCGGTCCATCCGACACCACCGGGTTGCACCTCAGACTGTCCAGGAGCTCAGTGATGCCCTGGTCCAGATCTTGGGAGGAGATCCCCCAGGACACCATCCGCTGTCTCATTAGGCGCATGTCCCAACTTTGACATGCATGCATATAAGCACGTGGGGGCCATACAAACTACTGAGTACCATTTTGAGTTGCCGCAATGAAATTTCAGCAAAATGGACTAGCCTGCAGCATAATTTTTTCACTTTGATTTTTGGGGTGTCTTTGAATTCAACCCTCTTTACGTTGATACTTTTCATTATCATCAAACAATGTGGCATCCTTTTGTCCCTAACGCATTACCCAATGCATATCTGATCTGATGTGTTTTCACAGTGTTCCTTTATTTATTTATTTTGAGCAGTGTAGTTATGTGTAGTACTATTTTTGTGTCTGATCTGTAGATAAGCTGTTTATAATTACTTTAATTCCAAACAGTGTACCAACAGGGGAGAAGATTTAACTGTATGAAGTGTGGATGTGAGTGTTACACTGTACTTTACTTTGGGCCATGATGGCATTTACGTTCCGCTCAATGAAAAATAACATCTAGGCTAGGAGACAACGTCAAGTCTGCATGTTCGACCTCCCAGGCAAGGTAAAAATAAATGAATAAATAAAAAACTTGACAGCACAAAGCCTCTTTACAAAGGATCGGACAATTTAGAAAAGCCATGTGGTCTCTGTAGGTTATTTGTTGTTACGATGTTCTTCAGTTAACAGCACACTTTTTAACATGAAAAGCTGGATCTTACATGTCAGCTTAGCCCCAAAATCACCACTCAGAGCCAACAAAAATATATCTTAAACAAAGACAGCTGTAGGTAACTCTATAAAGATGCAGGAATGTAATAAACTTAGAAGAAAGACTAATATAAACAGAAGTAACAGACATAACTTGAGCTTTTGATACATTCTTATTAATATCCTGCAGTATATGTAAGAGTTTTGCACTGAATTTCCAAAAATAATACTATACATGCTGTAAATTAAAGCAGTTAACCAACCCAGACTATTAAGGCAAACCCAAACGCCCCCCCCCCCTCAAGACCTTTCTTCTCAGGTGCGCTGCTCACCTTTATGAGAAACGAGTGGGTTTTATGCTAATCTTCTCCCACATGTATGGACAATGCAGCTTGACTGTTGTGCATTAATAAATGTTAGCTGTAATTTAGAATCATGTGGTTAGAAAGGTTAGTCCACTCAGGATGTATTATGCTTGTGACATAATTTACAGAGAAAACACTTTAATGTTTCAAGGTGCATGCATACAGTCATGGAAAAAAAAAAACATGCTTTTGATAGTTGTTACCATGGTTTATAAATTGTAAACAACTACTTGATGGCAAATGGTCAGCACGTGCCCTGAGAGGTGTAGCCATCTAATAAGCTGCATTTACTTTATAACCTTAAAATGCCACATGCAGGCACTGTGCAAATAGAAAACAGTATTATTTATAGTCTATAAAATTTCAGCCTAATGGAATAGTGTATTGGCTGCCCTGGAGGAAAAATCTGTGGTAAAGAAGAATCAATTTCTGTGTATAAAATGCCATGGTGATTGTATGATTTATGTCCGTACACATTAGATGCAAAATGGAATAAACTTACTTAAAAAATATATTTGTTCATTAAACCCTTGGTCACATTAAAACCATGCTAATCATCAAACTGTGGTATATATGCAGTTTGGATATACAGCTGGCTATTCTGACTGCTTTTACATGAATGCAGCGGATAACAACGCAGCAGAGAAGACTCAACCTTTAATGCATTTTGATTGTGATTTTGTGGACTAAAACATGAACAAATATGGTACATTAACTTTTACAGTACATTTACACCTACTGGGGAAGTTACCAGTTAATCTGAGCTGTCTCCTTAAAACTGGAAAGGAGAAAAAAAAAAACAGCTACTAAAGACAATACATGAACATAAAAAAAAAAAAAAAAACATTGGCATATTTCAACTTCACGTTCTGGTGCAGTTGGTTACAAAGCAGTGATTTAACAGCTTGTTTTTCTTCCCTAGTTTTGCATATTTAATAATGATGATAAAGCACCATGCTGTTTGCTTTATGCCACTTGGTGGGGAAAAGTCTGCTGTAGGCTACTCCATGTGTGATAGTTGTCCTGGGGCGCAAAAATACATTATATCTTTCCAGATTTGAGTTCTGACAACATTGTGAAATTAATTTTCAGCTGCCAGCACTCAAGGTACACTATGTAGAAAAAAGTACTGGCTCACCTACACGTTACACATACAGGAGCCGCTCAGCCATGGAAACCCGTGCCATGAAGCTCCTGGTGCACAGTTTTTGTGCTGATGTTAATGCCAAAGGAGGTTTGGAACTTGGTTTGGAACTTGGAACTTATTGAATCAGAAGAGTACTGGCAACTTTTATGCACTTTGCACTCAAAAACCCCACTCTGTAATTTTGTGTGGTCTGACACTTCGCGGCTGATTTGCTGTGTTTCCTAAATGCTTCCTCTTTGCAATAATACCACTTACAGTTCATCGCGGAATAGCTAGGAGGGTATTCACGAATGCCTTGTTGCAACAGTGGCATCATGTTACAATACCATGCTTGAAATCGGTGAGCTCTTTAGAACTACCCATTCTTTCTCAAATGTTTGTAAAGGCTGACTACATGGGTAGGTGCTTGATTTTTATACATATATGACTGAAAATCCCAGAATTCATAGATTAAGAGGTGTGGCCTTATACTTTTCTCCATATAGAATATGGCTAATCAAAGTGTGTATGAATTTTCATTACTATTCAGGCTCTTCTTCCACACGTCTATATGCAAATGGGCAAAGATATGGTGTAATATGATAGAAATGGCTCTATTGACTTATTGTTCTTATTATTAAGGTTCAATACCAAAGAAAATACAAAAATCCACAACTGATTGGCTTGTTTCCAATCATATACTGTGCATAGTATATACACCCAGCCAGGCACGCACACTCAGAGCCGCACAGTCGTAAGTCATCAATCACACATACAAATGCCTTGAAGCTAGACTGATGCACTGGGGCTTCCTAAACAAGCAACACGCAATGCAATTAACCATAAATTACCAGACCTGCTCATACACAGGCCATTACATGCTTTTCCTCCTCGCAGTACAGTTCAATTTTCCCATGGGTTCTCACACTTACTCAGAGAATCAACAAAAATGCAGGTTGTACTTGCAGATGTTGTGCTCGACTTCCCCAGACAGGGGAAAAAATGCCCACCCACAAGCACATGGATGCCAACACTTATGAAAAGAAAGCAGCCATACACATATGCTCATTTAGCAGGTGCCAAAAACCACTAGTGAGTCCAGCAATGTATGGGGTGAAGCAGAGGTATAGACAAATGTTGCAGAGGTTTGCAGCAAATTATTTTCGCAAGCTTTTGCAACATTTCATGCTCAGGAGTTTTGGGCGGAGTCCATATTTATGCATTCAGTAGCTTTGAAACTGGTTGCTCTAAAGTTGTGCTTGTCAAATCTGTAGCTGCAGTGGCTGTGGGGAAAAATGACATTGACTTTGAAATGAACGTTTTATGCATCAAACATCATGAATAATTTTACATTTAAACCCATCTTGATGTGTTTTCTATTTCATGTGCAAAGCAGACTAACCAGAAGACCTCAAAGGAACCGTTGCTTCTTTGTATTGTCTTTGTCATGGCTTTGCAGTTGTGTTAACATTAAGTATTTGCCGTTGCCTGTATGTGTATGTCATCTGTAAAGTGTCCTCCATGCCATTATATTTATCAGTGAATGCAATCAAGTCAAATAAATGTAAGAGGTCTGCACATATGCAGAAATTTGGATTCATTCAGCATAACAATGTGCATGCATCAATACCCCCTTTTATCACCAGCCCTGAGAGCTAAACAAGCCTCCCCTGACAGCAAACCCAACATCCCTCCAAGTTTGTCGCTTTCCCTCACCAGCTTGCCTGATAGGTAACACAGTCAAAATGGGCAGAAGTAATGGGAGACAACACAAGCGCAGACAGTGCCAAGAGCTCGCGGGTCCTGCATGTAGCGAGCTGTGCCCATGCGACAGATGGATGTAGTCTCTGGACTGATTATTGTGCTCACTGGCCTGTGCTTCAGTGGCCGCGGCAATGAAGGAGTTCACAAAAAGCCGGCCAGCTATTTGTTCTGTCTCCAAAACAGGTGCTACACATGTTTGAGCCCCCTCATTCCGCTGCAGTTTGTATAGGTGGATGATCCAACCAAGCATATCTGACATGAAGGTCAGACAGACATTATTCCCTACCAGAATGCATAAATGAATCTAAGGCAAGTCAAACTATGTGCATGAATAAATTCATCATGAAACATAATGGTATACCACAACAGGGTGGAAAACAAATATGCAGTCAAAGTCAAGGTCAAATTTATTTACAGAGCCTTTCAACAAAACACATCACTAACTGCTTTACAAAGCAACAAATGACATAGACAATGTATCAACGCTACATGTGGTTTCTCACTGCTAAGTCTGGTTAATGCATCCCAACTTATTTAATTTACTTAATTGATTTTTTTTTTCTTCTAGTTTACCTGCCACAGTGGTCTTGTATTCTATTAGGGTACTATATAAAAAAAACGGGAAAAATCAATAGGCATCTTTCAAGACTGAAGGAGCACCTCTTCTTGATCATGGTGTGATGACACAGGAAGCTTGCCAGACAGCCAACCAGGACGCCAGGACTGATGGTCTTCAAAGCCAAGTGACAGTGAGTCTTATCTGTGGTGAGCCATATTTCCTGTGCCTCCCCAAAGATCTAGCCGGACAGTGTGTGTTATCCCTTCATCCTGATAAACCTCATCACCCACACACAGATCCTATACAGTATGTCACATCCAGGCTATAAGCTGCAAGTGCTCTACTGTCCCCCAACAGCAACCATGACAGCCATCCTCTCGACTGGGAAAACAAACATAGTTTTTGTTCCACAGCCCAACTAATACTCTGCTGACACACATACCCTTCTCTGCTTCTCACTCCTCACACTTGTTCGTACATTTCATCCTCTCTTTAAAGATCCCTTCTTACCCCTTTGAGATTAGTGGTGGGTAAAGATGAAAAATAGCGTTTTCAGCACAGTGACATCTAATCTGTTTGGTGAGCTTTAATTTCCCTCGACGATATAAGTGCTGGTGGGCCACAAGCTCACGACAGACATAGTTTTGTCAAAGGATGAGTATGACACCATAGGAGAACAGACTTTTGCTCAGCTTTGATTCTATTTTCTTATCCTAAAACCTTTTTCACTCATTACAATTTTATCCATGCTTGCATATAGAGTGAATTTTGGGTGCTTCGTTTTCCGATTCATTGCGGCTGGAAAGATTTGCTAGAAGTGATTTTTTTTTTTTTGTCAGCTGTTTAAGCCAATTCTTCATGATCTTTGAAAGCTGAACTTATTAAGTTGGCTTGATATCAGCCAGATTTGACCAATCCAAAAACTAGGAAAAGTTTCTTGATTTTCTCTATGCATTAAATGACTGCTGAAAATAAGCTTTCCTTTTGCTTTCTACCAATGTTTTAAATCTAAATCTATTTTAAAACACACATTGGAATTTTTTTTTTCCATAATAGCAGCATGGCTTTACAGATGATAATGTCAGTTGGTTGGCCAGTGACTTGGTAGCCCACCTCAGTCTAACTCAGTCTGGTAATGGTAGCTAGCTTGGTAGGAGGGTGCTGTTAGGTGCTGTATGTTAAATACTAACAAGAAATTACTAAATGCTCAAAAAGGCATGAACGCCATAAACATGATGTAGAAATCCAGTTTACTCCAGATTAGTTGAGGTCATGTCAAGCATCCATGCCCCTAATAATGCATAACAATAAGGCTATAGATGTGTTTTTTCTGGCATTTTAACATAGGGGTCTATGGGGATTAGTCCAGACTGAAATAACAGTCTAAAGAAGAGTGCATCTTCTTTAGAGAATAAATCTTGCGCTTTAGTCACACAAGCCTACAGATTGGACCCCTAGCAACTCTGGGAAACAAACAAAGAAACAAAAAAACTTTATTATTTGTGGTTGCTGGAGGCTGCTGGCTGTTGCTAGGTGAAAGAGCAAAGAGGGTGCACCGAAAACCCCCTTGTGATTGCTTTGGTTAGACTGCCATGGCCATGTGTCATTTGCATGGAAATCCCCAACTTGTCTGCATGCACTAGCTAGCTAACCAGTAAAACTTGAAAAGTGTGATACAAACCAGAAATGACGGCTATTCACATTCAAAGTGAATGCTGTGTCGTACTGTTAAAAGCACTACAGTTCAAAAGGCACAACTTTTAGTTTGAAGGGAAACAATCCCCATTTCTGATTTGCATTGCAGTCTTCACAGTTTCCCAACCACTTAGCAAGTAGTTGTCAGATGTAGACAAGTATGTGCCTTCTATGCAAACTATGGGTGACTGCACCAATCTGCTACTGACCAAAGCAACCACAATGAGGTTTTCAGTTCAGTATCATATACCTTTTTTGTGACCAATTTCACCTAGTGACAGCAAGCAACTTACCACAACCACTCTCCGAATGGTAGGGAAATCGACATTTTTCCCTAACGACAGGTGGTTACCAGGGCATCACTGACTGGGTTCCAGACCTGTGTGTCTGGGGATTAGCAACTGATATCAAAGTGACTCCCAGCAACCACTCATAACCAGTCAGAGAATACTCTTTTTTCCTTTGTGAGTGGGACATTACGGAGTGTGGTGATCGCTTGACTCTCAGTCAACACAAGACAATTCACTTTTTTTTTTCTTAAAAACAAACTATTGAATGGACAAGCAAAACATTTTGTAGAGATATTCATGGTTCCCTGATAATGAATACATTTCCTGATCCCCAACTAGCCTGTGGCTCTGAGTGACTCTTGCTATACTTTGGGATTTCCATGCTCCACATTTTTTTTTAGCGTTAATAAGCAAAGATTATTATACTAAAACACTTAAAGGTACAGTAAGTAACAGTTTGAGGTTATTTATTGAAAAAAAATAATGTCGTACTTATAAATATATATTGATTAGTGTGTAATTAGTGAGAGAGAGACCCGGGCCAAGGTGGAATCGAACACAGGCCTTCCAGATGGTATTCTAACTGTGAGGCTACAGTGCTAACCACCGTGCCACCGTGCGGCCCGGGCCGTGCTCTCACTGTGTGGAGTTTGCATGTTCTCCCCGTGTCTGAGTGGTTTTCCTCCGGGCACTCCGGTTTCCTCCCACAGTCCAAAAATACGCGCTTACTGGGGTTAGGTTAATTGGCTAATCTAAATTGCCTATAGGTGTGAATGAGAGTATTAATGTGAGTGCGAATGTTTGTCTGTCTCTCTGTGTTAGCCCTGCGACAGACTGGCGGCCTGTCCAGGGTGTCATGGTATGTGTGGGGTGTTTGGAACAGTTGGCTCTCCTCCCTTTTGGGTGGAGTTTTCCTGTTCGGCTGGCTGTTACACCTGTGGCTCATCAGCTCATCAAGA
>JAVDPK010001279.1:406116-420265 GCA_034780415.1 Cichlasoma orientale | reverse complement strand
CTGGGATAGGCTCCAGCCCCCCCGCGACCCTGAAAAGGATAAGCGGAAGCGAATGGATGGATGGATGGATGGATAGTGTGTAATTAAATTCAGTTGACTACAATCTACTGATGTTTAGTGTTGAAATTTTACACACTGTACCTTTAAGTTACAAAGGACATGCTTTACATAGAACTTCCGTTTTAAATATAGAAAATAATGACATTAACACTGTGTAAACCCAGCCTAAAAAAGCCAGAACAGTGATTAGTCATTTTGAAACATTGTATGGATGAAATATTTTTTCATTACAAATTTCAGTAAAAGCAAGCAGCTCAGAAAGTGTGTACAAAATTGCATCATGTTAATAACAACTAATGCGGTAATGGGAGTCTTTGAGAAAAAAATATCTGTAGTGAGTTAACTTTTCAGTGGGAAGGTCACTGGGTAAAAATGAGATACTGTAGCTGAAGTGGTTTAAGCTAGACAAGCATGTTAAGCAATGTTGTTCTCAAAAAGTCCAGTTTTGGATTTACTCATTCTTTGTGTATTGCTGTCAGACTTGTACTAGATAGGTTGAGGATGTCACATCATGACCAGCTGAACACTTACCTCACAGCTGAAAGAATTTGGGGTCTAGAAAGAGTAATGTCAGTGCATTCAACTAAGTCAGATTAAGGAGTGTTTCTCTTTTCTAAAATGAGAACATTATGTGTCAGACTTCTCTCACTGAGTAGCCTATGAGTTTGCAGTAAAGAGACTACGAGGTTCATTTGTATGGACAAAATAGGGGCTATTTTTCACTCTAACAAGTGTAATGTGGCTGTGCTGGCATAATGTGCAAGTAAGATGAGTAACACAGGAGTTTCTCATTGGCTTCAACCTCCTCATGCAAAAACACTGTCATTTAGGTTTAAATTAAATTAGTGTGCTTGACACTTTGACACAGCAGTGAGGTGCTTCGCTCCCATCTGCCCCCAAGAGTCATCGTCCAATTTCATGAAATCAGAATTATGTTGTCATTTTCCTGCCTTGTCTAAAGATCCATCGCTATCTCCTTTATGTGGCAAATTCCCACTGCACCTCTTTGGAGAGACAGATTGAGATAGATCTCAGACAGAAAAAGCCATGCAGGGGGAGAGGGGGCAGGGGTTGACCGGAGAGGTAGTTGAGTGAATCATATCTTCATTTGCTACCACTTTGACATGTGTCACAGTGGAGCCTGCTGCGGTTTCATAACAATGAGGACCCCCAGAGTTCACCAGCGGGCGTCTGCGATATCTGCCTGATAAATATACTCGGGGGCTTCGAGGCAGCCATGCAGCAAGCTAAGTTAAAGACCAGTGTCACATCAAGTGGTCACAAAGTGTTATCAGCTCAGCGTGTGATAGGTAATGACAAGCGAGTGCTCAACAGAGATCGCCACATATTCCAGATTCCCTAAAGCTTTAAATACATATATTTGTTTCTAAACATATTTGCAGTTACGTTTTAATGGAATGCAATTCTAAGAGACAGATTTGAATGAAAAATAAATTCTTACAAATATTATCCAAAAAGTACTGTGTAAAAGTCTAGCACTACCCCTCATTTCTTTATATTTTGCCAGGAAAATGTAAAATGTTTATTGAAATGTAAGAACATACATAGCAATATAGCATATGAGGCAAAAACAGAGTTTGTACAATTCTAATAAGCTTGAAAGTCAATATTTGGTACGACCACCTTTATGCTTCAACACAACCTGAACTCTGAGGCAGCTTTCTAGTAATTTCTTTAAATAGTCTTCAGGAATAGTTCTCCAGGCTTCTTGAAGGACATTCAAAGCTCTTCTTTGGATGTTTCTGCCTTTTGTTCTGTTCCCTGTCAAGATAATCCCACACTGCTTTTAATAAGGCCAATCCATGACTGATAGTGCTCCATTGTCTGTTTTTCTGTCCAGGTTTTGCTTTTAGTACACTAGCAGTGCGTTTGGGATCAATGTCATTCTGAAAAACAAAGTTGATTTTCAGTTGAGTTCTTGTGTAATTTGGCATATCTCAGCCTTTTCTCCCTGTTTCCCTTCCTTAAGAATGGCTTCCTGACAGCTACCTTTCCACTGAGACCATTTCTGAGACCAGTAGATGGATCAACTGAGGTGCGAGATGTTTCTGTCAGGTATTGGTTGGATTTTTTTCCCTGTTTTTTCATCTTGTCTTTTTTGTTCCTCCACTTGTCTAGTTTCCTAAACCTTTTTAAGGATGCACTGCACACCATGCCTAGATAGGCAAAGTTTTAAGCTAATCGATCTTTGGGAATCACATCGTTGGTGCAATAATATTTTGAAATTGGAAATTGTGACACCCTTTTCCACAAATGGATGCAGCACAATTAGGAGTACACAAAGGGACAACTTGTAGTAAAAGTCAAAGAGTATTTAAAAGTTCTATGCAATATTAAGTCTTTAATTTTTAGTAAAAGTTTAGGTATTAAACCTTAATGATGCAACCTATTTCCTGCAGTAAACCATCTTGAAAAGATGTCAGTGAAGGTGAGAGTGTAATTGCCTACGATTTGATAGGATAACTCTTCAACACCTCTGTCTGTCAGCCAGGTGGAGACTGATTACCAGTCTCTGATATGGTGCAGAGCATTAACCATGTCAAGCATTTGCACAGAATGGTTCTCCATCACCTCCCTGAGCACTTAGCCTGGGCAGTGGGGGGAGACCTACTTCATCCCACCCCTGATAGCTGAGACTATTAGCGTGATGCACGGCATCTCATTCCTCATCCTACATGGGAAGGGTGATGGATCCACTCCAGCCCAGATCCAAATGGGGCTACCTCATTTGGAGCTGGAAAATGGGGAAAGGGGTGTGCCGTTGTGGATGTTTGATGGAGAGTTATGAGGTTGAGTCATGTGTAAACAGTGAAGAGGTACCTCCTGTCTGATCACGGGGATCACAGGTTCAAGTCTTTGACAAAGGACAGCAAAAGATTTCATAATTAGGAGTCATATCACCTCTTCTTCTTCTTCTACTTCTTCTTAACCGTCAACACGATGAGTAATAATGTTTCAATAAAGGCGCTATTCATTAAAAACTCTTTTTTTAATATTCACAGTGATAGGAAATTGAGCCACACAACACACAGACAAAAAAAGAGGTAAAATGAGTGGTAAGAAGTCCTGTAAAAGCAGACACGATCTGAATAAAGGAAACTCTAATCTTCATTTTTAGAATTTAAATCAGGCTAATGAAAACAAAAAAAAAGTATTTGATACTTTTAGAGTTTTTCTGCACTGATAAAAATTCTATTAATTTGCTAAACTTTCAATTCCCTTCCGTTGGCAGAAAGCAAACTGTGTTGTTGATGGTTAATCACCAAATTAAAAAAAAGAAAGAAAGAAAGAAAGAAAGAAAAATAAATAAATAAACAACCTTGTTAACAGCAAAGCATGCACCTTTCAGCTCAAGTCCTTTCTGATAATGAAATATAAAACCTGCTTACTGTTCATACTCAGCTATCAAGACATTTCTCATAAATACACACACGCACACACGCAGGCACATTCACATGCTGCATGCAGCATAATGAATAATCACAAAGTCATAATTACCTTCTAACAACCTTTTTCTCACTACAGTGCATCTTTGTGATTGAAGTCCACCCACATTGAGTTAATTGCATTTATTCCCTGATGCCACAAATATGCAATTAAAATGCAGGCATTATACCCAGCCCTGCAAAATCATCAATACAGTATGCAGTTAAAAATAGAACCAGTGCTTGACTCTAAAGAGCAAGATGAAATTTGTTTTGGGCTGTAGTTTGTACCTGTAGTCTTCACTCATATACATTTGTTCTGTTTTCCATTATTTTCAGTTTACCTCAATGGAAAAGATATTACATTTATTATACTGTGATATTAAATTATTGACAATCAGCCTTATATGCAGTGATATTATGCAGTGAAAGTAGAAAAAAGTTTTTAAGCTGAATACGCAAAAGAGAAAGTTTGTTTGATTATACCAGCTTTTACCATCTAATAGAGGGTTAACATTTTTTTACTACTTTAATGAACAAAAATTAAGATTGATGCAGCAAGGTTGTACAGAATGTGGTTATTTCACACTGAACAATAACCAATTGCTGCTCAGACATTGTTAACATTCCTTTTTTTTTTGTATGACATCATAATTAGAACTCCCTCTAAAACTAACTAAAAGAGGTGTGTGGTCCTACCTCAGGTGCTGCCCTGTAGGACCTCTTCTTGGGGCTCTTTCTGTGGGAAAAAATACCCACCGCAGAGCACTTCTGAGCAGCCCTGAACAATTGCTAGGCAGGATTTGCCAACTATTTTTCAAAACTACCAACCTATTAGAAGCAAGTCAAGTCTCAGCAGACCGCTATTGTTTATAACAGCACCTCTAATAATGGAAAATTTACCATAAGGAATATAAAGATTTTGCCAAATCTGGGATAAATTTTATCTTGTAGAGAGAGACACACTTGTCATTATCTCAGCTCACTCTATTGTTGGAACTGACGCGGCTAAAGTTGTTGCAAATTTATTGCCATGTCATAAGTCCAGTGGATCCAAAATGGAAAGAGAAAAACTGAAAGTGCTGATTAAGGGGCCATTTCTTGATAATATTGGCAGTAACTGCCGTGAAAGGCAACTAAAGTCTACAGTTTACAAGTACTGCTTAGTATTACTAAATATGTGAAAAAGGCAACCATTTGTGTCTCCAGAGCTGATAAATTCAGAGAAATCTGATAACTTAGTTGCCAGTGAAAAGTTTGAAAATGAAAAAAAGCAAAAAAACAGTCGAGTGCAGAGTTATAAAGAAGTGAGGTTATCAGACAACTGTACCGGTGTGTCTGTTCATACAGGATTGGCGTAAGCAATACAGGTTACTCCTACCTTCTGGGGTATGCGCAGACCCCAGAGGTATATTTTTCTCATATCTAATAAATGTTCTTTTGCTTTTTAATCATTCCAGTTTTTTTTTTCTTAGAACTTTGTCAATCAATTTGTTAATGATTTAACATTATTGCTTTTTATTTGTGCTTTTTTTTTTTTTTTTTTTTTTAGGACTTATTAAAAGTACAAATGTTTTACAGTTCCAGGGGTCCCCAGTCAAAAGCACACATTTCCACCTATGCACTTTTAATAAAGGGAGCTATTTATACAGTTACTGTTTGCCATGGGTCCTAAATTTAAGTGTCACATAGTATCAGGTAAAGTAGGGGCACTCTTTAGAACTTCCCAGACTGGAAATGATGAGAACATTAGAGGTGTCACCAGATCTACAGGACCAGAGACTGCTGGGGCATGCCATGGTCATGTCACAAGGAGAGTATACTGCTACACTGCAAGCCCCAATCTGAGTAGAAATGACCCTCTTGGGAGTAAGCAAAACGTGGCCTGCTGGTTGTTCAATGCACAATTCAATAGAAAATCCCCTGAAAATAGTTGTTTCTTTTGATGTAAAAGAGGCTGATCTACGTTTCCTATCCTCACCTATGGTCACAAGCTCTGGGTAGTGACTGAAAGAGTAGAGCTGCTCAAAATAGAGCTGCTATTCCTCCTCATCAAAAGGAATCAGTCAGTTTGGGCATCTGACCAAGATGCCTCCTCAACACCTCCTAGGTGAGTTGTTTTCAGCAAGGAATGGAGGCCCTGGGTCAGACCCTCAACACGCTCGAGAGATTATGTCTCTGATTGGCTGGTTGGGTGTGTATTTCAGTTATTCAGTCCGATTGATCTTTATGAGTTAAGTTCAACAGTTACTTCCTCCAAACCATCAACTTGTGTATTAGACCCCATTCCTAGAAAACTGCTCAAAGTAGCCCTACCATTAATTAATGTTTCAATCTCAAATATGCTCAATGTATCTCTATTAATGGGCTACGTACAGGCCTTTAAAGTGGAAGGAATTAAACCATTACTTAAAAAGCCATCACTTGCCCCAGCTGTCTTAATTATAGGCCAAGCTCCAAACTTCCTTTTATCTCAAGAATTCTTGAAAGAGTAGTTTTAAAAGAGATAACTGATCATCTGCAGAGGAATGCTTTAATTGAAGAGTTTCAGTCAAGCTTCAGAATTCATCACAGCACAGAAACCGCATTAGTAAAGGTTACAAATGATGTTCTCAGGGCCTCTGACAGTGGACTCATCTCTGTGCTTGTCCTTCTACACCTTAGTGCAGCATTCAATACCGTTGACCATAATATTTTATTACAGAGATGAGAACATAGAGTACCATAAGTATTAAAGGTACTGTGCTGCAGTGGTTTGAAACATATCTATCTAATAGACTCCAATTTGTTCATGTAAATAGGGAGTCTTCTTCACACACTGGAATTCCACAAAGTTCTGTGTTAGGACCAATTCTCTTTGCATTATACATGCTTCCCTTAGAAGGCATGGCGTATTTGTTCATTGCTATGCAAACAATACCCAGCTTTATCTATCCATGTGGCCAGATGATACACGCCAATTAATTGAACAGCAGGAATGTCTAAAAAACATAATGTCCTGGATGAGCTCTAATTTCCTTCAGATAAAATGAAGTTATTGTTCCCTGAACCCTCCCTTAGTTACATTGTAATAGGGCTGGGCTGCTTGGGGCGATCCATGTTGCAGTTTTGCTTCTTCACTCACCTCTTTTCACTCTCTATGTGTTTATACACCACCATGTATTGTATCATTAGTTAGCATTAATCTCTTTTGTCCTGTCTCCCCTCACATCCAACCAGAGCAGATATCTGCCCCTCCCCGGGCCTGGTTCTGCTTGGCTTCTTCCTGTTAAAAAGGTGTTTTTCCTTCCCACTGTTGCCAAGTGCTTGCTCACAGGGAGTTGTCTGATTGTTGGGATTTTCTCTGTATTATTGTAGGGTCTTTACCTTAAAATATAAAGTGCCTTGAGGTTGTGACTGTTTTTGTGATTTGGTCCAATATAAATAAAACTGAATTGAACTGAATTTAATCATTTTACATTGGAGTCAAAATGACCACAATTGATAAATGCAACCAATAATGTCAATTTTAAATTACTGAAAATTAAGTAATACCAGAGACAAAGAATGGCAAATAATTAAGTAATAATGTGTTTGTATTTGGGATCAAAGCTGCGATTTGTATTAAAGAAAACGTAATTATAAAATATGCAAATGAATTGTAACGTGGCAAAAAATAAGAAAAAAATAATTCTTTAGATGACATTAATTGCATAACTAATAATGCTCTGAGAAGAAATAATGTTTGATGTTATTATTTTTCTAATATATTTGCTTCTTGTAGTAAATTATTCCTGGAGTCCCCAGAGACCTGCGTCGGTAGTGCTTGTATGTTAAATCTGTTAGTAGGATGAGGGTTAAAGTGGCTGCAGAACTAAATGGTTATGGGCTTGAAGTAGATGGCTGATCACCGGGGAGTCAATAATAATTGAAAGAATACTAGTGTTGGAATAATAGCAGAATTTCCAGCAATAATGTGGCTAGAATTTTACCGAGGGAACAGGTGTAAAACAAGTCTTCAAGTCCAAATAGATAATAAAAGCTGCTCTACTTTGTTGTTTCTGCCACATTTCACAAAGAGTTGTAAAGATTTGCAATACAAAATTTTGCAATATAAAAATGAAATTAATGTACCAATTCAGTAAAGCATGGGACCTGAATAAATGACACAGGAGGAAGATTGTAAACTCTGAAAACCAAGAAATACAAATAAAAACAGGAAGTGGCAGAACAGAAACCCAAAACAAGGACAGTTTTCTGTAAGATATACTGTAATAAGCAAGTCTTTAGAAGGGTTAACCCATCCAGGCACAGGGAGAACATACAATCTCCACACAGAAAGGTGTTAGCTTGCCTCCAGGTTTGAACCAAGAATCCTCTTGCTGGTCATGTTTGCATGACTATACTAGAGAATTAGAGTGATAAAGATTTTGTGCACATGCAATAGGTACAGTATGTTTGCATTTGTGTCTGCATCTGTTTGTATGCAGATATCATGACTACAGAGGCAGAAACTCTTAATAATGCAGCTCATTGAGCAGGTTGGCCCCGTCTCCATTAGCGCAGGCAGGTTGGGAGAAATGCTGATGATGCAATGTGCTGACCCAAATACTCAACCTGCTCCCAGCAGACTGTGCCAGCTGGGGCAATCTCTGTCTCACTTGCTTTCTACCTCTGCCTCTTTCATAAACCTTTACCACTCCTTTTTTTTCTTTCTCTGACTGTTTAAAAAAAAAAAAACAAGGCTCAGTGGTGTAACTTCTTTCTTTATTGTCCTGTTTTTGCCCTACTCTCTGCCTGCTTAAACGTGGTTCTCTGTGTGCAAGACAATTACACTCACAAGCCCTTAGTGTCTTCTTTCTGGTCTCATTTTCCTCGCAACACCCTGTGTAGCCTAGTCTGAAAAATGCCTATTGAGTGAATGATATGTCATTGAGTAAGCCAGGAATCAAAAGCAAAGACGCTCATTCATGGTGTGCAAAAGCATCGTAGACATAAAGGCTGATGAAACCGCTCACCACTAGCTGACAGGGGGGAAAATTGTGCAGAAAATGTATCACAGATAAAATAAGAGAAGCCTTTTGATCAGCTACACAAGATAACGTCAACCAACACGCTGCTCAACCGTGCTCTCATGCTGGTTAACTACAAAAGTACCAGATGACCAATTTCTCGCTCGTTGCTCTCACTAGACAGGCAGATCAAAAAAAGCCACTACAAAACACTCAGGCCTTTTATAACACCAGTGTGTGCCCAGGGGAACTGCTGTAGCTGTATCCACATGCACACACACACGCACACACATGCAATAAAATTCCTGTAGTGTCATATTATATGACAGCCATTGTATCAGTGGGGATGACACTGGTAACAGAAGCAGACTTGTGACCAGAAGGTCCTTTGTTACGTTTTCTAAAGCCATTGGTAAAAGCATGGGCGGAAATAATGACGCATTTTTTGGGGTAGGTTTTTGTAATTTGTCGAAAACTACTGAGGACATACCAGTCCCAGAGTCAATTCAGTGAAATAGCCCTGGTCAAGTGACAAGTCAAGCACAACAAGGCTCAGTTCAATGTTCAATGAAACCAGACACAAACAGTGCAAGACAACTGACATGTTAGCGATGGTCATATCCTATAAAACATCTCAAAGTGGTCTGTTTAGAACAATCAAATGACCGGTGTCGACGTCTTCTTTTCCCAGGGCATTTTTTAATGAGAGACTATCTGCGATTGCTTCACTTATTAGGAAGTACAATGGCAGAAAATGTTTGATTTGCATTCGAAGTAACCAAATACATGCATTTGTATCAGGAATGTTAACACAGACACTCAGTTCTTCATACTACCAGGACATAAACATTGCAGTGCAACGGGCCATAAGATCAATTATTATTGTTCACCTCGTTCAGCAATAGATTTGACTTAACAGTTATATAAATGAAAATCTTTGAGACTGCCACTTCTAAGTGTAGATAAGTGTAGTAATGTGAATGTATAGCAAGATTTTTAAAGGAGGGCAGGTTCAACTCTGTTCAATCATCTTTTCTTTGATAAAAGAAAAATGCTCACATTATTCAATCTTGTTTTTCTCCTTGTTTGAAATGGTGAGACGAGACATGAATGCCCCGCGCCGCTGAGGATTCTAAAAGCTGAAACCTGAGCTTTTCTAACAGAAAGCACGATTCAGGTTGTTCATATCAAATGGCACATTGGCTTCACGTGAAGATGGGAAAGAAGGAAATTGACAGCTAATGGTTCATCCGCTGCCTCTTTTGACTGCATTTTCATAATGAACACTGGTAACATTGAATGCTCAGATTGCAAATGTGATGTGGCGGCGTTCGTGTCCCTCGGTGATAGGACACGGAGTACAGAAAATGTATCACTGCCACAATATCAAAATTCAAATTATACAGCAGAGATAATTCTGTGTAACTATAGCAGTTCTAAAACTTGAATCCTTTTTGTGGCTGGATCAGTTTGGTTTTTAGCAAGGGGGCTTATGCGTATAATTACATAGTCACACTTATTTTCTGCATGACAGCCTTCCTGCCATAATAGCTTCTGTTTTCAGGAGGAAAAAGAAGAATGAGTATCAGGTAAATTGCAATTCTCTCACCGTGTTTTTTTTTTTCCCCACTAAGCCTGTGTCCGAAATTACTTTTCTGTGTCTTTTTCTGACAAGAACGATTGTATACCCAAAATGGGGAATGCTAAAAGCACCAGTTAATATGGGATAGATGAGAAGGCGAGGTAGATCTATTTCCTTGTTATGTTTAATGTCGGATACTGCTATAAATTCTTTTTTCACGGACCTCTCGATATATTCTGACTACTCTAGCCTCCGACTGCCTGCCACTATCAACAACTGCATTAACAAAGAATTATTTCCACATGCTGCATTTAAAATCTTCATTTGCATATTTAGTAGCACCGGTAATGTCCTGGTACCCCACTTATTGACACATTGTTGAGTTTTATCCTTTATTTTCATCCTTTATGATGACATTTGCGGACACTGGCAGCAGAGCCCAAGTTTCTGTGGTGTCAACGAGTTAAAGAAAAGGTCATTGACAGGAAAATGTCGTCTCTTGCTTGGCCTGCATATTCCCTCTAATGAGAGGGGCAGAGGGCAATATTAACACATTCATTAAGAGGTCATGATTTACACTTATTATTCCATTATCGACCTTGATCTGAAATTTGCATCATGCTTTCTTCGTTATTCAGTGGCAATCAATGTGCGCTAGGCCGTTAAGTTTTAAAATCAGTGACTGACGTTGATAAATGGAGGTGTCAGCATAACACCGAAGACAAAGACTAAGCAGGGTGGACAAAAAGTGCAGAGGGACACATTGGGGGAAAAGAAAAGTCATTATGCCAAAGGAGGAAATTATTAGAGGTCCAAAATTTTACAAGAAGCGGAAATTAAAAGAAAATTAGAGGATCCAAGTATCTGAAGGAAGAAGAAAACCTGGCATTAAGGTTGATGTGCAGACACCCAGTAATCAGACAGCCCTTCATCCCTTAACCCCCAGCCAAGAGTATAGTGAGATGAGAGGTGAAAGAACAAGGGGGAGGAATCTGCTTTCCAAGTGCTGAAACTGTTTCTTTTTTTTTTTAAGAAGGAAGGAAATATTGAAAGAAGGAGAGAGGGGAAGTTCTAGGGATGAATAAGGCAGAAGGGCTAATCTTTTTAAACATGGAAAATCACATGAGAGCATGTGGAAATATGGAGGTGAAACAATGTGTGTGTTTTTTTTTTTGTTTTTTTTTGTTTTGTTTTTTCCTCTGCAGCCAAGTTTCGTTCGTGTGAGACAAAGCTTAAAAGATTCAGGCTGGAGAATCTCAACACAATGCCCCGTGCCAAACAATGAAAATTTTTACCCTCTAACTCAGTTGCTTCAGTTAGAATGAATTCACACAGGAATATGAAGGTCAGGTGCTGTACGAGGCCATTAGTGCTTACTTATAAAGCCATTAATGTCCATTATCATAATTACTTTTGCTAACTCACGCAAGCTACTGCTACTGAGTGAAAGCTACAAAAGTTGCAGCACAACAGTCCCTCAGAATTCTCTCTGTCAGCCATTAGAGTGCTTTTCCTGCCTCACAACCGTCCATTGTCTTCTGCTCTTCCACCTGACTGCGCCCACCTTCTTTCCGTTTTTTTCTTTTTCTTTTTTTTTTTTAATACAACCTGCAGCCGCCTCTTGCATATGTTTGCTCGCTATGAAAAGGTATGTCATTAATATGCAAGTGTGTGTCATGAATTACTCATGCAGCCCCCCTTGCCAATGCAGTCTATGTCAAGTTCAGTAAGTGCACGACAGGAGGAGGACTTTTGGCGGGCTGTACCGATGTACCTCCATGCCGACTGTTGAGCAAGCAGGGCTGTTGTTCCCCTTAAGGGGGCAATACGTCCCCATTCCATACCTGCAACTCAGCTCCCAAAGGGATGCAGTTTCCTACACAGCACATTCCTTCCTGAGGCTGAAGAGAACTCACAAATAGAACTTTTCCAGATCTAACTGTCATCAGGACAAATGTAGACTGTATATGTTGTGCGTTTTTCATTTCCTTCCTTATGTGCAAAAGAGTGTCTTTCTGTACATTCAATCCCTCCTAGACCTCATTAGTGAATAGCTCTCTAGTGACAGTATGTCTCACATTTCTTCCCCATGACAGACATCCAAGAGCACTATTTTTCTTTCCCTTGAGTGAGTTTTCTTTTTTCCAGCTGGCGAATTCACCGGGCACCATGGTACTTAGGGTCAAAGGTTGATAACAGCCAACAATCCAATTTCACAGCGCCTGCCTCTGACAGACACCGTGTGATCTTGGGTGGGACCCCTCCCAATCCCCTCTCTGCATATCCTCAAGAACACTCTGAACTTAATCAAACTTTAATTAGCCCTCTGCTTTGGTGATAATTGTCAGTCCAGGCAGGGCCAGAACTCTGCTACTCCAAGATGCAGTCTGTATGTATCCAAGGCTAATCGTAACGGGAGAGATGTGGATCCATTGGCCATAATCTGCTTGAAAACCTGATGAGACCTCTGTGCGAGTCCTTGGTGTATACAACAGTTTTTCACTTTGTCTTCAACTGCATTCAGAGCAATAAAATGAAGTGACAGATAAGCACATTCAAAGAAATAAGTGTAAATGTAAGCGTGCTCTGACTGGTGAGGCAAGTCAAACCAGAGAAGTAAGTACACTTCAAACTTTTTTTAAACCTGATTCCAGTCCCTCCAAGTAAGAGGAAGCAAAGGTTAAAAAAACATTATCTAGTAGAGTGATTATCACCTGATATTGTCAAAGCCTATGAGCTAAAAAGCCTGCACTGAGTGCTTTAAAGCTATGAGGTCTTTATTTCACATATGTCTGGCTGGGCTAAACAAAAGGCAAAAAAAAAAAAAAAAAACACATTTCAGTGGGCACCTTCATCTCACTAGAGGTTCAGGGCTAATCGAATTGAGAGTTTCTCAATATAAGACCGGAGTAAAGGAATCACAAGGAAAAAGCTGACCTATGTCGTTGATGTGTGTGCGGTATCGAGCAGTAGTCAGAAATATGATACATGGGTATGTTTTTAGAGCCAAAAAAGTAATAAAAAACAATTATGGTCTAAGACTCTTTGACCTGATGGAGAAAATCCATGCCAACCCAATCTTGTTGTACGTACTATGATCTTCTGAATTGAATGCCCTGTGAAATGAAATCAATGGAGTTACTTGCTCTAGAGCCACATCAGTCTGCTGAGATTGTGGCGCTTGTGGATTTAGAGGCCTACTGCTCCCCCTAAGATGACTTGGGTCAATAGCATTAATGTAAAAAATTTGAGGATAGCAACAGGGCACATTCGCCCCTCAGGCTATGACACATTTCAAGTCAGTCTTCAGTTAACAGTGGTGGGTGGAAAAGTGAAAGCACTTCCACTGGGAAAAAAACAACTGAACAAAATTATTCAATGGTGACAGGAATGTTGAATACAAGATGAATACAGGATGAAATCTGTTTGGAATAAGTAATTGTTTCTGCAGACACACGGAGAAAGAAGGCAATGCAAACAGAAAAGAAATCGTATCCTTGACATAAGCTGATTCTTCCTTAACGGAACATTTGCGGACATATTCCCTTTCCTGTTCAGTCCCAATCCCTGGTTCGTCTAGGCTGCATGTCAAGGTATCCTTCCCCAATACATCCATTGGAGTGTGAGTGTGTGAATGTTTGGCTAAAAGCACTTAGGCATAGAAAAAAGTGCTTGTGTCCATTTATGGATGAATGAGGTTGTAGCAAAAAAGTGCTTTGAGTGCTCAAATAGAGTAGAAAAGCACTATGTAAGAACCAGTTACCATTATTAAAGCATTTGAAACCATCGCTTGTGTTTATTAGCCCTATTCTAATACAGTTGTACAGTTGTTGTTATGATGAAAACTATGTTTTTTAAGACACAGGCAAGAGTCTAAAAATAAATAGTAAATGGACTGGTACTGATATGGCAGCTTTCTACTCAGTTGAGCACTCAAAGGACATTCTACATTCATACAACATTTTATCTGTACCTAAGCACTTTCTAACATTAACACACACACACACACACACACACACAGCCTTGTCTTTATTCCATTTTGGGGACACGAGACCAGAACATGCATTTTG
>JAVDPK010001279.1:387577-406016 GCA_034780415.1 Cichlasoma orientale | reverse complement strand
CACACACACACACACACACACACACACACACACACACACACACACACACACACACACACACACACACACAAATGCATTGAGGGCAGCTGTGAGTTCAGTATCTTGCCCAGTCCCTCCCTTCCCATTGGCATGTCGAGTAGAGGAGTCAGGGATCGATGCAACAACCAGTTGATGACCCACTCTACCACCTGAGCCACAGCCACCCAAATACAACCAAACATGGTGAAACTAGTACTCATGAGAACCAAGCCAGTAAAATAATACTCAGTATTACCACTGATGAAGAGGACTAGACCGTTATATTTACAATCTCAGAAGGTGCCTCACATTAGAGCGCACACCTGTGCCTTAATGTCTCATTAGTGAAAGAAACCAATAAGAAGATTTGAATAACTTGAGCAAAAAAGGGTAAGGAATGGATATTAGGCCAAGGAAAATCAGTACTTGAAAAAATGTTTTCAACCTCTGAGCATCTGCGAGATGGAGAAAAGGTGAAAAGCAGATGGCATGTGCATATGTGGTTTCCACTGTTAAGCATGGAGGAGGAGGTGTGATGGGACATATGACGCTGTTGGTAATTTATTCAAATTTTGAGGCTCATGGCTGCCACAACATCCAACAGGAAAATAATACCCTCCCACCTGGTTTATAATAGAATAGAATAGATTGTAAAAACAGTTCGTAATAAAAGTTTGTTCACTTTTTGTCCTATTCCCCAGAATGAAATTAATATTGATATATGGCTATTTTAACACAATGGAGACAATTCAGTACACATCACAGAAGTGGTCAGAAGAGGGAGAGAATACTAGGAATGAACAGAAGCGCACAAGGATATGGAGCTGATTTCAGGTAAGGGTTTTAACATAATTCGAATGCGCACGGACTTTATGACCTTACATTTGGAGAAAGAACATCAAGACAGATATGCTTCTTGAAGTCTTGTAAGTCCTTGCGCATCATGCAAGCTTTTAGTTTTACATCAGGCTTTTCTTCCTGGATTATTGTTGAATTTATCGGTACATGTTAAAGTTCTTTCAAGTCTAGCCCTGATACAGCTACACTAATGTTAAGATGTCTTAAAGGCTCAAAGTATCCCAGTGCTTTTGGCTTATCCTCTTCTCTTTGATTTATCTATTTTTCAGTTGTCATATCGGCGAAACAGAACAAAAAAAACTCAAACACAAATCCATTTTTGTCCACAATGTGTGCTTTTACATTAGGTTTCTTTCTTGTTCCCAAATGATAGAAGAGGTGCTCAGTGCATCATGGGAGGTCCCCATGAAGCCGCCTCCATAGCAATACAACTAAGGGATGGCTACGAGTAACTGGAGTTAGCCCTATCTGTAAGCATTATTAAAACTCAAAATTTGAAGCCTAATCTTTAAAGTAGAGAGAGTGGCTGCCTCCCAAATCCAAAGTGTGAGAAGAGTGTGCTAGCTGAAGGCTCTGCCTCCCATTCTTATTTTGGAAACTGTAGGAACCACAAGTAAGCCTGCACTCTGAGAGGAAAGTACTCTGTTGGGATAATGGGTACTAAAAGGTCTTTAAGATATGATGGAGCTTTGTCATTAAGGGCTTTGTATGTGAGGAGAAGGATTTTAAATTCTTTTCTGGCTTTCTAGGGAGCCAATAAAGAGGAGCAAATATAGGAGAAATATAATCTCTCGTCCTAGTTCCTATCAGTAGTCTCTCAAGCGATGTGTATCAAGCACACACATTCTAACTTTGAATCGTTTAACTAAATGTTATAGCTGTTTAACCCTTTATAGGGTACTTATTAACATACTTTGAAATTCAAAATTTCAACCTTAGAGTGTTATTGGAGAACATAAAACTTAATTACTTTTGTGACATTTTTCAAAATGTTTCAGTTTCATGTAGAAAATCAAGGTCAGTGAAGTTACAGTACCATATTTGGTTCCTTGTCTGTAAGTGGTAAGAATATTTAAAAGTATTTATAAAAAAAACACAATAAAAACACATATATGGTGAAAGAAACAACATTCACATTATCAATTTATACATTAAACCATTTCTTTATGACCACATGCTTCTTAGCCTCACTGAGATGCAGGATGGGCGTCGTGTATAAAATGTGGGAAATTACCCAAAATAGTCATTTGCCCAATAAACTTGCCTTCTGATTGTGATGCATTGAAACGTGTTACATATTGTTTTTGGTGGTACTGTCTACCACTGCCAACTTGAGGAACTCTTGAGAGCGTGCATCTTTTATCAAAAATGAACATGTAACCATGCTGGATATGTTAAAGTTAATTCCTGCATATGCTGTGGTTTCACTATTCTGGAAAGGTGTGAAAAGTTTCAGGCCTGATGGAAGTTTTTGGAGTACAATAACTTCTTGTCTGCTTGCCACAGTTTGTTTTTATTCTACTATATGGGCCTCAAGGACATCTAAACTGCTTCTTGATAGCACGCGTATTATGTTTGCTCATCTGAAGACTGATAATAAGACTGAGATGAAGGGGACCATGCCTGTTGTAAGGTGTGTTCACTTCTTGTCCAAGAGATGTTCCGTTCTAAATGTATCTACTGTTCACATGCATCTCCTGAACAATTATTTCTGTGCCTATTTCAAGTGCATATTTCATCATAATTTCCATAACAGTAGCTATAGACAGCTGTAGAACTTTGTATGGCTCTTACTGAAAATGAATCATAATGTCGACAGGTTGTCAGGCTGTCAGACATTATATACACTGGCTGGTGTTTTATGTGCGCATGTTGTGTTTGTGTGTTTATCTACCCAAGGTCCATTACTCCAGGGATCCCTCTGCGCTGATTTATGATAGGATTTTGAAGTTCCGTGGTAGAGCGTAACAAACTCACCTCCTGAAGGCGTAGCATTAGCATTCAAGGATACAAGTTCCCAGTTTAGCATAGACTGGGTAAACTTGTTTCCCTGCTGGCCTGGTAAAAAGCAGACATTAAAAAAAAAAAAGAGGGGGGGAAACCTTTGAAGTGCATGCTTCATGGACTCGTCAATAGCTGGTATTGACCCTTCCCACTTTTATTTAATAAGGTTCCCTTTCCTAAGGCTTGGTTAGCTGGATACTCATTGCTATGCTAGCAGTGCTGCAGTATGCTGTCATACTGCTGATGCAAAGTATTTCTACGTTGATTACACCTCTGGGATTAGCTCAAATGCAAGTGCAGCTGTGTGCGCTTGAGCATCTTTGAAGAGTATATTAAAGAAGTGAGAAAAAGACATATACAGGCTTGTTAACGTCATCATGTTTTTGCACAAATGTCTCATTCAGTGTACATATAATGCTATATTTGCTTTCAGATATGTTGTCATGCTTAAACTGCATGCTAAGAAAAAAAAAGCCTTACTCATGTATAAAATCTAGTGCCTCCCCTGCATAAATCTAACAATGGAAAGATTTCAAATGATTTGCGAATACTGGCATCTGTGAGAAGGCGGCTTCCTTGAAAAGCCTGGGAAACGAACGAGTGGCAAAGAAGTCCCCTGTCTTATAATTAGCCTGTGGATTAACGTGTTATCAGCCATTCTGAATTGATCTTCGTGAAAGCATCAGCAAGATGCGGCATCCTTGCACATCTATGGAATTCCCCAACTGTACACTCGGGCGTTCTACCTTACTAAATGAATCCAATTTTGATTTTGCAAACAGCGGATGCTCACAGATGTGAAGGTCAGTGCAAGACAGCTGGTTGATTTAATCTGTCTTGCACAGGTGCTGTTCCATTTGTGTGTTGGGTCAGAGATTTAGCAGGTAAAAGGTACAGTACACTCAACTGTGCCACCGCTTGCTGAAGTACTATCAGGAGGGTAGAAATTAGAGGCTAATTTTATGCCCTCTTCCCCTCTGAAACAGCTTGATGCATCAGTGCCATGACACACGTGTTCATTTCCTCTCAACCTTTCTGTAACCAACATGGTTGGACTTGAGCTGATAATTTCCCTGTATCTGGCAAGCTTGCCAAATGTTTGTTGTAAAAATTATAATGAAATATACTTTGACACCGCACTGGCCTGCTCTCTGATGTCTCACCTTAATTCAGTGCCCCAAATTGGAATAATATTTTACAGTAATTTCTGTTTATACTTAAGGCACAGATGGGGACATGTAAACATTATTTGTGCATAACAAAATAATTGCAACACCTGACTCTAATATAGGGCAGAGGTATTTTTTAGGATGCCACTGTGAGGTTTTCACCCAAAGAACAGAAATGAAAATGTCTCTCCCTGTGAGCCTGTTCACATGTGCTCAAGGGGGGGCTATATACTGGATTGTGCAAAAGTCTTGAGCTGCCCCTCATTACCTCCGCCAAGTTTTGAATGAATTCTGATAAAACTTTGTAGGGGTGTAGAGTGAGGTCATGTTAACAATCCATACAAAATTTGGGTTAAATCCACTAAATTCTTCAAGGTCATTTTAATGAGTAATTTGTCAAAAATTGACAAAAAGCCTTATAGAAACTATGATTCCAGATTAGCTCGCAGGATGACAGTAAGCAGCCTGGGTTTCAGTCCAACCCATGGCCCCTTCCTGCATGTCTTCCCCTGCTCTTTCTCCCTTCTTTCCTGTCTGTTCTTAACTGTTGCACTACCCAAGAAAGGCCAAAAACAAACTATGATTCTTACAAGTGTGGTGTACAGTATGTTGTCGTGCACGGTGTGGGTTTCCCCTTTTACCTTTTTTCCGAGGCTCCCAATCCTTTTGAAAAATATTCACAATTAAATCCATTTTCACGAAATAATCCACTGAAGTCAAATGAATCCATTTTTCTGTAATAATCCACTGACATCGAGCAGGTTCCGGTGTAGGCTGTTTATTAGGCATGTCGGTTCCATACAACAAAGACAAAGACCAAAATACAGAATAGAGACTAAGACACACACAGAGACAAAGAGAAGAGGAGAAGAGAAAAAGCACAAAGACAGCAAAGTGTTGAAACAGCAAGAAAAAGAGGACAGAAAAGTCAGAAAGGAGAGAAGAGGTAAGAAAAGAGGTGAAAAAGAGAGCGAGACCAATATCTTATATCTTTGGCTAACACCTACCCATTATCTTTGACCTCTCTTAATTTACATAAAGTCTCAACATAAACTTGAATCCCAACATATTGTCTTTTAGTTACACTACACCACAGTCACGTGCTTAAGGAGCACACGTCACAGGGAAACCCCCTGGTTTATGGCCTTTATAGAAGATGTAACCTATGATGAACATTTCTACATGGACATCTACTAGAATAAGATCACCATCCCCACTCCTCTTAGCCAAGTTTCCTTCCACTCCCTCTTTATGCTATAAGATCACAAGGGGCCTACAGGACTCCCATTGTTTAGGATCACACCTGTGATCTAGCATCACTAGAACACATCATTAGGTTGCAAATATCAAATAAAACAGTGATCATTACAGCATCTCTACAAGGTCTCAAACGTACACAGATCGGATCAAACAGACCTTACCCTCACCACAGAGGAGCATGAAGTACTCAGTCCGTCAGCATGTGTGTATGTGTCTCTTATCTGGCCGTGCCATAAAATTGGTGCCTGGTACTTGAAAGAGAACTAACAACCCCAAGCACTTAGATGAGAATGTTATAAGATGGTAAAAACATTACATGCTCATGTGATAGAATTACAACACTACAAATAGATATATGATAAGTAATACGAGTAAATATATCCCCATGAAATAATACATATAATAAAAACAAAGCAAAGGTCCTTTAAGAGACCACACTGACCTCACATGTGTAAATCACCTACTGACAGCAGGAAAGTCCCCACTTACACATGGAGTGCAGGATTATCACTTCTAAAGGTGGGGGGGGGGGGCGTATAGACCCTATAAGAAGTTGATAAAAACAACTAAGGGAAAGAAAAGGTACAAACAAAATAAGGAGAATTAAAAGTTTGGACAGTATAAAGGGGAGAGAAAGTTCAAAGAGTATAAAATATCACTAGGGGGCCAACAAGAATACAAACAGTGTGTAAAAACACATACATTGCAAATATTCTCTATTAATAAAAGAAAAGTATAAATGCTGGATTAAAATAGCAAAAAATTCCCCAACATTGTAGGGAACAATATCTAAATATCACATTACTTTGGTTGCCTGACCTCTTTTTTGGGGTCAAATAAGGTCAAACTCTCATAAAATGTCTTTTATCTTTAAAACGCCACTTAAAAATATGCTGGTTTTGTTTGTATCGGTAACATTTAGGAAATGATGCTGGTATATGGGGATTCTAATATGTCACATTTGACCTCTGATCTCACTCTCATATTTTGCATCTGCCTTTCTTTCAAGTCGTCTTCAGGAATAGTTCTCCAGTGTTTTTGAAGCTCTTCTTTGTGATACCCAGATTTAGAACTACAAAAATTACTATATGCCATCATGAGTTATTTTGTAAATTATTAGTTTGCCAAGCTAAGATATAACATCCGAATCGCATGAGGATTTACGAGAAAATAAATGAGAGTTCTTATAAGCACTCTAAAATCTCTAAGAGTGGAAAGTAAGTGATAAATTCCCAGTATGGCACAAGAAGTCCAACTCCACAGCTCCTTCTGACTAACCTTAAGACCAACCTTGTGACACTTGCTGCTGCTCATAGGGCCAAAGGAATACAGGCAGTCCAAAGACTGTGGTCATACTTCACTAGTATGTTAAATCATGCCAAATCATATTTTTAAAACTGAAATTCGCTTTAATGAGAAAGTTTCCGACTGCTACTTCACCTCACACATGCACGCCAGCATGATTTACTTGTCCAGAAATAACAAACTGAAAACCCTTCAGCTTCCCAGGGGAATGGAACTGAGCCGAGCTACCATATGGAGGTGGGTGGGCCACGTCTTGTGGGAGTGTATGTGTTGGTTCCACAGAAACAATCCGGTAGTGGTGGAGGTCATCAATAAGCATCACCCTCCCAAGGGATGGGCCATGATAGGAGTTTCGGTTTGGCATCACTCGCTCTCCCTCACACAGCTGTCACAGTTGCATGGCTTAAATGACAGGTGGGAGACACCAAAGAAGGACCGGGGGAAGGATCTGAGAGAATTGTTTTATAGTCTGCCTACGTAAACTGCGAACATCTGTTGGCAATAACATCTGTGGACAAGGATTCAAGCTCCATATCACTAGAGAGAGCTTTCACTTGTGCCAAATCCTGCCAGAACAAAATCTGCAACGTCGCAGGTCAGACAAGCACCTTTATGTACTGTTGAATTCAAAATCTGTCATTACATTTTGTAAAATAATTACTCCGGACTTTTCTGCCACTTTCTATTTTACTTTGCTATAACTGGTAAAAAGCATAGAAGTCCAAGAGAAGCCCTACCACAATAACATGAAATGTTTTAAAAGAAATCAAGCATAGTGTTAGTTCAGGCAGACCACAAAGTCAAGCTCAGCCGCAATTCTCAGTGCAGTTCTGTGCTGGGGATATCGCTGCTGCTCTCACCACCTCCGGCTTTCCATGTATGCATCAAATCTTTACATAAGAGAAAAGTAAACATACATCTTTAATATCGTCAGGATGCCAATAGTCAAAAGTTTTGGGGGTTTTGAGTTTGTTTTGTTTTTAATCCCATATATATATTTATTCCTTTATTTATTTATTGCAGTATGGCTGACATAGACACGTATGGAAAGCATAAGGCAGGGAGAGCAGCTGCTCAAACAGGTCCGTTTGAGCACAGAGCAGAACTGACATTAGTGATACAGATAAGTCATGCAGAGAACGAAAGAGGAGTGGGGGTGAGGTGGGTTGCAAAGCAGTTTGCAGTGGCACAGTGACTATGGGCAGACTAAAGTGGCTTAAAAAGTGCGCCCTACATGAGAGTTAGCAGTGTAGAATGGTATCAACAGAGGTACTGGCTGATTTGGGCACTGAAAGGGAATCTTTACAAGATGGTTGTGAGAGCTGCTTTGATGTATGAGTTGGAGACCTCGAGGTGGCTAAGCTGAAGATGTTAAGATTTTCATTTCAAAGCTCAGGCTGAGTGCTTTGGAATCAAAGTTGGAGAGGCAAGGCTGAGATGGTTTGGATATGTGCAGAGGAGGTATGGCGGATATACTGGGCTGGGATATACTATGCTGAAGATGGAAAAAAGGAAGACCATAGAGAAGATTCATGGATGTAGTGAAGGAGGACATGCCGAGGGTTAGTGTGGCAGAGGATGCTAGGGATAGGGTGAGATGCAGACAGGTGATCTGCTGTGGTAACCCCTAAAGGTAGCAGCTGAAAGAAGAAGAAGAAGAGGGCACTGAGATCAGCTAATCTGCTGAGCCTGTCTTCACGATGTGTCTGAATTGACACCAAGTTGATGAGACTTAATCCTTTTATTCACAGGAGGATGGCAAAAATGGACATCGGGAGAATAGAGATGAATAAAAAAAGAAGTAGAACAATTAAATAGATATGTGTATTTCATCCCATGACCATTCTCCTATGTGGTATTAATGGCAAAAAAATATCTTAGTGCGTGATACACTGACAGTTGTGATTCTGTGCATAAAATGCTTTGTCATATTTTGTTTATTTTGCTTTTTGCAAGATGTCCTGTGTGGTGAAAGCATTACTAATAAAAACTTTCATGTTCCATGGTGCAGGCTCGGGCTTGCAAATCTGCCCTCTAGGCCCAGCTGTCACATAGGATGCAGCAATGTTCTTCTTACAGTATGCAGTGTGTCTGCACAACATTCTTCACGATGACTGTCTCGTTAGGCCTGTGTTGTCCATGTGCTTCAGGCGTAGAGGCACAGTGGTTTTGATTAGCTCCATTATTTATTTTTTTATTACCTCTCCCCTGACCCATCAGTTCACTAGCCTCTCACTGTTGTGGGCTTATTAGGGGGATTTCACAGCCCGAGGACATCAGTGAAAAGTTTAAACATCAACAGATCATAAGCCTGTTTTACTTTTAAATTGATGAGCTATTGATAAATGACCCATTGCAACATCAAAGAAATATGCTGAACATACAAAAAAAAAAAGAAAAAAGAGCCATGGCCCCAGTCACCACCATGTTTATGTTCAGCTCCAAAGCTCTTTTTAAAAGCAATTTCCTTCCTTTCCTGAAGTTGAGTACAATCTTTTGAAATGCTGCAAGTAGGAGGAAAGGGAAATATTGAACTGACATCTACAGAATTTCAATGTGCGTGAAGAAACATTTTTTCATACTGTAGGTCCTTGTATGATTCCCTGTGTATATAAAGAGGATGAGGGAATAAAGTGTCGTAACAGACAGATTCAAACTTAGAAAAAAAATATTAAAGCTGTGTGTGCAAGGATGTATGTAGATGTGTGTGAGTGAATGTCTGTGCTTTTGTGGTGTACATATCTGAGTGTGTGTCTATGTGAACATGCTGAAAGAGTGTGATAACCAGAATGTGCGGTCACCTTGCCTTATGATTAAAGGTTTGTGCTCTTTAGCTGCTTAAAAGGAGCCTGTTTGTCCTCAAAAGGCGGAAAGGAACACAGCAAGAAAAAAAAGCACTTTTTTTTTATCAGTCACAGCCAGAACCCAATATTTTGCAATTTTTTTTTCTCAGATTAGGCTTATTCACAAGGTCCTATAGGTGAAATGCCTTCAAAGATAATAAAGAGATTAAGATCACATTGAGAAATCCCTGCCAGGGAGAGAGGAAAGCGTTTGAAATAAACAAAGCAGTTCAACTTTCAAAACTTTTGTACTTTTTTTTGTCCCCATACACCCCTCCACCCGCCCTCTCGTCAATTTGGATTTGGCTTATTCTTAACTTCTTAAATCTTCACATTAAGATCTTATGATGCATTCATTTTTTTCCCTTTCCTAGGTCAGTAATGAAAGTAGGATGAAACCAAGGAACATAAGCTCATCACCACAAAAAGGCCACCTGGGAAAATGTGAAAAGGATCCTGACTCAATATATGCTGGGGAAAAAAAAAAGCTTCATTTGAAAGAATGAAATGAAATTTGAAATTACCAATAATGTTTCTGGAACAGGAGCTGATTGAGGTACTTGATTATTCCACTGGCCACACAATCAAAGCCATGTATGGACACGCTCTCTTTCCAAGCTGTCACCCGTTGTCTCGCTGTAAGAGAATCTGGAGAAGCTGTGGGCGGCCCCAGGTGTCAGTTTAAACTTGAAAATGATAGTGTAACATTGCCAATATCCATTTTTCTCCTGGCTCAATAAGATCATAACAATGTGGCAACAGGACTTCTATAAATGGATGCAGATGATTTTGTTGCACATTTATTAGTCGAATTTCAAAAGAGAAACCATTTTCAGGCGAAGCTGTAATGGCATACAGGCACTAACAATGACAAAATTCTTTTAACCACCAAATAATATTTTAGGCACTTTTTGTGGCCTGTTGACAGGATTCATATAATGTTATTATTGATATTTCTTCCTGATCTCAGTGTATACCTGGCAACAGCAGTCACCAGATACATTATTTTTTATCAGCTTGTTGGCTCTTACAGACAGAAAATTGTATATCTCTGCCTTTAAAGACTTTAAAAATGTTCACTATATTCAGTACTGTGCAAAAGTCATGAATCAGCTACTTTAGTTGAATCTATGAAAAATGCCAAAGATAACAGTTTGACAGGCATACAATAGTTTGTTTTTTCTTTGAAAACCAACAAGGTGATTCTCAAAGAGCTAAAACATGACATATCTTGGCATGTTTTGTATGTCCTTCAAAAAATTTGAGGAAACTGGAAGAAGTGGAAGGCCTAAAAAACTATCTACAGCAGATGAACAGTATTTGAAAGTCATGTCCTTAAAAAATATATAAAATAAAATCAAGCACAGACCTGGCAGATGCATTGAGCCCTTAATTTGTAAAAAGCTGCTTGTCACCTACAGTAAACTTAATCAGAGATGGTCTCAGTGGAAGTGTAAATGCACTGGTACTTAATTACTGCTTTTCTACTCTGCTTGAGTGCTTTATAAAACATGTTTCATTCAACCACACACTTTGATCTACATCTAACTGCTTTCTATATAAAATTCATACTCCAATGAATGCATCAGGAGAAACTAGGGGTTCAGTCTCTTGCCCAAGAATACCTTAGCATGGAGACCGGGGCAGTTAGGGATTGAACCACCAACCTTGCAATTGGTACTGTAGATGACCTGCTCTATCTCCTGAGCCACAGCCACCCTTAAGGAAGGGAAACAGGACGAAAGGGCAGAGGTATGCCAAATTACACAAGAACTGAACTGAAAATCAGTGGCAACAGGCTGCTGATTGATGAATCCAAAAATACTGGTTTATATCAATATATATGGAGGATGTCAGGAGAGAGGTACAGCAGCGAGCATCTGCAGCCATCTGTAAAACATGATGGATGCTCTGTTGTAGTTTGGGGCTGCCTTTCTGCTGGTGGTGTTTGAGGATCTTGTCAAAATTGATGGAATTATGAATACAGAAAAGAAAGCACCATTTGATTTACTGTGTAATACCATCTGGAAACCATCTGATTGGCAGCGACTTGATTTTTCAGCATGACAATGTTCCCAAACACACTGCCAATGCAGAAAAAGCACACAATGGAGCATTATCAGTCATGGATTGACCTCCCCAGACCCCGGACCTCAACATTATTGAAGCAGTGTGGGATCATCTTGACAGAAAACAGAACAAAAGGCAGCCAACACCCAAAGAAGAGCTTTAGATGTGCTTCAAGAAGCCTGGAGAACTATTCCTGAAGACTACTTACAGTTCATTAGGCAAAAATAGAGAATGTAAATTTTTATTTATTTTCATCTTTGTACATGTTTCAGCAAATTGCTGCACCTATTTCTCGTTTTCCCAGCAAAATATAAAGAAATGATTTGTACATAATAATGTAACCGGGTGACAGAGTCACGCAACCACAGCGTCATAATTCTAGTTCTACTTACCCCTTAAGGTCAAGTAAGGAAAAGTGAGTAGTGTTGTCAGTGAATGCAGCACACATTATAGCAGTAGCAGTCACTGAAATAATCAGTACTGTCACAAAGGAGGTCCTGCCCTCATCAACACATCGGCAGCCACTGGTGGGAAGCCACTGCCCTGCCATTAATAAAGAGCTGCATTTACATACTGTAGGTTGATGGGTGCACCTACCCACAAAGACTCCACATTCATTACATCTAAGTGAGTCAGAGTATGGCTTTCAAAGCATATAGAGCTTGCTTGCTATTTAAGATACAATCCATCAATATTTTCTTAAATTTTAATACAGGATTTAAAGATTGTGCTTGATGATGAGTGTGCTGAAAACCAATTGGACTGCCGGTGTCATACTGTATTAAGCAGGATTAAACTAGCCATTATTTTTAACAGCAATTATCACAACAAAAGCAGCAGACTGTTATCACCACTTTAAAGCCAGGAAGTTGTACAGTATCCGCATTTATGTTTTGTATTACCCATTTTAGTATCTTTAATTCCAGCATTTGAGCTGATATATCAAGGCAGCTTTTACAATCCAGTCACGCAAGGTTACACAATGTCAGATTACAGTTTAAGATTGCGGATCAAGATTCCACACCGATTTTGTTTGATTTATGTCACTGAATTTCTCCACTGAGGTATTTGTGTAAGGGGGACCAATTATTTATGCATTTGCTGTGTTTTCAACTGTCAGATTTGCAATGTGGATCCAATTCTTACAATTTTCCTCTCATTAACAGTTATCTTTCTGAGACAGATACCTCAAAGAAACATGTACATGTTTAAACTTAGTTGTTTGATGCTCTTGGCAGCCATCTCTGAAAAGAAATGACACATTTTTAATAAGAAAAAGATGTTTCCAGACATAAATGTCACATTCACACATTGGTTGATCAAGGACTCTCACAGTGTGACTGAATAGCCATACTTATAGTTGCATCTTTTTTTTTTAAAGAAAAGGCAGAATAGGAATGTTGTCACTTTAGTACTCTTCTACCAAGGTATTCGTTTGCGCTTCTTATTTCCCTTTATTTCTCTTCTCATTCTAGCATATTCTCTTCAGGCCATTGCTGAACATTGTGTCTGTCAGTGTGTCTTCTTCCCAAGGTAAAACTGCAATCTACGTTGCATCATCATTGGTTCCGAGACAATTGTAGGTTTCAAACAGTAAAGTCTTAAGGTCTCCAGTAGCAGTATGTCAGGTCTAGCAGTATTCATAAAATAGCTAACTTTACAAATGAACTAAAAAATATTCTGAAAACCAAAGACAATATGAAAAACTGTTGATTGACTACCACAGACGGTATGCTGAGCTTTAAAGGGTGGAGGGTTCCAGTTGAAGCATCTTGGTTGAGGGTGGAGAGCAGATGGCAGGAAGATTCTGAGAAAAAAAAAGAAAAAAAAGAAAATCCTTTCATATGTCTGGAAGGTCCCATTCACAAGAGACATCAGCGAATATGCACAAAAGCTGTGTTCAGGGTGCACATGGGAACTGTTGACAAATTGGAACTCAGAAAAGTGATGAGAGTAAGTATTTTCAGCAGGATTGATCTGTGCCATCACTTCTTAGACAGCAGCATATTTTCAGAAAACACCTGATAAACAATTTATTTTATGTCTGTTCAGGCGATGTACACCATGTATCTGCCATACATATTTTGAGAAGAATACACAGTGCAGTGAAAAAGTATTTGCCCCGTTCCTGATTTCTCAGTTTTTTGAATATTTTTCACACTTACATGTTTCAGATGATCAAATTTTAATATTAGACAAAGATAAATACAAAATAAAGCTATTAAATGATGATTTAACGGCATTCCCATCGCTGTGGAGCAATTTTGGCCCACTCTTCTTTGCACAGTTGCTTTAATTCAACCACATTGCAGGTTATTTGAGCATGAACAGCCTGTTTAAGGTCATCCCAAGTCTAGAATTTGACTAATCCACTCCTGATTGTTGGTATGATGTTCTTTTTATGAGATGTTGTGATTTATGTCAGATGTAACAGGTCTCAAACCTTCCAAAAAGTTCAACTTTGTCTCGTCAGTCCACAGAATATTTTCCCAAAAGTCTTGGGGATCATCAGGATGTTTTTTGGCAAACGTGAGACGAGCCTTTGTGGTTTTTTGGTCAGCAGTGATTTTCTACTTGGAACTCTCCCATGGATGCGATTTTTGCCCCAGTCTCTTTCTTATTTTTGAATCATGAACACTGACTATAACTGAGACAAATGAGGCGTGCAGTTCTTTAGATGTTGTTCTGGGTTTTTGTGACCTCCTGAATGAGTCATTGATGCGCTCTTGAAATATTTTGGTAGGCCGGCCACTCCTGGAAAGGTTCACCTCTATTCCAAGTTTTCTCCATTTGTGGTTCACTGGAGTCTCGAACAAAAAAAAAGACACAACAAAGCTGTTATCCTTCTAACAGTGTACTTGTATGGTCAGTTTTGATAAATACATATCAGTAATGCTGCTCAATCCATCATCAAAGTTCAATCATAATCAAAGTGAAATAAGCTGCAGCTATGGATGCTTATTTGTTTGTTCTCTTTAAGTTCCTATGGTAGGCAAAAAAGCAACATTAATAGGGTTCACAGCAGTGGGGAATAAATATCATTACAGTAGATATCTTTCTGAAAGTGATGTAACTAATTTTAAGAATATAATTCCTCCATTGTTATCGTCATCAGTGCCATGTGCCAAAACAATGCTAAGCAGCTACGTAAACTCTGCTCCCACAGAGGTCGATTGTCTCGTCAGTACTTTAAAATCTTCACTGCATACGATCTTAGATACTGTGGCTTCTCTGCAAAAGAAAACCTCATATCACAAGTGCTTGACTTCCTGCTATAACTCACAAATGTGCAGCTCAACGCAGATATGCAATAAGCTGGAGAGGAAATGACATCTCTCTAATTTACAAGATCTTCATTTAGCCTGGAAAAAGAGTTTGTTGCTGTGTAAAAACATCATGGTAACCACTCTATTACCACTAGATCCAGAACACCACTTGACTAAAAAGAAACTAATTAGTACAAGATGACTAAATGGACAGACTTGTGAGTATTGATATGAATTTAAACAAACTGAATGTGAACCTTTGAAATGTCTCATTCACATTTAAAAAGACGGCACCAAAACAAGCTGCTCTAAGATGCACCTCAGAACAGGGGTAAAAGAGGGGTCTGTGGAGCTACAATAACGAGGAATTCAGAACAAAACATTGCAGTTCTACTTTATATACTGTAGACCACAACTAAATTATTTACAGTACATATGAAAAGGAAGGATTTAAAAGCATGATATGCGCCCTTTAAAGTATATTCCATTTTTTTTTTAATTTTTATCTGCAAAGTAAAAAATCTTCCCCACGTGCAGAACCAAAGTATAATACAAAACTGAGAACCTTCAAGACAAATTTTTTTATTAAGACTCTTTCTCTCACATTATTCTTTATGAGTTACCTTCAATAGTTACTTCCTCCAAGCCATCAATGTGTCTATTAGACCCCATTCCAACAAAACTGCTTAAAGAAGGCCTACCATTAATTAATGCTTCAATCTTAAATATGATCAATCTATCTCTATTAATAGGCTACACACTACAGGCCTTCAAGGTGGGAGGAATTAAACCAATACTTAAAAAGCCACCACTCAACCCAGCTGTCTTAACTAATTATAAGCCAATCTCCAACCTTTCTTTTCTCTCAAAAATTCTTGAAAGAGTAGTTGTAAAATAGCTAACTGATCATCTGCAGAGGAACGGTTTGTTTGAAGAGTTTCAGTCATGTTTCAGAATTCATCACAGTACAGAAACGGCATTAGTGAAGGTTACAAATGATCTTCTTATAACCTCTGACAGTGGACTCGATGCTTGTCCTGCTAGACCTCAGTGCAGCATTCGATACTGTTGACCATGACCTTTTATTACAGAGGTTAGAACATGCCATAGGTATTAAAGGTATGGTGCTATGGTGATTTGAATCATAACTATCTAACAGACTTCAATTTGTTCATGTAAATGGGGAGTCTCCTTCACATATTAGGGTTGATTATGGAGTTCCACAGGGTTCTGTGCTAAGACCAATTCTGCATATTTCTCCCATATTGGCTTCTCTTCAGTGGCTCCCTATTAAATCCAGAATTGAATTTAAAATTCTTTTCTCATATACAAGGTCCCATCGGGCCCCATCTTATCTTAAAGACCTCATTATACCATCACCCCAACAGAGCACTTTGTTCTCAGACTGCTGGCTTACTTATGGCTCCTAGTGTCAAGGCTGCTGTGGTGTGGCAGGCATAATTGACCCAAATGCAGGACTCCAGAAACAGTCATAAAGCTTATACTGCAGAAATCAAAGGCAAAGTAAAAAATCTTCCCCACGTGCAGAACCAAAGGCATAATACAAAACTGAGAACCTTCAAGACAAAAATAGTTAACTGATGGACACACCACAGAGAAAACAAAGAACAAGGGGGAAACTGAGGCAATATATACACAAGGGGTAATGAGACAATAGGAAACAGCTGGGAGAGAAACACAGGAAGACAAACCTGAACACACCACACAGGGACCAAAAGCACACCAAAATGAAACAGGAAGTGGCAAACACAGAGACCAAGACTAAGACACATGAACTTTACACCAGGACAGGAATGTGAACAAACAACTGAGACACAGCTGTCTTCACATAAGCAGAGCTAAGGATAAAACGCAGAGACAAAGGAAAGACAAGAGTAGACTGAATCACAAACGAACAAACATGACACGAGGAACTAAGATAAACTCAGAGCTGCAAGACCACAATAAACTAAGAACCAAACAGAGATATATAATAACAGAATTTAAGTGTCTAAAACAGAAAACACTGGGTCAGTGTCCCAGGACCATGACACCTAGAGTATTTAAAAGTAGAATTGGAGGCAGAGCCTTCAGCTTTCAGGCCCCTCTACTGTGGAACCAGCTCCCAGCTTGGGAAACAGAGATCCTCTCTATTTTTAAGATTAGATTTAAAACTTTCCTTTTTGACCAAGTTTATAGTTAGGGCTGGATCAGGTGACCCTGAACCCCCCCCCTTAGTTGTGCTGTAACACGCCTAGGCTGCTGGGTGGGTTGATTGTTTTTTTTCCCTCCACTCACCTGTTTTCACTCTCTCTGTGTTTATACACCACTCTGCATTTAATCATTAATTAATATTCATCTCTGGCATCCTTCCACAGCATGTCTTTTGTCCCGTCTTCCCTCCCCTCACTCCCAACCGGTTGCGGAATATGGCTGCTCCTCCCTGAGCCTGGTTCTGCTGGACGCTTCTTCCTGTTAAAAGGGAGTTTTTCCTTCCCACCGTCGCCAAGTGCTACTAGTGGGTTGTTTTGATTGTTGGGTTTTCTCTGTAATTAGTGTACGGTCTTTACCTTACGATATAAACCGCCTTGAGGCAACTGTTTGTTGTGATTTGTGATTTTATATAAATAAAATAAAATTGAATTGAATTGCAGAGAGTTACTGCATGAGGAATCAAGGCTTTCCTCTTTCTGTCGTTGTAGCAGTGGAATCAGTCTGTTAGAGAAGGTGCTCTGTGGTCTTTCCAGTAAGTGGTGCAGAGGGTGGTCAGGATTATCCATGATACATAACAGTTTGTTCAGTGACCTCTTCACCACCGCTTCTAAAGGGTCCAGTTTGCAGCCAATCACAGAGCCAGTCTTCCTGATCAGTTTATTCAGTCTGCTGTTGTCAGCAGCTCTGATGCAGCTACCCCAGCAGAGCAGAGGAGAGCCTGTTTATCCTCTTCTTGTATACAGCCAGATGGTGGTCTTGCAGTTCAGCCTGTTATCAGTGTGGATGCCCAGGTACTTCTACTCCTCCACCACATCAACATCCTGCTGCAGGACAGGCGTGTACTATGTAGATGGTCTCTTCCTTCTGAAGTCAATTACTATGTCTCTGATTTTATCTACATTCAGAAACAGCTGATGTCTCCTAGACCACCTTATATAATCATCCACTACTGCTTTGTACTTTTCTCCTGCCCAACACTTGTATATCCAACTTCTGCAGAATTGTCAGACTATTTCTGAAGGTTGCATGACCTGGAATTGTACTTAAAGTCTGAGGTGTACAAGATGAACAATATGGAGACAAAGAATGGTATGCAAAAGTTTGGGCACCCCTGATAATTTCCATGATTTTTCTTTATAAATCATTGGTTGTTCAGATCAGCAGTTAGGATTTACAGAAAGTGTGCAATAATTATTTAAACAAAATTCAGCAGGTGCATAAGTTTGGGCACCCTTGTTGTTTTATTGATTTGAATACCTTTAGCACTAATTATTGGAACACACAATTTGTTTTGTAAGCTCATTGACCCTTGACCTACATACACAGGTGAATCCAATTATGAGAAAGGGTTAAGGTGGTCAATTGCAAGTGTTTCTCCTCTTTGCATCTTCTCTGAAGAGTGGCAACATGGGAGCCTCAAAACAACTCTCAA
>JAVDPK010001279.1:303799-368793 GCA_034780415.1 Cichlasoma orientale | reverse complement strand
TATATATTTATATAATTTTTCAGTCACCCTTCTTACCTCCACCTTTACAGTCACCTCTGTGTGTAGGCCTGGATGTTTGACTGTGACCAGCTAATATCCTCTGTATTCATGCTACTGAAAGGATGAAACTTATTAATTCTGGTGACCCTGAGACTTTCTCTGAAGTGGTATCAGACCAGAAACTTTTTAGCGTCATCTTCTGACCCCTTACTCATTCTACAACATCATTTGCTGAGAGAAAGGATGAACACTTTTGATTTTAGAGACCTTTCGACCTTTCTTCTAGCCCCACCATTCGGGTAAACTTTCAAATTTCAAAGTACCCTCAGTGCCTGTGTTTTTATTTTGCTTTGAGAAAAATCAGCAGCATAAAAATCTATTGCACAAAAAAAATTAAAAAATGCAAATTAACCTATTAAAAAAGTTTACTAAATTTTACACTATTGGAGTTAATAATGTATTTAAATACTTAGTGCCTTTTGCAGAAGCTCACGTGGAAGAGGGATCTTTCAATCATCACAAACCCCTTGAAAAACACAACTCCTTGACAACTGGACAAATTTAAACTGCTAATAAAGATTGTGTTACAGCTTTTAGTGAGACTATTGTCTCTGGAGATTATTATCTTTACTTGTCCTAGATAATCACAACAACACACTCATACATGGCAAACAAAAGGCCATGTCAAATGGGAAGCAGTGACTCTCTTGATTGATATGGATTAAAGGCTACACAAACAAGTCACAGCAATTTTGCCTTTATGGCATGTCTCAAAGAAAAGTTATCATGCTTGATATCACACTGCTCAACTGGCACTTTCTTGCTAGCCTTACTTTTGATGTTGTGAGACAAATGTTTAGAATACAGTAAATATGCCACCCACGCAATACTTTGATGAACAAGCAAATGATGTCTGGATTCTGCCATCTTATCCAACATTCTCTAAATGTGACAACAGTGTTCAGTATTCACTGGTATTTACAGTATTTCATTGCCACACTGACAATCACAAATGTTGCCTTCTGTTCTACTTGTTTATCTGTTCTTTATCAATACGTTTTGTCAGGGCTGATTTCTTTGTTCATGCGGTTGGCATTTTTCTTGGAACAGAGCTGACTTGGTTGAGTTTGTTCTTTTGTTGATAAAATTTCTGAAAGTAGTGTGGAAAATTGCTTCCTCTAATCTACCGGTGAGTTCCTGTGGTTTTATCTCCATTTCTATTTGTACTAGCTCCTTTTTTCTCTCCACTGAAGTAGGGCTGCACTTTCCTTTTTCCCCCCTCGAAGACCACTAACAGAAAATAGCCTTTTGAGGCCATACGTGAGAGGGGACACCATTAGAGAGGCTGATAATTGCACACCACTCTAGTTCTTGTACAGCATGTGGTCTTGGAAAAGCACTACGAAAAACCTTAATAGGACTGGATGATGGAGTGGCTTAGTACGTAAAGCTCAGAAGGAAAAAAAACGTTTATGAAGATGTTTTTTTTTCATATTTGGTCACCTTCAACATTGAATCGCACAAATGTGCAGCTTGATCGACAAACTGTGCGAGAACTGAAAGAAAACGTGAATACAGTAAATGCTGTAGCTGAACACGCACGCTTGTTTAAGATAATATTTGCCCAGATTAAGAGTGCCCATTTTAGCTTCTGCACTTTGAACTCACTGAGAAGTCTAAATGCTGAATATGCAATCAAACATATCTTGCAAATTTAGCATCCGTAAATTAGAATCCTTTCCGTGCAGCTGCTTCTATGTATGCTTGAAACGGGCAGGAATTAAAGAACATTTTTCTGTTCTTTAATGCACATGCAACACAAACAACTGTTGTTACACAATCTGAGGATTTTTTAAATAGTCTTGAAATTGCATTGATTCATTCATGTTCATGTACATGAATTATAGTGTTTCTAATTTGCTGTAGCAACAAAGACCAGGAGATGGTGGCAGTGGGGTAATGCACTCATCATTCACTTGAGAGACTACGTTTTGGTTCCATCCATCCATCCATTCGCTTCCGCTTATCCTGTTTAGGGTCGCAGGGGGGCTGGAGCCTATCACAGCAGACATAGGGCGCAAGGCGTCCGGTACAGCCTGTACAGGACGCCAGCCTGTCGCAGGGCTAACACAGAGAGACAGATAACCACACACACTCACATTCATACCTATGGGCAATTTCGTGTAGCCAATTAACCTAACCCTAGTAATTGCATGTCTTTGGACTGTGGGAGGAAACCGGAGTACCCGGGGAAAACCCACGCAGACACGGGGAGAACATGCAAACTCCACACAGTGAGAGAGAGGCCTGGGCCAAGGTGGAATCTTGGCCAGGCCTTCCAGATGGTATTCTAACTGTGAGGCAGCAGTGCTAACCACCGCGCCACGTTTTGGTTCCAGTGTCGTTTTTTTTTTTTTTTTTTTACTTTTATACTCATTTTATGTTTGTATTTGCCATTAGGGTAAGTTTAGGTAAGAAAACTGTTTGATTAATGTAGAATATTGACTGTGCACACAGTAATATTGAGCCTTCACAGATGCCGTACTTCTGGGTTTGTGCATGTGCTCACTGGTTAAGTTTTGGTTTTTTATGTTCACTCATGTTTTCCATTGGGCACTACTATGTATGCTTGCGGCTAACAGTCATTATTAAACCAAGTTATCTGCTCTACGACAAAACTCTTTGTTACCACAACACACAACAACTAAGATTAGAATTTATGGTTTGGGTTAAAATGCTCATGTCAAAACTCTGAAAGTCTGGAAGTCTGGAAAACATTTGTGGTAACAAGTCATATTGTATGGTACAAAAACAATACCTCATGTACCCATACATGAATAAATATAATTTTGGATTATTTCTCAGCCATCTACGACACCATGCTAGATACAGTATTGTAAGTAGGCTTGATAGTACTAGGTAGCAGGCTAAGTACAGTATTGTTGTAAGAGTAATACAATTGACAAGTCTCTACTTTTACAAGTTGGAAACAAGACTGCATTAATATCTATAGTGTGTAATTTTTCTACTGTACTTTTAAACTTATGTATGTGTGTGGTGACTATTGTGGTGACTTGCGAGTGCCTGACCAGTCTCAAAGCATTTTCCAGCTAAACACATGTAGTCAAAGTCAAAACCTGTTGCTGGGGTTTATCATTTCAAGAAGTTATGTTATAGTGCTGTTGGTGGTACATTAGTATTTTATGCTATTTAGTGAGTGGACATGAATCAAAAGTCTGAAGTAAGCTCTTGTCATTATAATCCATATTAAGATATTATAAATGTGACATTCAGTGTTGTGTTTTGTATTTTATAAGACTTTCTGATGTTCCTCTGCTCACACATTTAACATGGCATACTGTGAGGCCATTAGTAAGAGGAAATAATTAGCTCATTTCCATCCGTCTGTATAATAATGGGGCTCATTTGGTAGACTCAGATTAAGAACTCAGGGGAATACATCTCATTCTAAACAAACGAGCAATAGCCCCTTTAACTAAAAACACAAATAGCAATACCATGTGTTTCTACATAGTGAGGCTCATATATGAGAGAGTGCAGACTGTACAGGGCTGCAAAGTTTACAAATACACTTTTTCCCCATTTTTAATTTTTTTTCTTTTATTTATATATATCCTTAATCTCCCTTCGCTACATATATACACTATATTGAGTATTCACTCAACCAGCCAAATCCTTGAATTCAGGTGTTCCAGTCACTTCCATGGCCACAGTTGTTTCATGCGCCTAAACATGCAGACTGTTGCTACAAGCATTTGTGAAAGAACGGGTCGCTCTCAGGAGCTCAGTGAATTCCATCGAGGAAGCCACCTGTGCAACAAGTTCAGTCATGAAATTTTCTCTCTAACTAAATATTCCACAGTGAACTGTTAGTGGTATCATAAAGTGGAAATGATTGGGAATAGCAGCAACTCACCCACAAAGTGGTAGGCCACATAAAATCAGAGTGGGGTTAGCAGATGCAGAGGTATGTAGTGTGCAGATGTCACCAAGTTTCTGCAGTCAATCACTACAGACCCCCAAATTTCATGTGGCTTTCAAATTAGCTCAAGAAAAGTGTGTAGAGAGCTTCATGGAATGGGTTTCCATGGCCGAGGAACTGCATCCAAGCCTTACATCACCAAGCACAATGCAAAGCGTCAGATGCAATGGGGGAAAGCACATCGCTACTGGACTCTAGGGGAGTGGAGACGTGTTTTCTGGAGTAATGAATCACAATTCTTCATCAAGCAAGCCAATGGACCTGGCGGTTGCCAGGAGGATGATACTTGTCTGACTGCCAAGTGTAAAGTTTGGTGGAGGGGGCATTATAGTGTGGAGTTGTTTTTCCAGGAGTTGACTCTGTCCCTTAGTTCCAGTGAAATGAACTCTTCATGCTTCAGCATACCAAGACATTTTGGACAATTTCATGCTCCCAACTTTGTGCTTTGGGCTGCAGGGGTACACTTAGTGGATTTTTGGACTGTTGTGCAGTAGGCCATTAGGACAAGACGGAGGTGCCAGTCCCATTCTCGCTGCTGGTGGGATGTCAGGATAGCAAGCTTGGTGGCCTGGGTGGGGTTAAAGTGTTCCACCAACCCATTGTTCTGGGGGTGCAGTGGTGTACTCTGCTTCAACCCAGTTCTGAATCTGGGCGAGGACAGGGTCTTGATTCTGGTCACATCAAAGCTGCTTGGAATCCATTGCCTCCAGCCCATTAGCACCTGCTGTGGGTGACTGAACCTGAACGCTACTGCAATGGCCATCCAGAAGAGATGTATCATTGTGGCTGGTCTGCAGTGAAGCCACCACTGGAGTTATGCCATTGTGGTCCTCAATACACTGGCAGTGCTTGCACTGTTTATCCTCATAAGGGTGTGTGAAAGGGAATCTGTGTTAATGTATATACAGTACTGTGCAATAGTCTTGGGCCGTCCGTCGGCCAAAGACTATTGCACAGTACTGTATAAGGACAATTCACAGATGCACAGGAACATATACGTTATGTAATTTGTAAGGAATTGAGTGTTAATCCTGGTAGCCTAGGAAGTTTATATAATAAGGTTCAACCAGATTGATCAAGGAGTTAGAGAACAGACATACATACATACATACATACATACATACATACATACATACATACATACATACATACATGCGCTACAGTCTTTATAGTAAGATGCAATAACTATGTGGTATGGCCAGCTGATTTAAATATTCAGCTTTATTTCAGATAAATCTTGTTTTGTTCCTCAGGTTGGAATGCCAGATGGCTTTAAAAACTAAAATGCCCAGGAGCTCTAGCTGCTTTTAAAAAGCCTTTTGGACACCCCAGTCAGAGCAGTGCAACATTCAAAAAGGTTTGTTGTGAACAAAATATGATGCCATGGTGGAGTTCATCCAACACTGACCCACAATCAACAAGATGCATATTGTTTTCTCAACAGCCTGCTCTTTTGCCCTCACTGCGACAAGCATAACTCTTTAAACAAGTAACTTTAATCTTTGTGATAAACCCTTTAGTCTCAAAGAGTTGCAGTTAACTTTTAATTTCAAATGTTTATATACAAAGTTACTTATACAAGGAACCAACCAACAGTCACTTATTTTTTGCATAGATTTTCAAAGTGACACTGTTTGAGTACTAAAGTGCTCAGGTTACACAGGTGAAATTTTTTTGATTTTCCTAATAGAAATGATACCCTGCTAACATGCATATACATTTAAAAAATATATATATTTTATATTAAGCCAGTCAAAGAAGCTGATTCCTTTATCTCATATCACTTCACAATAGTGGTCTTTTGACTACAGACTGATGTCAAGTATTTCCCCCCTACAAAGAAACTGCAATTATACAAAATAGGTGAAAAGAGCCAAGGAATTTTCCATGGCCAGTACAATGTGAATGTGAGCCATGAATGCTACTGAGGTGAAGTGGCACAACGTTCTCGACTCTGCACTTGTCTGTGTGTGAGTGTGAGACAGAGAAGGAGCAGCAGACATACTGACAGACTAAAAGTGCTCCCCATGCTACAGTAGCTCTGTCAGCACGCTTTCCTTGACTCCACACATGCAGAGGCACACACACACTCCACTTCCTCCGCTGCGCCTCCCCTCCGCCTTTCTCCTCTCCCTTTGCCTGGCACCATTACCTCACTGCAGATCCCAGCTCTTACACACTGCATGCATTGCATCTGTGATTTAAGAGGCTAAATCTGGATGGCACGGGTAGGGGGGGAAAGTCCAGTGCCAAGAAGGAGCAGTGTTAGTTTCCAGTTTCTCACTGAACAAAGTAGAAGTCACCTGGATGAGGCTGTGATCGTCTGTGACGCGTTTATATGAATGCACCATAGCTTGATGTCTCTCCAGTATTCAACATATCATCTCTCCCACTCTTTTCTTCACACTCATCTGCTGCCTCATTCGTTCATTTCATTTCCTCTGTCTCCCTCTTTCATTTCCTTTTCCCTCTCTCTCAGGCACTTTCCTCTTATTCCCCGTTTGCAGAGGCATTAACCAGACCATTAATGTGACGGCAATCTACATATGAAATGTAATTTGCAAGAAATTAATTTCTACCCTCCATCTGTACATTTGCTCTCATCCTTAATTTGTTTTGGAGGAACAATTCCATTGGTCACCATCTGGGCATTTGGAAAAAAGAACAGAGATGTATTCATTTAATGTTAATAGCATATGTGACTGGCTCCATGTGAAAATAAACTGAAGAAATAAATAAATAAATAAAACCACACTGCAGAAACACAGATGTCATATCAAATATTTAAAGAGGACTGAATGGAAGCATCCCATTAATACCACAAACAGCACTTCAAACCAGGAAGTCCTTCACAACAGATGTGCAACATAATATCGGGTTTAGGAAAATCATTCTGGGGGTGATGGAGATGGCTGCTAACTCACAGTGCACTGGGCCCACTTTAAAATCATCACAGTTGATGCCTGTACCAGTGGCTCCCCTCCGTTACAGGCTGGTGTTTACCAGTCTGCTGCGCCAGCCTTGCAAATAAGAAAACATTCTCTGCTGTCCTACTATTGTGGCCCTGGCAGTAAAAGTTTGGAGGCAAGAGGACACATGGGGATGGAAGAGCAGAGGAGCCACAGAGCAGCAGCACATGCCTTTGGCTTGTATCATTCAAGCCCCAATTAAAGAATTTCAATCAGCAGCTATGCAGCCTTTGGGGCCTGGGTGGAGCCAAGTCAGTCTGGGGGACAAGACTTTGGAAAGAAACGAGGATGACCAGTATACCAAGAATACCAATAAGAAATGTAAGGGGAAAAAAAGATGGCAAGATGAGCTATAGTATGAAGTTTGGTTGGTGTAATTACTTTCTGTTGCTTAAATTAAACTACATAATACAGTAAAATGGATGAAGCAAAGCATGAGATGGCACGAGTCTGAAGCGCCAAAACCAGCCATAAAAATGAGTGATGAATCAAATATAAAGGTGCTCTTTTAGCACGCGAACACTTATGACTTAATGAAACGTAGCGGCTACAACAAAGGGATGGGTGCAGCAACAGCACTTTAAAATATTTATCACTTTAATGTGATTGTGATTCTTGATAAAACATTTTAGTGTACGATGATTTTCTCTGTTCCAGGTCCTTATATTTGACTGTGATTTTGTTCCGTTACTTCAGGAATTAGAAAAGTAATGCAAATACAGCCCACTGGGTTTTATGATTTGAGTTGATGCAGAGGTTGGACTTGAAGAAATAAGAGTAGTTATGAAAATGAAAAAGGCAGTCACAAAGAAGCATTTCAATCAAACTGTAGTTTGCAAACAGCACAAATTACTGAGTATTGGTGATTTTTTTTCTTACTTAAAAAAGTATGTTCTTCAACATGTAAGGACTAGAACTCTGTTAGGCATATGCTGCTGGCTTCAGTTCCAGAAAAATTGTAGTCTGAGTACACAGTCTGTCTACGGTACTCACAGTACTAAAAAAAAAAAGTATTACTATGGACTTCATTCAGGGTCATTTACTGAGTACCCTCAATGATGAAAAGTAATGCTAAAGGTGACAGTACAATGTGATGGCTGTGGGTCCTGACCAAGCATCAGTATGTGACAACTAGGGAATGAGAATGGGTTGCTTTTTGTAATATTTATGTTTTTACCTACAGCTAGTGAATTATTCATAAGCAGTAACTGTCAGTAAAATCACACCAATGCATGAGTGCCAGAAGCTGGAGTTCCTGGAGTTATCACTTGAAGTTGCCACCAAAAACTGCCAAATTTAACACTATTAAAATATGTGCTAGGCTGGTACAAGAACAGATTAGTCTCTATGGAGATTTTCCCTCACTTATAACCATTGTACTATTGGTCTTTTGTTTTTGTTTTGTTTTTTTAACTAGTCCAAATATGACTACTTTTGGCTCCAAAGGTCAACATGGCATCAGGCATGACTAACACTGAACGAAGAATGCTGAGTCCAGAATCCAATGGGTAATGTCACCGTGGCTGTTAAAGAGGCATGCTATTAGGTATGACAGTACATGGTTACTCTCTATAAGATATAATGAACTGTCAGAATAGTTCCCCTTAAGGCCACATGCATTAAGGCTTCTCAAATTAAGTGGAAATGAGAAAAGGCAGAGCTCTGTCTGGGAAATTGTACTAACATTAAACAGCTACAAGAACCTAAAGCAAAATTAAAAACATTTAATTGGTTGGTTTTTTGCCTGTAAACAGAAAGGACTTAATGTCCCCCCCTTTTAAAGAGAAAAACCTGGCTTGGACTAGACAGGTTTGTGTTATTTGAGGTGTATTTTTGCTTAAGGGTCCAGTCTGTGGATACAGTACAATGGCAGAAATTAAAATATTGTTTACAGTTCTCCTGCTTTCTTATTTATAACTTTGCCTTTTTCTTTCTGTACACACTACATCAGCACACTCCTCCACAATGCACAAATTTGCATTTCCTTCGGCCTCCTGGGAGTTACGTTTGGAAAGGCCCACAGGGAAAAGTGCACAAGAGTGAAAGAGCAGCAGAAAAAAGGTCGGTAGCCATGAGTGGGGGGGGCTGAGGTGGGGGAGGGTACTGGTGAAGCACACACGCTCACGTGCACCTGCAGTGTTTGATGAATGACGAGGATAATGACTGATGATATCTGGGAGGCCTGGGGGAGAACACCTGAGTGGTTCTGTCAAACACACACACACAGACAAAAAGAGACACACTCACGCATATCTAGTCAGCCCCGTGGCTTTAGACATGGCCGTTGTTGATAAGACAGTGTAAAGTGTTAGATGGACCTTATCACAGCAGTGGCCTTGTTTATCAGTCCAAATAGCTCAACAATTACATTCCCAGTTGTTGATATTTCTGGGTATTTGCATTCAGTTTTTGGTCTATACATCTGCTGGCATTTAAAAACAAGGCCACCAGGAGAGCACGTTTAAAGGTTTGCCTCTTAGTCGGCTGTGGTTCCTGCTAATAAGGCAATTTGTTTGCCGACTTTGTAATTGAAACATCTTTTGTTTTTTTTGCTTTGTATTACCTTGAGCTATCTAGTAAGGCAGAATAAAGAAAAGTTCAAAGGGTGTCTAGGTTACTTTTGGGTTCAAGTCCAAATTTAACATTGAAGTTATGAATTAAGTTTCACACCGAGTCATAAAAAAAAGATAACCAAAATGATCGGAAATACTCTTGAAAGTTTTAATGCACAAAGCATTCAGTCAGGTGCTTACTGGTCAATAAAGTAAATTGGTTTATACAAAATAGCCAACATTCCAGAAGAATCAAGAATATTGTGTCAAACGCCATCTGGTTAACAATTAACGGGCAGTTTAAGAATTATTTTCATAGAGAGCTTTAAGACGTGACCCTAACCTTATTATAGTAATAAATACACATAAAAATGAATAAGCTGTATTATATAAGCCATAAATGTTGTCAGTGCTGCTTAGTATCTCACATTTTTTTTGTCTACTGGAGCTAAAATGCAGGTTTTTGTGCACAGCTTGGCAAAGAGAAGAAGGCAGATGTCTTATGATTTCATGCACAGAGCGAAAACATTAATGCAGTTTTAAATGCTAAATGCTGACCAGAGAGTTATTCAAGTGCGAGTTATTCAAATGAGTGTCACATTTGCCTACATGTGGCGGAAAGACTGCAGTGTAAATGGCTTTCAGAGTGGCTTAAAGCCTGTTTAATATTAGAAACTCATCAGATGACCAGTGTTAAAGCACTAGTGGGTAAAGGCATTTGTTCCTACTGTGCCCTTCACCACACTTTCTTTGCTGCAGAACCACAGAAACTGAGCAATATTGCTCATAGACATGGTATCTCATTACTAGATTTCAGTCAGACTCCTCATGTTTGGCATCTAGGTCCTGCACTCATCACTGCCCACAAATAGGATGCACATAAAAATTGGGGAATGATTCCCTGGGAGCCCACAGGTGGATGCTAGGGTGGTGATGGGGTAAAACGGCAACCAGGAATGCAGGGCAGATTCTGCACTGACATGTCAGTGGGAGAGATAGGAAATTCTGCAGATTGACTAGGCCACTAAAGTAAAAGGGTGTGTTTGGTATATTACGCAAGTAATACGAAGCACGTTAGCATGTATGACCTGAACTATAGTATATTGCCAAACATATTCACTCACCCATGCAAAACATTGAGTTCTGGTGTTCCAATCATTTCCATGGCCACAGGTGTATAAACCAAGCACCTAAACATGCAGACTGCTTCTACAAACATTTGTGAAAGAATGGGTCGCTCTCAGGAGCTCAGAGAATTCCAAGTGGTACCGTGATGTCAACTGTGCAACAAGTCCAGTCATGAGATATCCTTGCTGCTAGATATTCCACAGTCAACTGTTAGTGGTATGTGGAAGTAATTGGAAATGCCAGCAACTCAGCCACGAATAGGTAGGCCACGTAAAATCACAGAGTGGGGTCAGCAGATGCAGAGGTGCATAGTGCGCAGAGGTCGCCAACTTTCTACAGAGTAGAAGCTTCATAGAGAGCTTCACGGAATGGGTTTCCTTGGCCGAGCAGCTGCATCCACGCCTTACATCACCAAGCGCAATGCAAAGCATGAGATGTGGTGGTGGTGTAAAGCACACCACTACTGAATTCTAGAGCAGTGGAGCCTTCCCAGAAGAGCTGAAGTTGTTTTAGCTGCAAAGGATGAGCCAACATCATATTAAACCCTATGGATTAAGAATGGGATGCCATTCAAGTTTGTGTGAAGACAAATGAACAAATACTTTTGGAAATATAGTGTTTGTTGTTATATAGTTTCTTAAACATTATAAGCCAAGTCCACTCGATTGACTCGGTTGACTTTGCTCAACTTTTTTGCCAGTTTTCAGTACTTGTTTTGTTTCTTTTTCTGTTTGAACTATTACCATTATTAAGAACCATTATTAACTGTAACTGGGCTAAATATCCACCTCACAGTATAATAAAACAACAAATATCTTTAATATGCAGACTTTTTATGTTTGTTCTTTCAGTTGTCCAGCAGAAAAGTTTGAAAGGCTGTAGTGTATGACAAAAAAAATGCAAATGTGTCTGTGATTAAATGGGAGTAAATTGTTATTCTCAGATAATAACGAAATTAAATGTCCCAGAAGTGGGCGGGTTACAATAACAATAACATTAAAATCACAGATTGGAGGCAATAAAGAAAAACATGAATCTCGATTTCCTGGGGTTTCATGCATTTAAAGCACATGCTTATGCCACCCTTGACCCAGCACAGCGCCATCATTACAATCAGCATAATCCCATGTCTCATTTGACTGCAAGCCATGCACCAGAGACAATTAATTCCAGTTAGTGTAAAGTATGTTTCATGCATGCATCTGAATAGAAGCACATGCAGGACATGAAAACATTTGCATTGGGTTTTACTCATTATCTGCTTGCCTCTGTAGTTAAATTACATCAGCATGTGAGTTCCCTCACATTTGCATTTTTTGATTGTATCCTCAGGAGGAAAAAAAAAAGTCTTTGATTTGTTTTTGTTTTTATTATAATTTGCTGAACTAAACAATTTATTTAGTTGCTTCTCTTCTAGCCACTCTATATATTCAAAGCACAGTCATACCTTTATACATTTACTTATTTGATCAAATGCTTTCATTTAATTAAGGAGGAATTCTGCGACAGTATTTCAACATCATACTGACATTTAACCTAATGTGTTATTCTTGCTCTCCCACCAGGCAGTGATGACTTCAATTTGACTAACTTCAAAAGGGCGCATACTGTAGTATTTTAGCAAAGAATTCTTTGACCTTTAGTTTATCAACTTGATTAATTGATACCATTAATTTTACTGCAGTATTTGCTGGAAAACAAAAGGGTATTTCTCCTCTATGGAGTCTATTTTACAGTCAGGAAAGCAGCTTAATGGCGTATAAGGATACAGTACACTTATGGCATCTTTTTTTCTAAAAATTACATTCATAAATCTGGAGTTTTACATATTATCCACTACATGTGCTTATTGTAAGTGAAAGGGGAAAAAAAGGATTAGTCTTGATGCCTCTTTTTGTTTGCCTACAACCTACACTGCAAAAATTACTCTTACCTTTAAGCAATGTTTCCTCTTTGAAGTGAACCTGTTACACTGAGCACATTATATGACTTTATTATCCTATGCAGAGACCTAATGATGTGCGGGACAACTTTTTTAATAACCCGACCCATTATGAGAGCAAATCTGCAAAAATATGCCTTAATCAATCACCCGATGCGAGCCACAACCCCTGCTGCCAGACGCCTTAACTGTGACATTTTTAGTCTTCGGTTCCATTTTATCCACTTATCTCCAATTGCTTTTTATAACTGTGTATTAAAGTAAATACACCTTGAAATTGTATGCAGCAGAATGAGTTTCTTTAGGTAAGGTTCTCTCATGTTTCTCACAATGCCAGACAAAGAGGGCCATTTTTAGTTAGCCTACATGACCTCTAATTATGTATAACTGTAGCAGCTGAACACAGTGCGATCACTGCAAATTAATTTTCACTGTCATGAGACCTGTCGGCTCCCACCTAACACTTATAGCAAAACCTATCAGCAGTCATGACTCCCTTGAAATATTTTGTTACAAAAGTGGACTAGTTTAAGGTGTATTTATAGCATCACAGACTACCAGAATTATCATATTATACTGCAGGAATATTTTAGAACTAGTCAACGCATACAGTAACAGCAGCTACTTCAGCACCACGGATCACAGACACAGTGTTCAAGATGATCCCACATGCTTCCATAATGTTGAGGTCCGGGCTCTGGGGAGGCCAATCCATGACTGATAGTGTTCCATTGTGTGTTTTTCCTATCCAGGTATGCTTTTACTGCACCGGCATTGTGGTTGGGATCATAGTCATGCTGAAAAATAAAGCCACTGCCAATCAGACACTTTCCAGGTGGTACTGCATGGTGGATCAAAATATGTTCGTATTTTTCAATGTTGATAATTTGGCAAAATCCCCAATACCATTGGTTGAAATGCAGCCCCAAACCAAGACCCGTTGCCACTGATTTGATTAAGTCAGATGCCTTTAAGGTCATAAGTCAGTGTGAAGTGACTAAACAAAGAATTCCATCATTTCTTCTGCTTATCCAATTCAGAGTCGCGTTTGGACCGCAGTCTATCCCAGCTCTAATTAGCCAAGAGGCAGGGTACACCCATGACCTTTGGCTGCTTGGAAGCAAAAAAGAAATGTGGCTGGCTCAAGATTTTTGCACAGTGCTGTTTTAACAAATACACCTTTTACAGTGGATGATTTACTCTTTTCCTTTACTACAGTCAACATGTGTAGTTGTATTTCTCTCTTATACTGTATTTTACATCTGCATATTTAGATTATGCTATGTCCCATCTTTCTACACCTAGTGGCTAACAGGAAGCACAGCAATGTCAACAAACCGCTCAACATTCTCCTGCCACTTCTGAGTCTGCAGTTATTGAACTGTATCTGGAGTTTTGGGTCTTGGTCTTTGTTATCTGTAAAGCCACATGTTGTGAACTCAGCATTACAATTAGCTGGGGGAAAAAGAAAACAGCCAAGCCAAGCTGTCACTGGACAATTGGAAATATGGCAGTGAGGACAATGAATAATCAATAGCCACAGCATTTTTCTTGCTCCAAGTTTACTTGGAGGTGGAAAACAAAATGAATTACGGAGACGCTTACGCTGGGCCCCCACTTCACGTTCTGGAAATAATGTAAATAATATAAGCTCAAGTAATGATGTTAAAACCTCAAGTGAGTAAACCTTGAGATGCTATTATCTGCTGGGTGTTCAGGTGAGATTGCTTTATCTCAATTTGTCAGGTCAGAATTCTAAGAAATCCTAAATTAAATTCTGTGTCTGGGCAGCGTGATACTGACTTTATTTTTGTAAAGCAACTTTTATCATGATGGACGCCCAGCTCCTGCTGCAGGGTGAGTAGCAGCAGGGGCGGGGGACTGGAATCATGTAAAGGGAAAGGGATTTACTAGCATGATGTGCGCATTTATGTCGTTTTTTTTTTCATGAAAAGTAATTAAAGCCTGACCCAAGTGCTGAGGAAAATCTCCACCAATCACTCTGGTTTGTGTGATGTGTGTTACCCATGCTCACATTCCTAATTACACTTTAACTGTGGCTCTTTTGGAATATAATAAAAGCAAAACACTTTTGGTGACACTCAGCCGCTATGAGCAATGGCGGACCTGCTGGCAGGAACAACCCCACTGATGGACGTCTTTAATTAGCAAACCCTGACACGGGGAGAGTTTTCCACCATTTCATTCATTCTGAACTGCTGCTGATTGGGTCAACTTCATTTCGGCACTGTCCTAAATCTGCTAAGAGCCCTTTTTAATGTTCCTAGCTTAAAGTCATGCAAAATAACAGTCCTCACAAGCATGACAGTGAGAAATGTGTGATGAGCTTACAACACTGAAGAGGGAGAGTTTTTGTTCATTGGATACAATATTTCTTTAAACTTTATTCTGATTCAGTCTGACCTCAAGAGTTCCCTACTCAGTACAATTACTGGTTTTTGACATTTAATTCTTTCTGTAAACGGATAAATCCTTGGATCTTGTTTGGTGCGGCTTTACATTCTTGTCCACACACTTTGATATAGACAGACAACAGGCCAGTCCATCTTAAACTCCATGCAATAACTCCTCACACTGCTCTCATCCTGCTCACATTGACAACTCATTAGACAGAGGGATTTTCAGAATTTTCATAATAACAGCGCTTAAATGCCTGGGTTTTCCTGGTCCCCCTTATCCCCACATGCCTGCAAATTTGGCACGGGTAAAGGGGAAGGAAATGGCAGGTTTAGGGGGAAAAATCTTATTAAACAAATTCTCTAAAGCATTGAGACCAACTGGTGTGGAGTGCACTGATAACAGCTGGCCATTTTGGAGTGTCACCTCGCTTGGCAGCTGCACCAGCAGAGGGAGAGGGAGAAAATGTTTTAATGGCTCTGGCTCACAGATTTGAATGCTGTTATTTTGGCAACTTTTTAATTATCTCCAAATGAATGGATTGATAGGACTGGTCGTAACGAGACAGAGATAGGGGAACATTCTGTTGTGGCAGTGTTTTTCCCCCATTTTTTGGTCGTCTCTCATGCAAAGATATTTGAGCAAGATGGCCTCTAGGCTGGATTGTTTGAAAGTTTTGAGGGCAACTTAGCTAATGAGAAATGTAATCATGCACAGGCAGGAAACTCTAACTGTATGTGATGGACCCAACTTGAAGAAAACTGGGTTTTTCCTCATATGAGATATGGGGTCTTATCATACTCAACGAACTGCTGCTAAGAGTGCACACTATGAAAATTGAAAGCATGCTGAGTGAGTCAGTTATACTCGAATCCTTTTTTTTTTCCATTTTCTGTTTTTTACATCGGGAAATTCTTCTGGATAAAAAGGTTTATATCACACAAATTGTGTTTTGGTCAGTTGAAGGGCTTCCATTATAATGCAAAATGTTATTTGCCCAAAGTAAATCACTTGGAGAGTGATGGCTCGCCATTATCACATTCCACCAAAAATCTCCACATTCAAAACCAACAAATTTATCAAATGCCAGAATTTGTATTTCATCAGGTGCATAAAGAAACCTAAACTTACTTCATTTAAAAAAATCAAAAAAAGCATGAAGCAAGTTCATGGACACACGCACACAAACAAATAAATCTCAACAAATCGTATGAGCTGCTATACATGTTTGATTTGCAGCAATCCAAAGCACAAAAAGCATTCACTTCATCCTATTACAAGGTTTCCAGCAGATATTAGCATCAGAAAATCAAGCATGAATCCAATCCAACAAATTTACATAGACTGTAGAAATGGAAACAGTCAACTAGTAGAAAAATAAAAGTAGGGCTAGTCATGAAGTCCACTGGCACCAGCCTGGATTGTGAAAATCTTGCCAGATGCATCTATTATGTCAGATCAATCTGTTGTGTGATTTGTGAGATGGAGATTAATGTGTGGGTAAACTACAGTAGCTTTTGTTCTTCGCTCAACATTTGGGCTGCAACAAAACAGCATAACAAAAGCCCACAAACTTTAAGCCAAGTGATACGACACCCATCAGCCATTACTTTTATATTTTTTAAAGGCAGAGTTGTTTGTCATGTTTGTCTGTTTCATTGCATTTTTGGTTCAAATCTTGCTGGGCTCTGGTTTTAAATAGTGGGATATTCTCATGGTAAGATCTGAAATTTTAACACTGGCTCCTATATTTCTAAATGCTTGTAACTCTTTAAATGTCCAAAAAGTAACATCTTGGGCATTTAAAGAATATGAATATGCAAATACTGGGGGCAAGTAAGGAGAATTTTAGTAACAAAAGCTTTCTGGTTGAGTGCAGTAGCCTTGCCTTTCCTAGTGAAAGCACTAGTTGTGTGCAGAACACATTTCATCTCCCACCTCTGCCCTCACCTGGCTAATATGCATTGGCCTTCTCTTGTTACCAACACTAATATCAAAATATACCTGTTTTACTTTCTGGGTGAAGTGAAGAAGTAACACAAAAACACCCGTGTCTGGTGAGCGACCTGTAATTGTGAGGTTGTCTTCAATGTGCTGTCATGGTTTTTGGACTAGGCTTGAGGTTTTGTTTATTTAAATATCCTATGAGATCCTTGGTTTGCCTTGCACTTCACTAGACTCTACAACTGTGACGTGCCAGTCAACGTGGACGTCACCCAGTGCACAACTTGACACACTTTTTCACCTTCATACTCCATCTGCAGTTGATGAGTTAAAACTTGCTGTTGATTTCTTGAAACCTAATAAGGCTGCGGGAGATGATGGCAGTGTACCCGAACTGCTGAAGAATGGTGGGGATGCACTAATTCGAGAACCCTGTGTTCTCTCCATCTTGTTAAATGCGAGTGAAACATGGTCAATATATAATAGTCAAGAAAGACGTCGCAACACATTTTACTTGAGATGCCTGTGGAAGATTGCAAAAGTAAGCCGGCAAGGCAGGATGCCGGATGTCCACGTTCTTGACATGCGTGGTTCAACAAACCTGTTCACCATTCTACACATGTGCCACTCAAATTGGCTAGGCCATGTTTACCGCATGGATAACTCACGTATTCGCAAGGCCGTTCTTTTTGGAGAGCTGTCTGATTCCAAGTGTTCAGCTGGTCGTCCACTGCTCCACTACAAGGATGCAGAGAGAGAAGCTCAATGCACTCGATTCAAGCAGATGTTTTTATGTCCATTAAATAACCAACTACCGTTCTATAATCTGCTGCACCTTCTTTTTTGTCATATCTAATATTTAGCAACACCTAGCATTATAAAATGTGTACTGAAATCCTCAAATTGCTCTAATCTCATCATTTAGCATGAAGAATAGCTCAGACTGAAGTTCAAATGTATAACATTAATAGAATGGATACTTTTCTAATAGTTTTTATCTGTGTGATGAGCATCACTTTTAATAATGTTTCAAGTACTGTTGGCTCCTTATAGTTTTGGAAATAATGTCACTTGTTAGGAAAATTCAAACATTTAGGAGACAGATGCCCATGACAGTCTCTATCCTCTATCCTTCAAGCTCACACAGTGAGTGTGTTTTTCACAGCTGATTTTTTGTCCTCCCCTGAAGAGCTTTATAGAAGTCCCACACTTGTCCTCAAATTCTCTTTTCAAACTCAGATTAATTTATGAAGACCATTATTAAATGCAGGAAACGAAGTGTGGCTTTACTGCGTGACAATACTGCAGGTTTAAATAAGAATAAAGTGCCCTTAGCTTCTTTTATAGAAATTTAATTATTTTCCCTTCCTTTATTGCAGTTTTTATTATTTATCTTGCAATGAAGCTCAGTTTTTTTTCCCCCTATTGTTTATCTGTAAGCTGTGGCCTTTGTTGTTCCAAAAAGCACTTTGTGATGAATCCCTTTGTTAAAGCACTCTATAAATACATTTGTCTGGATTTATGAAGCTGAAATGTCACAACTGCAACCAAAGCTAATGAGCCAATTCTCTGTCAGCTGAAGTGTCAAAGTGAAAACTTTTCTCACCATAAGTCAAGTGTCTCATGAGGGGAAATAACAGACCAAAAATGAAAATGTCATTGTGGTATCTCTTCACAGCTGACAGGTTCATCCATACACCTGAGCACATGGCTTTTCAACGCTCAATATATTCTGGAAAATCCTCCACATATTGAGATGGCCTGCCATTTTTTTTTCTTCCTTTGCTAAAGTTTAGAATATGCTGACAATATACTGTCATTGTGAAGATGCGCAACAGATTAAAGAATGCATTTAACAAAAATCTGGAAAAAAAAAATTAAAATTGGCGAATGCCTTCTTGAGTGTTATCCAAGTCTTTTATCGCTTGGTACCTCATACTTTTTGCTTTTTAGATTATTGCAGAGAAAAGTTAAAGCACTGAAACGGCTTCATTTATAGTTGACCATGGAAGTTGGTAAAATCTGTAGACATAAACACTTTATTAGAATGATGCACTTAGAAGGCAAGGAAAAGCAACTGAGTTTGCCTAAAAATACAATGACTGTGTATTACAAAAAAATTCTCAAATTAAAATACTTTAAGAGGCCAAGGTCTCTGGCATATTAAGCCACATTATCTCAATAGGGATAAAGGCTCTAAAGCATAAAATGTTAAACAGAGGTGAACATGATTTCAAAAAATATTGAATGGTTTAAAAAAATCAAAATAATAAAATAACTTCAGCACTCAAGTGATGAGCTGTAAACTTTGATCAAACTTTTTAGGCTATGACAAATATAATAAACAAGGAGTCAAGGTGCACTCATGCTTTCAGCATGTCTGACAAAAATAATTTGATTTCCTTTTATATTGAATGACGACACTGGAAAAAGTTAATGGCATTGCCAGAATGGCAAACGACCGCATCAGATGCACATCACATGTGTGAAGACCCCTGCCATCATTCAGTGTAAATTAACTATTCAGTATTTAACCATTTAACAAAGTCTAGGCACATGTTTGATTTTTTTTTTAAGTTTTGAAGGTTCATTTGATATGTGGATGAAATTGCATGACAGCATTGTAGTTGCACTGCAGTGTTACACTGTCATGGTTAGGCTGTGTGGCTGGAAGGGGTGGACCCAAGTGCAAGACGCATGAGACAAAATTAAAGCGTTAAGGCAGCTTTAATGCTGAAAATCTTGAATCACAGTCCAGAATATAAAATCCGAGGTCAGATTTAAACCATTAAGTTACACACTCGGAAAACAAAGAGAAGGCGCGCACACACATCAGGCAGGATACTCAGACAAGGACGCAGCAATGAACAGAAGAAAACTGAGGGCTTAAATTCACACAAGTTAATTGGGAGAGTGGACACAGCAGGGACCAACAGGTGAACCAAATGAAACTAATAACACAAAGGAAGCAAAACCAAACACAAAGCACAGGGAACACAGGACTGTCAAAATAAAACAGGAAGTGACCAACCGTGACGCACACGCAGACTTAACAGAACACGAGGAACAGAATACACAAGAGACAAGGGACAAAGACAAAGACAACCAGACACCTGAACACACAGACGTGGGAAGGACAACACGGGGAGCAGGGATTCAGTATAAATACTTGAAACCAATAAGACCTACAACCTAAAATAACCTAAGAACCAAAACCATATAATCACTAAAACACAGGAATCTCAAATGAAAACAGAACCTAGAGAGAAAAAAAAAAAACAAAAAACAGAAAATGCTGGGCATGAGGCCCAGGACCATGACACACATGAATACAAATAGCTTTAGACTTGGACCAGAGGATGCATTCTAAAGCTTCCTCACATTTGGTTGCATTGGTTTGTTTAAATAAATCTGAATGTATTTTGTTTCAATAGCGGCCATTTTTTTTTTTTCCAAGCAGCGATCAAATGTATATCTGTCCTGTCTGAGCTGCAAGAATAAATATCAAGGCGATGTGTTGGTATTATAACCACTGGGGACCAGGAAAACCCACAGCAAAGTGCGTGACAATCTGTTCAGCGGTCTTTGAAATGATGTGCTCTCGACCAACAGGTTTGACAAATGAACTGAGTGACCATCGCTGTCATCCTTATGCCCTGTTGTTTGCAGAGTGAAAACTGCAGACTCACTTGGCCATGAAAGGAAAAAATGGCTTAATTATGTTTCCTTTTTTCCACAAATAGTGAAATGGTAATGTGTTCCCCCACCAGCCCAGGGTAAAATTCATAAATAAATCATGAATAAATAAATCATCTTAAGAAAACATTTTTTTTCCAGGCTGTAAAATGTCTCAAAATGTAAGGTCCACACAGTTCAGTCAATTCAACAGAACAAAAAAAAAATATATCATTTTCATTTTGAAAGTGTGGTCACAACAGATCGGCAACAAAAGGGGTTTCTAAAGCTTACCCGTGCTATGCTGTGCCCTCTATCCCCCTTCCTTTCAAATCCATTTCTGCCTGGGACCCACTTCAATCCTATAGCTTCAGTGTCCGTCACTCTTCTTCCATTCATCCCATCTTCTAAGACCCTAGCTAAGAACACTTGAGGATCATGTGTCCAGGCTACAAAGGTTTCTCTCAACTACAAAGTGAAGAAGAAAGTGTAAAAGGTCCAGAGATAAACCAAAACACCTTTCATCACATTTATTCCAACCACATATACACGCCGGGGGAACACAGCAAGGCAGACAGACAAAAAGAACAGATCTTTCTTTTCTCTTGCCCCGACAGAGTAATCAGCTAAAACTCTTTAATCATAAAACAACAGAGCAGTGGACTCCCTCAGTTACCTCCCTAAGATTAGTCCAATCATTGTACTTTCTAATATGCCGCCAGAGGACTAAAACCATTTCATAGTCAAATCACAAAAGCAATTTTACTGTCAGATTACTTCAACTTTACAATGACATTGCTGTGGGTTGTTAAAAAGGAAGCTTTTGATGAATTTCTCAAAGAGCTAATGGTTTGTTTTCCCCTGTGCCTTTTCGGCCCAGCAATGTTTGGTTTGATGTGGCTTTGCTCCTATGGTGAGCCATCACAAGTCACGCTGAGATTTTCAGAGATTATCACAATACTGTATGCCCAACTACACGTAATGTGTTTGAAACCAAGATACACAGAGGACTGATTCACTGAAATGCCTCAGAGTAAAAACTGATTGAAGTCTCTGCTTAAAAGGAAAGCCCACTGTAAGATAGACTTTGCACTGAACTGATTTACTGAACTTGGATTTTATCATCATTATCTGCAAAAACAAACAGCGGTCTACATAAGCTGGAGTTCAGAGCATGGAGACTCAAACTGATGATGCCATCAGGTGACATATGACTCTGACCTGATACGCTTTTCAAAAAATCTCTACTGCAGTTAGGTCCATAAGCTTTTGAACAATGACATGAATTATTTCTTTTTCTTTGTAATTTTGCCTCTGTATACCACCGCCATGGGTTTTAACATAAAAAAAAAACTACTTTAATTCAATCAGTTTGACAAAGGTATTGCGCCATGCCTCATGCCTGAATCTATGAATACAGGTGCTTGCCACAGGTGTATAAAATTAAGCACCTAGTAATGTAGGTGGTCCAGTGCTTTTGTTGGTTTTTAGCCTAATGATGGCCTCCTTCACATGCACTGATATCTCTTTTGGACCTCATTGAGAGTTCCAATGAAAAGCCACAAAATGCAAGTTCAGCACTTGGAATCATCTAAAACTACTTGCCAGTCAATTGCAAAGTTAATGTAGAGCCTCTGAAAACAGGTGTGGGGAGGTTATCTAGAAACATGGCTTTATTTGCTAAACAGTTAATGCAATATTTCTCAAACCATGGGGCGTGGCAGGTGGGACGCGAACGACTTGGGAGATAAGTCATGTGGAACAAATGTTGAACATCAGGTTAATTCTCACGGTGGAACAAGGAAACGTTAGCAGGTATGTTAGCGAAACTCTCCACCGTCACCATCTGCGGTGTATATAGAGCCGTCATGCCACCGCTTTGACGGTTGGGGACTCCTCTGGATCGTGCTTCACGTGGGGTGGGATACTTAATGCAATACTTTTGTTGAACCCCTTGAATTTGCGCTGAATCTCTGCACTTCAATCACATCTTGTTTGATTTAAAATGTAGTGGTGTGCAGAGACAAAGCTGTCCTTGTCCAAAAACTATGGACATAACTGTGCTGTATTTTAATCCTTCTTAACTCTTCATCAGAACATGTATCCATATTGATGCCATATAACTTTTCTCCCTTATGTCTGCAGTGTAGCTTCTGGATTTATCTCTTTATCCTTGCTTTATTCTCCCTCTCCACTCTTCAACTCAAAGATCTTCTGTGCAGTTTTCTTTTTAATCAAACACAATTTTGTTTATCTCATCTATTGAATGTTTTCCAAGGAACTTCAAAACATGTGGAATGCCTTTGTTAAAAAAAAAAACTTTGAAATGATAATGCCTTTCCATTGCTTCCAGTGCCTAGTGGTCTCGCTCTCACGCACAGCATTGTTCTATAGCACAGCTAGCGGTCAACAGAGTTCCCTATAGTAATGCTTTATTAAAATTCATAGAGTGAGCTCTACACAAATCCCAGAAATTTAATATAATTTCTATAAAAGGATGGATTTTCCTGGGGTTTGTGGGGATTCATTCATGCAAGGAATTGAAGTTATAGTTCAGTATATAGTATGAGCTAGCTACAAACTAGCTAAAAATGTGTCTAAAGCAACAGTGTTTTTTCCCGTTGGCAGTGCTTTTTAACTTTCAGCAGGTCATGACTGTAAGATGAAATAGCTAGAAAGCATCTATCCTTTTCAAGACACAAAATGAGCTTGTGCCATGCATTCAAAATAGATAAGGATTATTGCATATACTACAAACTTTTAGTTGAAATACTGCAGTTTTTTACAGTAAAAAATATATTAAAAACTTTAAAAATCCATTTAGGAAACCAAAAATATACTGTGTCTGTATAGATTCTCAGTCATCCTGGTCATGATAGTCTCAAGAGCTTGAAAAAAATGCAACTTCTTTATTTTTTATTTTATTTTATTTTTTTGAAGACATTTCACGTCTTATCCAAGAGGCTTCTTCAGCTCTAAAACCAAAAGGTGGAGAGTCCCAGGTATTTAAACCCTAGTGGGGGGATCGTCGCCTTTGGAGGTGGTTGTTGACCCACTATGTGCGTCCTCACATCGGCCAAAGTGTGAAAAAAGGCGTGAATCAATACCACCGGGATTTTGGGTAAAACCACTGTGAGGCCTTGAACCACCTTAGCATGTGACCTATTGAGGTCACCTGAAGTAAGGTGTGAGTGATGTTTGAGGCACCTGGAAAGAGATCCCAAAACTGCATTATAAGTGGTTGACAGCTGGTGTCACCACCACCTCTGGTTAATGATGATCATTCAAGGTGGATGATCATCTTTAAGTCTTCTTTCAAACCATCTGCCTTCCTGGTCCAAAATATCAACCCTGGCATCCTCGAAAGAGTGTCCTCTTCTTTAGGTGCAAAAGTACGGCTGAGTATTGTCCTGTCGAGGTGGCTCTTCTATGTTGTATGCTGTATTTATGGAGTGGCTGTTTAGTTACTCCAATGTAGGGATCCGAGCACTATTGATAGGAGGTCTGGCTCTTTTCAAAGACTCATTCTCTCTTAAGCACCTTGAGGTGACTGTTTGTTGTCATTTGGCACTATATAAATAAAACTGAATTGAAGTGAAGAATTTAATTTTTTGGCTTGGATCCGTTAGAAGAACCTGCTCTTAAGGCTCCTAAATGGCTCTTCACTCTGAGCCACCAATTTTACGCTAATTTAGCAATTATGAATGCTTTGTGTGTTGGTAAGCAATTTTTTTATTCAGCTTTTTCATAAAAGCCTTATGGTGACAAAATATCAAAGCAATATCATACTACCAGCCAATAAGCACAGGTGCACCATTGTTCTAAACACAAAATACTTATGATGTCTTAAGACGGGACACCAAGCAACTACAAGAAAAAAGTCATCTTTTGTCTACAACAACTTGAAAAGAAAAAAGTTACTGACTGCCCTACATACAGTACTACCGTGGATGCTGCACTATATATATATATATATATATGGACTTCCAAAAAGTCCCAAGTCCAACTCAGACCCATTGCTAGCAGCATAATCCAGCCACCTACAACATTTCAAAGCTCCTCGCCACCATCTTAGCGCCACTTGTGGTTACAGTAACTCATCACATCGAAAACTCCATGGTCTTCACCAGCAAGGTGGTTATCGCAACTGGGCCTTCATCAAATCAGCAAAGATGCACAAGAAAGACGGTCAGACACCATCAAGGGAGAAAGAGAATGACAAATTTGACAAACAACATTGTCTTCCCTTATGTAGCGGGTTTGTCAGAGAAACTCAAGAGAATTTTCTCAAAGCATGACATCCCAGTGTGCTTCAGACCCAGCCACACTCTATGACAAAAACAAGGTTCATCCCAAGGACAAAACTCTCAAACACAAGCTAAGCAACATACTGTATGCTGTACAGTGTGCGGCAAGGAGTGCTCTGATCTCTACATTGGAGAAACCAAACAGCCACTCGACAAATGCATGGCACAACATAGCAGAGCCACCTCAACAGGACCAGACTCGGCTGTACATCTGCACCTGGAGGATAAAGGACACTCTTTCAAAGATGCCAGTGTTCACATGTGTTGTTGTTGTTGGACGTGAAGATGCCACTCATGAAAAGTTATGAAATAGCTTTTAACAGCAATAAACTTCTGACAAAGAATTTCAGGAGTTGGACTAATTGGCTGAGTTGGCAAAAAAAAAAATATGATTAACCATCCCACCTCCATTAGACTGCAGCATATTGCCACTTTACCAAACTGAATAATCAACAAAATAAATGAATGCCCTCCATTTCCATGTTCTCTTAGAGCAAGAATGTATACAGACAAAAAGTAGTTTTTTTGCGATTTATAAAGAATTACAGAACACCAGCTAAAAGGCTGTAGAATGTACAGCAATGGGAAATGTGCAGCAGCTATTAAGGAAGGAGCTCTGTAAAATTGCACTCTAATGATGATCTAAGTGCTCAGCTGTTTTGGGTCTAACCTGAAAAATAGCATGTCTCTGTCAGATGCTGAAAAATTGATGCACTTTAGGTGGCTTGCTTTCTTTGCTCTGCCTCATGTCGTGAGGGCATCACAACCCATGCCCGACATCCTCCACTGCCAATGGCTTCCTGTCCCCTCTGTTACGCATCATCCCACTCTCCCTCATTCTCCAAAATGGCTATGCATAATTTCCAGCCCCCTCACTGAAAAGTTTGACTAAATGGAAGGTTATTCAGTCACAAGCTATTAACAGTGGTGCACATTAAAGTTGTTTTGCAATTGAAGAGTGAATTATAAGTATTTTCTCACTGCATTATTTTCCCCACAAAGTGCAAAGATATAAAAAAAAGAGAAAGCATGCAAGGGAAAGAAGCACACAAGGAGAACGAGAGACATAAATACAAAAGGTCCCAGGAAGTCAGCAAATGCAGAAATGTACAGTAAATCTCACTTGACATGATTCATGGCTTGGTATTTCTATATAAAGTACATCTGAGCATTTGCACAGAAACAAAGGCCTCTGAAAATTCATAAAAAAAATAAAAAAAAAAACAGAGAGAAGAAAATGTTTTTTAGGTGAATTTAGGTTACTTTTTAACATTTTTTTCGAAAATAAAACCTCATGGTCCCAAGGGAAATTCACTTTATCAGGGTAGGGGAGAGAGAAGAAAACACCATATCTAATGATGGAGCACATTTAAACAGTTTCAGTGCCAATCTTGTGCCCAATATTCAATGCAGCAGGCAAAAAGAACATATATGCACACAGCTTTAAAAGTTAAAATGCTTCTATTTTTTTTATTTTTTTTGCTACTTTATAGTTTTACTGTTTAATTTTGTTTCAAAATGGAAGTTGTTGAGGATAAGAAATAACCTGATTTTTTTCTACCCCACTGCTGAAGAGTGCTTCAGGTGACATTGAAAACATTAATAAAGTTTTCCTTTTACGAATCATAAGTTGCTGTGACACGTCCGTGCTCAGCGTAATGTGCCCAGGGTTTCTGTCCTCCAATACTCCTCTATCTGGTAAGACACACTGATCATGGTGGTTACTGTTGGTGAACTTTAGCCAAATTTTGTACAACAAGCAATTCTATTAAGAATTTCAATAAGCTTGTAAAGATAAATTTAGAACTATTGAATCCTTCAAAAAGCTACATCTGGTGGTTGACACATGTCACATTCCCGATGTTGATGTTTTTTTAAAATGGTGGTAATTGTTTAGGCAAATGTTGTATAATGGGCATTACTGATAAAAACTACTTATATTGTTACAATTTTATTGTATCATTTTAGTTAACTGTAGCTTGTAGCTGGCTTGTGGCTAAAGTTGCATAGTGTTGCTTTAAGATCTTTTTGCTTTGGTGAGAATTTCTATTATGTTACTTTAACCCTCCACAGCACACACTGTGATGGTACATGCTGAAAATTATTCAGCATCATTTACTGATTCACATTGGGCCATTTTATTGCCAAAAACATTTTTTTTTATATTTCAGATCCCCCCATATATTTTTTTGTTGCCTAGAGGCAACGTTGTGCAACAATAGTACAAAACTACAGAGAAAATGATTAATTCATAGATCATAAGGCAACAGTTACAGAGCAATAAAAACACCAGAAGTGTTTTCAAAAATGTCAACAAATGATGAAACAAAGAACTGAAAAACACCTGAAACATATTTCCATATGATTCAATATAGGCTCAGCTTTGTATGGCCCATTGTCATGCCATGTTGATTCTCATGTTGTGAGACATTGCTGTCATTCTGTGTGTAAAACTTCACAAAACAGTTCTTCTATGCTGTAAAACCGAGCTGCGCATTACATTTTATACACATTGCTTTTGGTGTTCCTGTGCACCCAGGAACTCTCCATCTTATTTTGTTCTCACATATTGTTGGCTATTGTGATGTACTGTCCAAGTAGATATCATGATTTGGAATGGGGGCCATGGGTCACAGCTACTTCCTCTTTCCTCATACTTTTGAGATATCCCACCTCTTGTTTGCCCTCTCTTGCTTTCTTTTTTGTATTTGCACACACTTCGTGCAATTTGGGATTTGAATCCATACACGTTCATGTGGTCACTTTTTGTCATCCCATTCTCAGTGCAGTCCAGTCTGTAAAGCAGCCAGTATGTCACCACTGCCATGCGTATCAAAGGGAAGGCAGTGGTATCACTTTTTTTGAGTGTTAGGGTTATCTTGCCTCAAGAAGTACCCCTTACTGCAAAATGTTGCCCTGAGGCAACAAAAAAAAAAACTGAATTTCTGAAAATGCAAAATAAAAATAAAAAAAATTCATAAAACCTGACAAAAATCCCTCTCTACAACTTCATAAACAATCCTGTATTTTTTTTTAAATTTAGGATTTATGTTATTTTAAATGATTACTAGGGCAATTATTCTTACCTTCTTCTCACACCATGTGCTCCTCGGACAATGTGTCAGAAAAGAAGGTCCCACCTTCAAATCACGCTTGATAATGACTCCAACATGTTGTTGGATGGAAATGTAATACTTTTTAAAACATTCTGATTGGTTTGCATCATTTAAGTTCACATGTACTGGGCATGGGGCTTAGAAAAACTTTCTGTTGCCCCAGGGCAATGCTGTATTACAGAATGAAATGTAAAATGCCCACATTCCAGTACCTATAATACCTGTAACAGTTTAACTTACAAAAACTATGGCAAGCTCATAAACAATGTACTCTTGAAGATTATACCAGTTGTTCCAAATTGTTTTAGCTTGTGACCTTTTTTAAAGAGCTGGGTGTGACTGGGGTGCCTTTATATTTTCTGTGAGTTGTTAGCAACAACTGATGGCTAAGTTTGGTCCCCAGTCACAAATGCACAAAGACCAATCAGTGACCCTCTGGTAACCACCAGTCATTAGGGAAAATTATATTCCCCAATAAAGCACAAAAGGAACATGTATAATAATTCATTTTAAAGGCAAAGAATAACAGAAAGCAAATTTAAGAAGATGAATTTTGTTTTCCGTTCATTTTTCTTCCATTAATCACCTTAAGACCATGCAAATATATCATGGGACCCTTTGGAGAGTACCCAAAGCCTTGGTTGGGAACCATTCACCTGCATGCTTAAACTATAAAATAATAAAGCCCAACAGTAAAAGTAACAAATGTTCATGGAAGGTTTAACTAAATAAAAGTTCTGCTTTTGCTATCATAAGAAATGTTGACGATGATAATAATAGGATTATAAATAAAGAATTTTTACACACAGTGAAGAGATTTTTACATTGCTCTACTTTAACTTTTTATGGCCGTCTGTAATACTTCTACCACTACATATATCTAAACTCTTTCACAAACCACACATAGTCAAATATCTTGTTGAAAGACAGATATGACAGCATATTTAAAACTAAAGAGCTCGGAGCATAGCTGCCTTTTGAGCAGGAAAAACCCTTCAGCGGATTGAGAAAAAAAGTTTTTGGGGAAGTGTAGTTATACATGATTCATAACGCTGCTTGGAGAGCAGCTTACTGTTGTGTGAAATTTGACATTAAGCATCTTTTATGTTATTCCTGTTTTAGTCTGGAAACCCAAGGGCAAAAGAATATGCAATGTGTAATTTTGCTCTGTGAAGAAACATTGGGGTGAATGGTAAAGTGTTCAGAACAGTGTTTGAGCTTATTTCAATGAGGGGACAATATAATCGTGGAATACAAATTAGCCTCTACTTGTGACATGCAGAGCTGAGGCCAAAGACCAATACTTGCCTCTCTTTTTTTTCTTTCTTTCCCCTTTTCTGTGTACTGCAATCATTACTTTCATTAGAAACCGGATTATTTTGTATTTCATATGTATATATATATAAATAAAGGTTAATTTTCAGCATCAGGATCTTTTTAAACCAGCATGTGTAGTCTACAACCTGCTGTCTTACTATGCTGTCAGTTGTTTTGCATGTTTGCCCTGACACTGAAGGATAAATATGGTTTAAATAACTGTTTTTCTCTGTATCGGCATATCCTTCTGTAAATCCTTTTCTGTGATGTTTCCAAGTTTAGACAAATGGCATCACTGAACTGGATGTTTAAATCTCTCCTTGACTCAGACTGTTTAGAGGCTGGTAAATCACTATGTTTCTGCATCAGATACTAAATTTGCAGAGACTACAAACACAAATTGATATATGGAAAGCAAGCAATTCAGGACTGTCACAAAAAAAATTATATAAATACATAAATATAAATACAAGAGTAATAATAATTTGTCACATAAGGCTCCCTGAGATATTAGTTTAAGAGTATTTTCTAAATGAAATCTTTCCCCACATTCCTTCAAACATTAGTGTATATTTTTTGTTCATCCCTGTCTTCATAGCATGTTTGAGGTTGATGCAAAGTTAAAGACTTATTTAAAAACAATTACAGATAGCACATTTTTATGTTCATTTCTTGAGCAAAATGTGTGTTTTGAATACATAAATCTTGATATGTGCAGTGTTAGATTTTCACTTCATCTGCTACTGTACACTAAGTTGTACATCATCATCATCATCATCATCATCATCATCATGTCATATTGCTTAGCCTCTCGAAAAGCCCACAAAGTGTCTTTTGTCCTCATCGCCGATCACAGTGTGCTCAACATCTTACGGGAGTGTGCTGCGGCTCCCGCTCGTTAATGCAATTTAATGTGGTGTCTTTCGTATTAGATTCCCAATTGCCGTTACCATGGTGACATGCATACAAAACATCTTGTAGCAGCTTGTTATTGCTTCATTACAACCACGTTTGAAGTTTTTTTTTCTTTCCTCTCTCGTTCTTTATTTGTTTGTCTTTTCTGAAAGAACCTTGGGTAAGAGATAAGCAGACTGTGGCTCCATCAAAGGATGTCCTCCCCTGCAAGCAATTACCCCTCCAGGATAAGCTGTTGTTATTCACTTTACAAGGAGCACTGATTCCAGTCCACCAAAGCCAGAGGGGCAGGCATACACTCAAAAACTTCAGTGGGCATCATGATAAATAAATCACAGTTTTGTGCAATACAAAGGTTCATAGATGGCTATTTTGGGATGGCTGGATTGGGATGGCTATTCTTTGATTTTATTCTTTAAATCAAAGATTCAACAATCAAAGTGAATTGCAGATTTCCATCATGACTTCCACCCAATAATAGCTGGGAGAGGCCTTAGAAGCTTAGACAGGAAGGTTTCCAGAAAGGTATCAGTTAATAGTTAAGAAATTAGTCACACACTTTAGAACAGCCTATGACCTAAAATGTGTACATATACCATTCTCTTATTCCATTTATGAACTCAAAATTGTAATTTAGATTTTACAAAGAAGACAAAACTTTGTCTATATCAGAAAATCCAAAACTGAATGAATTTATTTATTTGTTTTCTTTTTAGCCATCATGAACCTGTTTTTACTCAGGAGGCTGTGGAACATTTCCCAATTGCTTTAACTAAAATCTAAAACAAAAACAACTGACTCCACTTAATGTGTCAGAGGTTACTGAAGCAAACTAAAAGCTTTTTTAAAAAAGTCAAAAAAAAAAAACCAAAAAAAAAAAAAAACCCAAAACAATAAACACCAAAGAGCTACCTTGATTAGAAGACTTTTTTGACTGATTAATCTGGAATAAGTAATGCCGAACTTAAGTAGCAACACACATGCTGTCCTTAGAGAAACTAGCACTTGGGTGCTTACCGTTAGTCTATTACAACGACAAAGATGTCACCTGCAAAAGTGTAAACATGCAATTTGCATACAAAACAAAGCACAATTTATTGCCAGTAAGTCAACATGAAATGAAGGGGCAACATCAAGAATGACTGCCTTGGAGAATTTAATAACAATAACATTAAGATGCTATTACACACATATTTCCTCTAGTGTGCCAAAGTGTGCTTTTGAAAAAAATTGCTTAAATTAAGTTAAAGTACTAACTTCTGAGAGCCAATGTAGTATTTAACTATGTATATATAGTTTTGGCTGACATATCAGTAGTGTCCCTGCAGTTAGCTACATTAAGTGTAGTAATGCAATGTGTTAAATGCAGTAATTACATTACAGTTATACTTATGTTGTTAGTTGTGCTACAAAAGTTCTTCAATTATCTGCACGATGGACAGGGGAGAAAAAAAAGCCTACCTGCCTTGTTATTCTATACACCTGTGACACAATCAGGTGACTCATATTGGACACGTATCATTTTTGCCCAAGTTGCAACCCATTCATCTTTAGGGCAGGGCAGAGTTTCTAAAACATTTGAAGGCATAAATACTTCAATTACACCCCTAATAATTATTTTGAGAACATTCGGTTATTAAGAGATGCTGCTTTGTAGCTCATCATAAATATCTCCCACATGGCCCCATGACTAAAGCTGTCAGTGCACCTAAAATATTGTGTTCTCTATGCTTACTTTTAATGTGGTGATGTGTTATTTAAGCAGTTCTTATCAGTATCGCTATATTAAAAATGGATCATACAACTTATATAATGTGTGTTGCTCATAGTGACAAGTATAATTTTACAGTCTCACTCCACTCTGTGGAGCTTTAAGCCTCTTTCTAGCCTCTTTCAACTTCTGGCTTTGGTTTCTCAGCCCACAACTTTATAGAAATTGTTCAGTCTCACTGCTCTCATTAGTGGCGTTTTCAACAAAAAAAGCCTTGAAAACAGAATGCACTTTGTCTGGCCAGTACCAACTGACAAAGTGGTGAACACAGTGAAGTATTTAGCTGCTAAAAAGCCAGATATTTTCCTCAGGAGACGGTGAAAAACATATCAAATTTATTAGTTGAACATGAACAAAATTAATTCTAATTTGAATAGTAACTTTTCATTGTCTCCTTAGCCTGTAGGGTAACTGTTTATTAACCTGCTCTCCATATAACTTGAAAAGTAATCACGTGTTTTCGCCACAACAGCTTGTTTCTGCCCATTACTGGCTTTTATTACAGGTTTAATATTGTGCTTCTTTGGAACACATTTTGCTATAGCTGGAGACATGTTGCGAGTCATGGTACTCGGAGCTTTCCACAAACCTTTTAAAGATTTAAGTGGTCGTTTACATTTTATGTCCTGGTGAACATTGAAATTAAAGTTAGCTTAGATGTTGCTTCAAAATAACTGACCAAATAACAGCACTTTCCAAAATAGCTAGATGTTGCAATAGTTAAGGCTACAAGGGGACTTTACTAGTTCTAAGACCTCTGTGTGCAGTAGATTATGAAAGTTCATTCTACCCATACTAAATTGCTATAATCAGGGCTGAACAGTACGTAGACGTTTTAAGGTATATTGATATTTGTTTAAAGAATCAGCTATAAGACAATATTCTTTATATTGTTATTTTTGATTTTGTGAAGTTTTGTTCAGTTGGCCACATAAAAAATCCATGAACTGACTTTCTCTCTGAGTAGTTGTTTTACATTTTAATACAGGCCAAAATGACAACATATTTTTTATATTGAATGTACACATATAGATATTTTACCAGATGGCATAATGGTGTTGTGGAGGTTAAAGGACCCAAATGCAGACTCTGGAGGCAGACTGACTAAACAGAAGGTGAGCATTTATTTTTGGCTAATTCACAGTTTTAAAAAACACTTTAGAAATACAAGACATGGGGGAAGACGTGAGTATTTACACACAAAGCGTGATTAGGGAAGTGGAGACAGCTGGGGCAAACTCAACACAGGTGTAGGCAATTGAAATGGGAAAGGAAGTAAAACTACAGCAACACAAAAGGTAACTACCAAAGTAAAACAGGAGCTAACTCAGAGTCACTAAACTGACTATACTAATAAAGGAAACATTGAGGAAACTATGCACAAATAAACTCCATATTGCACGCTTGAACTAAAATAGATCAAGACCAGGACTGTGTGTTTTTGTGAGTCCACCTTTACTATATAGTCTGTTTGTGGTTTCCAGGGTATTTAAAAGTAGAATGAGCTTCCAGGTCCCTCTTCTGTGGAACCAGCTTCCAGCTGGGATTCAGGAAACACACACCCTCTCTACTTTTAAGATTAGGCTCAAAACGTTCCTTTTTGATAAAGCTTGTAGTTAGACCTGGACCTTGAACCCTCCCTTAGTTATGCTGCAATAGACCTAGGTTGCTGAGGGGTTCCCATGATGCAATGCATTTAATTATTAGTTAATAATAATCTCTGGCTCTCTTCCACAGCTTGTCTTTTGTCCCTTTTTCCTCCCCTCACGGACAGCTGATTCCAGCAGATGGCTGCCCCTCCCTTAGCCTGGTTCTGCCAGAGGTTTCTTCCTGTTAAAAGGGAGTTTTTCCTTCCCAATGTCGCAAAGTGCTTGCTCACAGGGGTTCATCTGATTGTTTGGGATTTTTCTCTATTATTGTAGGGTCTTTATAAATGACCTTGATGTGACTTTTGGTTTATTTTGTTCCTATATAAAAGAACTGACCTGAATTGATAAACCCGAATTAGCTTTCAAAGGAAAGCTAAAGGAAAGGATTTCTCAGAAGTGGTTGCTGGTTAACAGTATAGTCCTCAGTGGACCATGTTCCTTTGTTTGATAAATACAATAGAGAAATATGTAAAAGACAAAAGTGTCAAAAAATTGGGCCGTCCTAAAAACGTCATATATGTTTATGGGACCAATGAAGTGGGGGATAAGTAAACTGATGTAAAGAAATGCTTTACAATATGGAGATGTCATGGATTTACTAATAAGGGCATGATGTAATTTGATCAGGTTCTAGCTCGGTTCCAGGCAAAGTTGATGTCACTATCTTGTAGACTTTCCATCACAGAAGGAAAACAAGTCTTATATACTGAAAGCAGTTTAAGGGCTTGTGCCATTTCACGTGTAAAGTTTACTTACTAAAATTTAGCCAAAGCTCTTCTAGATTCTACAAGCAAGTCTTGCTACTTGAAGTCGTCTTGGGAAATGCATGGAGGCAGTTATTTTAGGTTACAAAGGTCTAGAAGACAAAAGACCAAATTTTAATGAATAGGGAGAGAGATTCAATGTGAGGTTTGCTAGTTAACCTCAAACCAATGTTTAAAATGCTTTTTGATCTGCTGCTTATTAGCCTGCTATGCATGTGTAATGCTTACATTATTATTGCTTCATTTACAGCTAAGTCCAAAGTGAGACATAAGCAGTGTCTCAGGTTGTTTTTTTTCTTGATTTTATCCACATTGTGAATTTATATGGCAATTGCTCAAGACAACTGGTGAGCTAAGGAAAGTATTCTTAGAGAAAAAAGCTCAGATTAAATATAGTACAGTTTGTTTTTAGAAAATAACTTTTTTGTTTTCTTTTCTTTTCTTTTGTAATTCCGCTGCCTCTGTACACCACCACAATGGATTTTAAATCAAACAGTCAAGATGTGACTGAAGTACAGACTTTCAGCTTTAATCAATCAAACCAGTTTAGAATTACCTGTTTAGAAATAACAGTAATTACAGCAAAATATCTTATTAGGTAATTGGCATACATTTCACACGTTTGTGAAATAGATTTTCATGCAGCTGGCCGCATGAATTTTCTGACAGCAAAATATAACTGCAGGCACTGAGGGTGCCTTGAAATTTGAAAGTTTACCCGAGTGGTGGGGCTAGGAGAAAGGTCAAAAGGTCTCCAAAATCAGCAGAGTGTTCATCCTTTCTCTCAGCAAATGATGTAGTAGAATGAGTAAGGGGTCAGAAGACAACAGTAAAAAGTTTTTGGTTTGATGCCACTTGAGAGAAGGTCTTAGAGTTACCAAAATCAATAGCTTTCTTCCTTTTGGTAGCATGAAAACAAATAATATTAGCTGGTCATAGTCAAACATCCAGGCCAAGAGACAGAGGTGACTGTAAATCATAAATGAAGGTAAAAATTGTGAATCAATCAATTAGAAATATAGGCTATTGTTTCCCCAGGTCATGCTTTTATTTCAAAAGTGCATATCAACTTTGGGAAGCAGCATTGTTGCAGAATATTATGTGACCTTTAAATGAGCAGATAATGCAATGTTATTGTCTACTTTTTTGGGATAGTTTTGTTGAAATAAGTATACTTAAACAGTATTGGTTAAAGATTTACAGATGTAAATTTTAAACATCTTGCTTTTATACAGTTAGGTCAATATTTTTTTGGACAATGACATTGTTGTTTTTGTTGCAGTTTTGTCTTTGTACAACCATCAACTCTCTGCTCAGATTCAACCAAATGCTGCCAAACTGCGTGGGCAGCTCACAGTACAAATCCTTAATGACCCAAAGCAGACTGCAAAAGCACCCAAGAGCTTCTCAAGGTAAAGAAATGGGATATTCTTCAAAGGACAAGTCATTCACCTGATCTCAGTCAAACAGAGCATGCTTTCCAGTTACCAAAGACAAAAACAAAGGCAGAGAGACCCACAAACAAGCAGCAAGTGAAGGGAACTTAAGGTGGTTGCAGTAAAGGCCTAGCAGAGCATCTTAAGCACAGTATTTGTTGATGTCCACGGGTTCTAGACTTCAGGCAGTCACTGACTACAAAGGAGTTTCATCCAAGTATTAAAAACAGTCCCTATATTTAAAACGGTGTCAGTTTGCCCAATTAATTTTGAGGTTTTAAAAATGGAGGACTGTGTATGAAAATGGCTACAGTATAATTAAAGGTTAATGCAATACTTTGGTTAAACCCCTTTAATTAAAGTTGAAAGTCTGCACTTCAATCACATCTTGATTGTTTGATTTAAAATCAACTGTGGTGGTGTACGGAAGCAATATTACAAAAAAATGTTTTGTTGTCCAAGTATATTCTCTAACTATATACCTGCCACCACACAGCTGAAAGTGTGGTGAACCTTAAAACTTTGAACCATATGCATGGGTCAGTGCAAGAGCATTTTTAGTTGGTCTAAAGCAGATGATGGGCCCTTTGATGGCAGAAGAACTCTGATAGGCCATGAATGGCAGTTGTGTGACCCCTATTTATATTCAGGGTTTTCTAAATGTCCTGTCTTTGCCTTATAATGTTTATGATTTAGCTCACTCTGTTGAAAACGTGAGATACATGGCTTTAGGGTTAATGGCAGCACATTATATATATTTGTTCTATGTCAAAAGATTCTGTCACATTTAGTTTAAAAGATCAGCGCTTGAGATCTATCAGCAGCCACAGTGGGTGGAAAATATATAATATCCTTGTGCTCATATTCTTTACTTGAGATTTCTCGTGTCACCTGGTATAGTCATGCTATAGTACCACAAAGTTTTGGATTTCCACAGTGGATTCCAAACAGATCGTCCATTCATTCACATAGTTGTATTGTCTCGTTTGCTATGTGCATTAAAAAGGGCAGTTAATCATCTCATACAGACCAGTGACAGGAGAGATTGCCCAAGATAGGTACCAATTCCTTATTCTTGTGTGAGTCTCAATACATCGCAGATGAGACAGAGACACGTTACATGGGAGCCATGAACAGTAAAGGACTCTCTGAGACATGCAAATAAATCACTGTTGCCAATTCCCCCCTGGAGATGTGTTTTCTATGTTTCAGAGCAGACACTGTGTTTCACAGTGACACATTTCAGGGACACACTGCATACGTCTCTATAGTGTGACAGTCTATAAGCTCATCTCACTGCTGCATTACTCTTTTCTATCTGTGCACTTCTTTCATTGCGGTGCTCGGACACAGCTATCGATGCATTTCACAGTTACCTGGAATATAAGGCTGATTTCTCACACTTTTATACTGTAGCCATGGTAGTGCATGTTAACACAGAAATCCTTAACTGTGTCATCCAACAAAGAAGAGGCTAAAAGTGCATGATCATCTACTTTTAACCTAATTCATGCAGTCCTGAATTTTACAAGGTCCCCCTCCCCCACAGATGGTGAGACAGCTGTGCACTTCAACACGGAATCGCTGGACCACTGACAGGAGGCTGGGTTCTTTGGTTGATTTCAATTGGCAAAAGGAAATCCTCCCCCTTTTCTCATTCCTGTTCCATCTCACTGAAATATTAACCGGGTATACACCCATTCATCTGCGGAGATAACAGGACCCGTGGTTGCTTTGTTGAGTTTGCTTGGCGGGTTGCCGGGGGGGATGCACAATCAAAGCGAGAATCAAAGCAAGAAACAATTACCATGGCTTGTGTGTAGGTGAATGACAGCAATGAAAAAGCTCATTGTCAGCTTTGTACGCCAGCTGTGTCAGGGGCAAAAGATTTAAAAGGTGATGAAGATGAGGAGGTGGATACGGGGGTGTAGGTTGCATAAGAGGGCATCTGCTCTCATCCTGCCCTCCATGGGTACCACTAAACCTTGTTAAACAAATATGAGACAGGAGGTTTCTAAAATTAGAAACATCCTGCGAGGCTGACAAATTAGTTCATGTATTTGCTACTTCTAGGCTGGACTGTTGTGATTCATTATTATCAGGTTGTTTCATCAGGTTCCCTGAAAAGCTTCCAGTTCAGCCAAAATGCTGCAGCAAGAGCACTGACAGGGACGAGGAAGAGGAATCGCCCTCAGACTGCAGGCCAACTTGTGGTTCCTAGAGTTTCTAAAGGTAGAATGGGAAGCAGAGCCTTCAGCTATCAGGACCTTCTCCTGTGAAACCAGCTCAGAACAAAGACAGCTTCTTTACTTTTAAAATTAGACTCAAAACTTTTCTTTTTGGTGAAGCTTATAATTAGGGCTGGATCAGGTGACCCTGAACCATCTCTCAGTTATGCTGTTATAGGTTCAGACTGCTGTGGGGCTTCCTGTGATGCACTGAGTACTTCTTCTCCACTCACCTCTTTTCACTCCCCACATAGTCATACACCACCTCATTTTTGTCTTCTCTCTCCTATAGTGTTCTCCTTTTTCTTTTCTCTTCTCTTTCCCTCACACCAACTAGTCATGGCAGGTGGCTGCCCCTCCTCGAGCCTGCTTCAGCTGGAGGTTTCTTCCTGTAAAAAGGGAGTTTTTCATTCCCACCGTCGCATAGTGTTTGCTCATAGGAGGTCATCTGATTGTTGGGATCTCTACCATACAACGTAAAGCAGCTTGAGGCAACTGTTGTTACGATTTCGCACTATATCAATGAACTTTAATTGAATTAAACCTGAACTTTTCCCCAGGTCAGATGGCTTTAACCACAGCAACGTTATGCCAGGGTGGGAATATCCTTGGCCCAAGCTCTGGTCTGCTCTTCCTAGTTATCTATGCAGTGGGTTGGACTGTACTGGGATATTTACTGGTCCCACTAAATGACTGCTTGCTTCTCTGTCAGTGTCTTCTCAATCCAAGCTCTTTGATAGTGGGCAGAAAAAGAGGTCACGTCTCTGAAGTGATCCTGCCCTTCTTCCGTTCCACTCGCCACCACCCCCACCCATTTTTACACCCACATCCCTGTTTATTCCCTGTCATCACCATAATACTAGTCATTTGTATGACGCAGAGCTTGAAACCTGTAATTTTCAGGAAGTCTGCCCTGTTGTGAGAGTACCTGAAAATGATTTCTCACAGTGCATGTTTTCATGGAGCCACATTATGTAAAACGGGACTGCAGGGTGATAGTCACTGTTGATGTGTAAGTGATGATGCTATTACACTCTACAGAGCAAAAAATACTGGATGGACAAAAAATATTTTCTGTAGTACTTCATGCCTCATTAATAATGGGGAACATTTGGGGATGAAAAGTTTTGGATGTTATATATTCAGTATGAATAAATATTGCACAAAAGGTTAGGGATGATTTGTTGTTTTACTGTACTTTGTATGCCCTTATTTACCCTAAAAAAATCTATTTAAAATCTTCTGTCAAAGAAAACTGCTGCATGTTCCCATGATTGCCCACTGATGGGAATTATGAAAGGGTAACACATCAAAGGCTCTTGCAGCAAGGAAGCAAATAAAGGGGGAGATAGATCAATTTCTTGTGTGGAACAAACTGCATCCAGTGCAGACGATCCACCAGCTAATGAAAACGGCCCAAGTGAAGCTGGAGAAGGACTTGATATGTGAGCCCAGATAAGGAATAAGGAATAAGGAAATGTGGAGTCCTGTCAAGGAAACAAGCAACATCCAGATCTCTAATGCATTATGATCTTGATTTTGCTTGGACATAGTGGGAGTGGCGTAGTGGGTAGGCGCTGCCTGTTCGAGCTCCTGTCCCTGCGCTACGTTGTGTCCTTTGGCAAGACACTTAAACCACATTGCATAACGTAGCGCCGGTCTCTGGCTGCATGGCCGCAGATGCTCGTCTCTGGATGAGTGATCTGGAACGATCGTTTCTTTGTGTGCACAATGACAACGAGTTGAATCTACATCTACATATGCATTATTCTCCGCGTCAGAAGCACGGACTCTAATCAAGTTCATTCCAGTCATTCATTCCAGATCAGTTCATGTGGTGAGCTGACCGTATGTGGATGTGAAATACAGGTATAAAATGATGCGCGCGCACACACACACACGCACATGGGCTGTTTGACCATTTTATGGTCAGCTCAAGTGACAAGTCTCTTTAATTAAGCTTATCTTATTTTGTGTGATTTATTTATTTTTTGTTGCCTGCATTCCGGTGTTTGTCTTTTCCTGTTCAATGTTTGTTTGTGTGCGTTTGGTTCTGACTTATCTGCATCACTGCTCTATTTATTCCCCTTCTGCTGAATGTATCTGTACATTGAGTGAGGGGATTGCTAATTTCCTGAGATTTTCCTGCACAGACATATCTGAGGGCGAAGCAGCAGGGGAACACAGGTGTGGATTTTACAGGAGTGACAATTGAAGGATAAGTGTGAAATTGACACCTGTGAATTTTCACTCATGTCAAGTTCCTTACATGTCTGCAGACACATCGCCACCTCCTGAAGAATCACAGATCAAAACCATCATCGGTGTTTTAGTTTGTGGCTTGAATTACTGTCTTAGTCATTTATATGAGCTACAAGTGTGCAACACAATGAGTCAGATGGAACCCAGGGAGATGTACTTGGAATGTACCTTGACATTGGTCTTTGGAATCAGTAACCTTATTGCATAATCCTTCTCAAACTACTTAATGTCTCCTGGCCTCTAACTCATATTCCTTTTGATTTTTTCTTTCTCCCAACAGTCAAATCATTTTAGTATTCTTCTGCAATTTTTTGAAAAGCAACATCTTTTTCTGCCTCTGGATGTCATGAAATTATTTCCAGTATTGACTTATGCACTGATATTGTCGCCACAGTCAGAAAACATTCCTTTCATTTTTATACAGACCGAGCTAGAATTGGGCTCACTTCTCTGTAAAACCAACATTTCATTGCAAAAAAAAATATCTTGCATGAATGAACTAAGCTCCAGAAAAAAAAAAAATCCCACTATCTGAGAAGCCGGTATAACCTTGTATAAAATTATTTTTTATATTTCTATTTATTCATTTGGTAGCACTATTAGAGTTCAGTAATCATGTGGAAATAGTGGGCCAATAAGATGAAAAAAAAAAAGGCAATGTGAAAAATTTGATAGTTTTGGTCTTATTAGCATTTGTCTCGTGGTATGTTAGATTAAGATTTCTCAGATATTTTGTGTATTTTTAAGAGAGACTTTAATCTAGCAAATTGCTAGCACAGCCTGTCTGTGTAGCCTATCATGTAGTTAGCATTCTGTGGTTGAGATAATCTTGTACTCTAGAAGAAAGATGGTATTGTTACCTCACCTCCGGAGGGCAGAACGGGGTATTGTTTTTGCTTTGTGTCTGTTTGTTTGTTAATAATATTACAGCAAAACTACAGTCCAATTTGCACAAAAGATGGCCAGTGTCCCCTGCCACTGAAAGTACACTTTGGATGGATCAGTGGAGAACATCTGGTTTATTCTCCTCGCTTCTATATCTCTGGTTAACCTCTTCAAGCAGTTAGCCAAGGCTGTGAGTCTTTGCTTGGCAACTTCTAAGGCCTCAGGTATGGCCACCTTGTTGTACTTCTTAGGCATGCCTTTCTTCGTCACACCTTTCTGCAGCTCTGATAGCTGCTATCTTCCCTTCGTACTGCCTTAATCTTAGCTTCTAGCTATGGAGGGTACTGGTCCTTGTGGCTACCGTTCATCTTTTAATAGCTGAGTATTTCAGGGATCACTGTTGCTGTGGTAAAGATCTGCTAGTTTCAGTGATGGTTGCAGTAGGGATTGTGGGTAATCCTGCATTCACATTTTCTAGTAGACGTTCAGATGCTACTTCACATAGTCTTGGTAATCGGCCAGGGTGGGTCCAGGATCCATGAGCCTCTCTTTCAGCTCAGCTCCTCTGGCATTCAACATATCAGCTGTTCTTGGGGGAGTGTGGAGTGTGGGGACGACAATATCTCCCCCGACCTGGCGTCCTGGCTCCCCCTTGCCGTAGCATTTGTGTTTGACCTCATCAGTCTCTAGTTGCAATAGAAGCTACTAGTTGTTTCAATGTTAGTCTAGATGTGGGGTGCTGAAGAATCTATAGGTCCCCATAATCCTCTTCATGCATGCCCTTTCACTGGGGTTGCATGTGTAGTAGCATTTCAAAAGTGCCCTATTCTCATCTCTTGTCCACTTATGCCATATCCATATCCTTATTCCAGTTCTCATCAATATGCCCTGGTTCCCCAACACCTGACACAGACCTTGTTTATATATTAATGTGTCTATGGCATTTATGGATATCTGTTGGTGAGAGTACCTGGCAATCTTTTTAGTACAGACCTCTGGAATGTCACAGTGCTAAACAGTCTGCTCTTCTTCCCTTTGTTCTTCCACTGTAAATCAATGGTTACATGGCCAAGATTTCTGTTTCTTATTTTTCTCACTTCCTAAAGCTTTTTTAAACCCATTAAAAAAAAATATATATATAATATACAAAATTCTTGCAAAACAAGCTCCCCCTCATTAGAAAATGCAATAACGTCTATGAAGGGCACCAAGCAGGTGGCCACGGTATACCCTGGATGTTGACAGCCATGTTCAAATAACTCATTCATTGTCAGGATGTTTTAGGTCTTATTTAACTTTTCAAGGTTTGCTAATTTTCAAGCACCGCCATGGACAATGTATGCTGTCATTTTTAATTTTGTAATGCTAAACACATTTTCCATTACAAATATAAAATTGCCCCTTTTATCTTTTAATTCATTCTTCCGCCGAACATTGACACTGGTGAAACTAGTAGGCCATCCTGGTGATGCACTGCTTACAAATATGTCACTGTTGTTTTTTGAACACTACTTCAGAATTACTTGCATAAACTTTTTTTTTTTTTTTTTACATGTGATGATTTATGTGAGTGAATGTAAAATGATTTGTGTGACTATACGTGCATATTTTTAACAAGCAGTTATCCTTGTGATTTCCAGTCTCACACAATGCGTGAATTCACCCACTCCCACCTCAGCTATCCTTTCACACCTCATCCATTATCCACAGAAAGTGGACACATATCGACTACACAGACTTTTAAAAAAGCAAAAGGCTTCACTATGCAGATAATACCTGCTTGACTGGGAGAAACTGAGTTGATGTCAATATCCAAAAGCTCACAATCTTTCATTTTAAAAGCTGTTTTTGTCCTGCCACTCCTGCTGGGTAGAGGAGGAGGAAAAGAGACGTTCCAGTTGCCTTGAGGGAATAGTTTCCGCTTCTATCGCTTCTGTTGACAATGATGTGTGCAACATTTGCCTCTCATTTCCCCACAAGGCAAGGTCACTTGCATCATTTACATTTTGTGGAATTGTTTTTGAGGAGAACATTCTGATTTTTATTAATGTGCATGTACATGCCCCCCACCCTTTTTTTTTTTTTTGACATGCCCTGAATATTCAGCACCATCCACAGGTAAAGTCAATAAATTCATTCAGATTACATGAAAGTGGGTATGCAGTGGGGAATGCAGAGGAAATTACTGTCTTTCTGTGAATGCATGGACTTAGATATTCAAAATTCACATGGCTGTCCTTGAGGCAAGTTTCATTATACTTTTCCAATCGTGTAGCTTTCAGATTGTTTGTAGGCATGCACAACACACCTTCATTTAAGCAGCAGGTCTTTTAAGATCTGCCAAGCTGCAAGGTGAGGCCTTGTGGGTTTGACATTTTTTCCTACACACACACCCAATCCAAGCTTGATGTGTTTGAGATATGGGAAATTTGGAGGCCAAGTCAACACCTTGAACTCTTTATCCTCTTCTTCAAATTCTCCTGAGCAAATTTTGTTGTGAGAGGGTGCATATATTCATTTGAAAGAGAGGCTACTACCATCTGTGAGTACAGTTGCCCTCAAGGGGTGTCCATGATCTTTAGTAGGCAGTACGTGCCCAAGTTACGTCCACATGAATTCAGGGAACCAAGAATTCACAGCAGAACACTGTGAGACCTGTACACTGCCACGAAATGATTTGCCTCTTTTTTTTCCCCCCATCCTGCATGCTTGCTTCAATTTCTTCTCCAGGTAACCAGAGACACTGAGGTCAACTCCTTGTTTTGCATTTCCATTTTAATTGTTAACACACATTTCATTTAAAAGATGAATAAATGGTGGTTAGTACCTTGTTAGAAGACCACTCAACATCATTTTTCACAGCATTTACACAAAAAAATGTTTCACAATGATAGAAACATGTGCACACACACAGATACCCACATACTGTTAAATAGACTTCTTACCATTGCTTCATGGTACTGTTCTGACACTCACATGCTCAGTGTCACTGGCTCTACTGGTGGACAGGGCTTTGACCAAATTGTGGCTATGCAGCAAACTGCAATACACTGTTCTGAAACCTTTTTATAGCCAGCATTGAGTTCTTCAGCAATTTATGTTACTGTAGTTCTGCAGGATCAGATCAGAGGCCAGCCTTCACTCTCCATGCATATCGATGAGTAAGTCCATTTGTTTTCTGAGGACCACTTTATGTACTAACCACTGCTTGCAGGGAGCATGACCTTCACATGTCCCGCTGTTGGAAATGCTCTTACCCAGTTGTCTAGCCATCATTTTGGCTCACAGTCCTTCATTTCCTAAACTCTTACTCATTTTCTTGCTGCAAAAACATCAAGTTCAAGTACTGAGTATTTATTATAATGAGGCAATCCATCATCACTCATCAATCACCGGTTTGAATGTTGTGGTTGCTTGGCAGATATACTACATGATAAATGTACATCCATTTTCAAAGACATCAGACCCCGAAAGCATAAAGGCTTCTTGCATTTTAAATGTTATTCCTGAAAATCTCCCATTTCCTCCTCAATTTCATATCCCCAATTGGAGAGAAACCTTTTTCACTCACAACAGTACCCCTCTCTCCAAGTTTCTTGCATCATCAGAAAGTGAGCCCGTGGCAAACTCTGGCCGGGTCATTGTGCCAGAGCGAATGGATCCCCTGGCACAATTCAGTCTGTACAGCCCTGCTTGACCTGACACGCCAGTAATCTTCATACATGGCTAATCAGCAAGAGTGGTGAGTGAGACGCCAGAGATGAAGCCAGGGGCCACATAATGCCCTCTGGTGAAGTTGAATCATTTTTACACGGAGGCAGTCTCAATGCTACAGCAAGAGATTCTCTAAAAATAAAAATGTGCACTCCCTGTGACTGTAAAGGTAGACTACACTTGTTCCTAAGGGTGAACTTTTTTTGGTGTTATTTTAAGTGGGCATATGTGGTCCACATTTGACTTCGCTTTCAGGGTCTGTTGGCTATGTTTGCTTTAAATAACCCTGCATGTGGCTCTCACACACCCAAGTTAGATGCTTTTTTTTAAATTACTATTTAATAAATCATTTTTAATTTAATTATTATTTTTCATACACTTCCAAGCACAGTTTTCCTCATTTAAAAGCAAAATTGAAAGAAGAAAAAAATTACAAAAATGATTTACATCAAAAGGATTGACTGATACCATCATCAAAGACACTGAGGTCATGTCCTTGTTTTTCATTTCCATTTCAATTTTTCACACAAAGGCACCGTTCATTCAACAAATGAATAAATAGTCTTTAGTGTCTTATTAGAAGCCTGCTCAACAGCACTTTTACAGCATTTATGCATCACAAAAAGGTTCCACAATTACTGTAAATTACCAGTAAGGAGCACCTTTTTGTCACCATCTCTTTCCTATCTGCAGTAAATAAATAATAATAACCTTCATCAAAAGTGTTTCTGGATTATAATTTTCCTTATGAAGGCAGGGAAAGAGCATGGTCTTGATTAAATTACCAGTGACCTGAAGTCTGACACTTTTTTTAAAAACATTTTTATGATATAGCAACTCAAACTAAACTTCATGAAGTCTAACACATACATACGGTTTAATTAATTACCCTAAAGAAAAAAATAGCAATATATACAACATATGCATTGCTTAACAAGTTTATTAGACTGCCAACCAGTGCAAGCTGCCCTAAATTAACAGTTTTGGTAATTACCAAAATCACTTTTCATGTTTCAACCAGTCTAGAAAAAGAAAGAAAGAAAGCAAAAAAAAAAATAGTAAAGCTTTTTTTTTTAATTAAGATGCCAAATTAGTTATTTACTTATTAGTTATTTCCAAACAGAAAAATTACTTTTAGTGGTTGAATGTTAATTCAACCACTAAAACTTAATTAATTTCTGACTTCTCCAATGTGCCAGCTCAAGTCTGGATATAAAAATGTGAATTCGATCAGTTTTGTTTTAAACAAGTTTTTGACAGATTTCTAAAATATTTGTGCTTTCTTGTTTTTATGACATGCGGTCTGATAAATTTCTTAAGCACTGTATATATTCAAAACCATGCTTATTCCACCAGTGATTAGTAGATAGAACAGAAAGCAGTGATGGGGGGTGGGGTGGCAATACAGGTGATTTAATATGGTTAAGTTCAAAGCCCAAATTCTCACTTAGATAAGACTGTAATATTTATTTTACAAAACAATGTATGTTTTACTTTATTACACTTTTATTTGCTACTTACTTTTCAAATTAGGATGTCCCCATGCAGCATTTATCTATGAAGGGCTTATTAAATAAAACTATATAAAGCTAAAATATGTATTTTTAAATGAGCAAATATGCCCATTCACAAATTTAGTTTTTTTTTTTAAAAAAAAAAGAGTGTGGGGGTCAAAGCACAGACATAAAACTTAGTGAAAAGAATCACGGGGCTGTCTCCGGACAGTTTGCTATTTCAAATCTTTTTACGGGTCGCTGTAGATGATGGCAAAAGAAGAATGTGTACAAGACGAGGCAGCAAGTATGGCCAACCACTCAGCTTCACCGCCTAGCTCCAAAAATGTAGCCTTATAGCAGATAAATTAGCCTTACTTAACAGCATTTTGTGTACCTCAGGTGCTATACAGTGTTTTGTTTTTCAGAAATAACTAATGTTGTACTACACTGATTACTGCAGTTCGAGAACCTCTCCTAGCAATGACAATGTTATTACAACCTAACGAGTTCTTCAAAGATATTTTCTTTTCTATGGAGAATAATACCTTTAAAATAACATGCTGTAGGTATAATTCTAAATATTCCCCTATTTAGTATGCATAGGTGTATAAAAATGCAAATAAGACCCGGCCTCACACCCTGACCCCTCTCTTTCCCTACAGCCTCGCTCACAAATTCGCTAGATGAAGTGAGACTAGCGCAGGTGTGCATTTTGTTAAGCGGGAGAGGCAAACCCATTGCTTAATGTGTGAAGCAGGAGAGGGGGCTGCAAGTCAGCGGAGAGGAAAACTCTGAGAAATTCATTAATATCCACAGTGGGTTCGGTGCATTGGGCAGTGGCAAAGGTGGTAGGCATTTAAACTAAACAAGACTGTAATTGATTAACCTCTTCCATCTCTCATAAACAGTAGATCAAAGCAGGTTAGAAATTATGGATTTAAATAAAATGGCCATGAGATGGTCAAGGAATCCTTTTGCTGTGTTGCATTGAATGGCTGAGAGAGACAAAAGCATAAGATTTTTTGGAAAATGATTTAAGAAGGATGTGAACAAAATTGTCCCTTTTATGCTTCGAAAACATGTTTTTCCCCAAGAAAGACCAATGAAAGCCATGTCGAATGAGAGACAAGGAACGTAACAGAACCTAGTGGAGTGCAGGCTATCATAATGTCATGACTTCTATACTCTGTACAGAAGAACTGATGCATGTTCCTTCAGTCCATATTTCCTCTACAGTATATTGTTCTGGTGTTGCACATAGTCAGTGGATTTGTGGGCTTTGCAGGTTACAGCTAACCTTAAAAAAAAGCTGTTGCGTTGCTGGGAGGAGCCAAAGATAAAGCTGTTCTTTATGAGAAGAAGATCATGGTGGATATCTCCTAATATAAAGACTTTGGTATTCACAAAGATATCCATCTTTAATTGAATCACATTTGTCCAATAAACAGACAAAATGTAGAAAGGAGCTTTCACGCACTGTACAAATGATGAGAAGACTGATGGTGTGTAGGTGTTACAGAAGGAGCAGAATTCAAATAGAGATCTTGAAGTCCTCTGCATGTTCCTAAACATGCCTGTTGGGCATGGCAAAACTAAAATAAAAGAATTCTGTCCAAATGAACTCTATTTTCTCAGGTGCTTGGATATGTGAAGAGTCGATCAGAGCACACGCTGATGAAAAACACCTAGAATTAATGTGGCATCTGAGAGACTGTCAGACGAATTTTTTCGACCAAGCTCTGTTTATGAAAACAAGAGACAAGCATTATTAACTCCAAACTATAATCCCTGCCACAGACTTGAGCAAAAATACATCTTTAAAAAAAAAACATCCATAAGCTCATTATCTTTTGGGTGTCACTGGGAATTGAAATTTGCCTGGATGAGCCGCAGGTTCACACCCGGCAGTGTAATGTTTGATGCTGATGTGCTATAGATATCTTTGTGTGTGTGTGTGCGTACAGCAGTATCCTTTTTAGCTCAAGATATTCTCTTTTTAATCTTCCTCTTCCCTTTCTTTCCATCTCATCTAAACACTAATCAGGCTCTCCGTCTCACATCCTCAACAAAAAGATCTAACTTGAGCCAAGCTGCCGAAGTAAATGGCGCCGGATAACTTGCACTTCTTTTATCAGCCTAAAATAATAATCGTAAAAGCAATAGCGTAAACGTAAACCCACTTATTGTGCTATTTGAGACTGAGGACAATGCATGTGGCCTACTCTTATTTTTTTCCCCCCCAAAAGTTTACTTTAAGTTCAACTATTAAACCGTGAAAAAGTTTCTGATGCAAGCCGCTGCAAATGGCTCGGGAACCTGAATCATGACACTCAGGGGTAACACAGTCAATTAGAGTATTGTCCAGTGAACTAAGCAGTCTTGGGTCATGCAGTGAAAGCTCGTTCAATTTGCACCTTTCTTGAGGAGGGTAATGCATGTTCATTCATCAATAAAGACATTAGTGGGTCTCTTCAAATGTGTGGCTCATGAGGCCACAAGCATGCCGGCAAGTGTTATCTCAGGTGCTTCAACAGTTCTGACTGTATATTTTGTTGATTTAACAACTAATTTCTTACTTGCTGGTGTAAGATTTAAATAAATGGAAGTGCTGCTAATGTTATAAGCAGCACTATGATGGCTCAAAGTAATAATAACTATATATTATGTATGCCATACTTTAATCAACCTTGATCAGACCCTGTGATACGGAAACTTTTCCCAGCCTACAGGGAAGGCACTTTTATGATGAGTTAAGGTTCATGGAAACTCTTAAGTGCATGTCGTCTCAAGCTATTCATCTAAGGAAGCCACCTCCCTCTGAACACTTAAAACTAATTTGCCAAAATCAATTTGCATTATTCCATTTGGATTAAATAGCTTTGACACAGAAACTGACTTCATTACAGCTCTGTCGGGACTGCAAAGAGAAAGGGGAAAGAAGTTGTGATTATTGCAAACTGCTACATTAAAGGAAGAAAAAATAAATAAAACTTCATTTTTTTTTTCCCCAGAATTTGTCAGTCATCAGTTTTGTCCAAGTTGACTGCTTGTCAGTGCTACACGTTAAGCCAGTCACATGACGACCTCATCCAGTTTTTGTAGGTCAGCGCTCTGGCACTCCACAGAAGCATACGATATCAAAGCACGACAGTTAATTTCTTACATTATCCAATGAACAAATGTCAGCAGACGCACACTGTTAAAAATTGGTATATAAAAAAAAAAAACACGTTTGCGCTACATCAGTTGAAAGAACCAATTAAAGTGAATAGTGGATGTTGCATATTAATTACAACCTTTGCCTAATGTTTGTAAAATACAAGCCAGTGTTCCATTTGTCTGCCAGTTATTAGATAACACTGCGAGGTGCACATATACACAAGACCCCAGCTCGCTGTTTCGAATACTAAACGAGTCGAACATCACAGCAGCCATCAGACACAAAAAGAGCCGTGCTCCTGCAATTACTAATTCATGAATTTCTTTGCTTGGGGTGTAAAGTTATTATTTGTTGTGAATAACCTTTGTTTGGTTGTGACAAATCAAAATTGCGGCGCATGCTCGCAGATTTTTAATATCGGGGTGATTTCAGTGTGATAGATGTTACTGTGTGACAGTAGACATTTTCAACCAGCGCGAGCCACAAAATGCTAATCGCCAGGCTTCTCTCAATCATGCCAAAAACAATGTAGCCATAGAAACGCTGGCAAAGAGGCAGAAACTCAAAAGTAGCTGTCAGGAGGAATGATAGGGCCTAATTTGTAGTAAGTGAGAAGAAAATTGACTTATTGCAGTGCTGTTGTGTGGGATTGCATTATTTTGTATCCATAACACATTTTAGATAAACTCTATATCTACGTAACTTTATCGGGGGGAGAAGAAAAGTTGTTCAATGAGGCGCTTCACATTCACTTATGATGACACTGCGCCATAGAAGGGTTTCGTGGTATTATCTGACTCCTAAATATTGCACTTGGTTGCATTATATTGACAAAATTTTCTTGTTAAGTAAATGCAGGTGACAAAATGCCGTTAAATCAGTGTTATAATTGGATTATTATGAAGATGACACACCAGATAGCAAGAATGTTTGTTTGCCTCGACTAATGCTGTTGACTCAGGGTGAGTCTGGTTCCTGCAATTCAGCTACACGTCCACCTAATAGTGACCAGATGTTACACGTGTTGTGTCTTTGGGGCCAGGTCTGCCACAGATACACTCACTAGACACTATATTAGGTACACCTTGCTAGTATGGACCCCTTTTGCCTTCAGAACTGTCTTAATTCTTCATTGCACAGATTCAACAAGGTGCTGGAAACATTCCTGAGAGATTTTGGTCCATATTGACATGACAGCATCACACAGCTGCTGCAGATTTGTCGGCTGCACATCCGTGATGTGAAAATCTCCTGTTAAACCACATCCCAAAGGTGGGCTACTGGATTGACATCTGGTGACTGTGCAGGCCATTTGAGTGCAGAGAACTCATTGTCATGTTCAAGAAACCAGTTTGAGATGCTTTGAGCTTTGTGACACGGTGTGTTATCCTGCTGGAAGCAGCCATCAGAAGATGGGTACACTGTGGTTTTAAAGGGATGGACATGGCCAGCAACAATACTCAGGCAGGCTGTGGTGTTTAAACGATGGTCATTTGGTAGTAAGGGGCTCAAAGTGTGCCATGAAAATATCCCCCACAATGGATCAATGCTTTTGTGTTGTTTACTCCAAATTCTGACCCTACTGTCTGAATGTTGTAGCAGAAATCGAGACTCATCAGACCAGGCAACATTTTTCCAATCTTCTTTTGTCCAATGTTTGGTGAGTCTTTGTGAACTTGTGACCTGTAGCCTCAGATTCCTGTTCTTAACTGACAGTAGTGTCACCTGATGTGGTCTTCTGCTGCTGTAGCCCATTTGTTTAAGGGTTCAACATGTTGAAGATGATCTCCTCCATACTTTGGCTGTAACAAGTGGATATTTGTGTTGCTGTTGACTTCCTGTCAACTTGAGGCAGTCTGGCATTTCTCCTGTGACCTCTGACCTCTGACATCAACAAGGCATTTTCATCCAGAAAACTGTTACTCATTGGATATTTTCTCTTCTCCAGACCATTCTCTAGAGATGGTTGTGTGAGAAAAATAGACCAGCAGTTTCTGAAATACTCAGATCAGCCTGTTTGGCACCAACAACACGCCACCTTCAATGTCCCTTAAGTCACCTTTCTTCCTCATTCTGATGCTCAGTTTGAAGCAGCAGATAATATTGACTATGGCTACAAGCATAACTGCATTGAGCTGCTGCCGTGTGAGTGGCTGATTAGATAATTGCATTGAGCGGTTGAATAGGTATACCTAATAAAGTGGCCACTGAATGCATTTGCAAGTGCCATATTTGAGTCAAGAGTAGTCCAGATTAGGTATCTCAATATTGGCTTGAATATGAGCTACCAACTAATGTGTCTGTGTCTAATATATCATAAAGTAATATGTAATTCAGTTTTATAAATTATTGTGCACATTTGCTCAGGTGTTGGGATCAAAAATTTTCAACTTTTCAAGCTCGTAAGTAAAGTTTTTGGATGCAGGCTTCATCTTTTTTTTTTTTTTTAGCAATGGGGACTCTTGCATAGCTGCTTTATGCCAACCGTCTTCTGTCTGCAGCTTGTCATGCTCAATTTGTGCAACTCCCTTGTAGTCAAGTAGTGAGCATGTCACTTCTACTGTGTGGAACATTTTTCCCCAGGTCACACAGAAAAACACACTCCGAGACCACTAGTGCCGTGAACAAAGGTAAGAAGACAAACACGAGCAGACAAGACAACAAATCCTCCCAGAAATAAAATATCGAACACCACAACAAAGCATCCACGCAGACACACAGAGATTCTTTTACACTCATCTCTGCCGTGCATTTTACATTCACTGGAAAATAAACTGTTTTGCGCTTGGGCACAGCTAATTATAATGCAAATATATGACAGTGCTGGTTCGACACTTGCCCATAGGTTGACAAGAACAAACGCGATATGGAGATTCTCCCTCATTCTGCTTCACCTAGAAAGCCAAGGGCAAATGGAAATGGTTTAGTGGGGTGGATCAGCCCCAACATAACCCTGGCAGGGAACTTTGGTCTCCTCTTTAATTAATGAGTACCAGTGTTTTGGAATGTAAATATGCAACTAACCAAACAGACTGTGCAGTCAAGTGAAAAAGCCTGACTCCAGGAGTATGCATATATTTGACTGTCTATTAAATGTGAATTTTCAGGCATCCTCGGCATGATGTCATTGATTCTTGATAAAGTGACACAGTTTATCATGCAGATGCTGAGCGCAGCCTTGATCAACCGATGTTTTATTCATGATGACTCGTACAGCAACACAACTGAATTCTCAACCGAACCCAGCCCCGCCTCAGTCAGCGTTACAGTATTCCAAGCTTTGCTTGTTGTCGGATTTTCCATTAAAAATATAAGAAGTTCTTAAAGCAATGCATCCATTATGTGCAACCGAGGTAAGCAACCATCAGTTAAGCGGGATTCGTGGTAACGCTTTTGTGTCCACTATGCGCAGGTATTTGACTATGCAGAGCGAAGGATTCTGGGTATGCAACTGACACAGATGTGTTTGTGGGAAATCCTCCAAAAAAACCCCCAAAAAACAACAGTGTGTAGTCCAACGGGGATGCTATGCATCGGTAGAATGCTGATTGGTTGAAAAGTGGGCCTCGACAGAAAATGGAGTGACAGCCATGAAGGGAGAAGTATAAAAAAAACTCCATCAAAGATAAAAACAAACAAAAACAACAACAAAACATGCATGAAAAACTCATAGAGCAGCTGCAGTGGACAGTTTTTGGTTGTTCTGCATATTTGTGGCACTGCTCCCTGGTGACAAGTAAACAGCTACAACATGTAGACAACAGTCTGCAAAGCTGTGCATAGCTTCTGTGTAAGATCAACACACAGTCTTGCAGGTTCCTTACATCTTACTGTTTTTATCAGTTTTAGATGGCTACCAAATTGTCCTAACGTTAGCTCCAGGAGAGGGCTAAAAACACCACATCTGATGGACATTTTTTTTTAATAGGTTTCTGGGTGTTTTAAAATGAAAATATAAAAAGATCTGTCAGATGTGTGTCTCACTGCATGAAAAGTGAGCAGTAATGTCAGTAAGCAGCACTGTAAATTGCTGCAGAAAGGCAATTTAAAAACTGGGGGAATTTGGAGGCAGCAATGAGAACTTGCAGAAACTTGAGTGTTCAAGTGAAATTTGAATTTCTGGCAGTTTTACGGGCCTGAAAAGCCTGCCAGTAAAAGTATGCAGAGCTACAATCTAACACTAAAATGCCCAGATCAGCATGAAGGAGCAGGAGGCTAGACAGTGGAGCAGGGGGAGTGAGGAGGAGGGAGAAGCTGACCACTGTAGAGAGAGCTCCGTGCAAAAGTAACTTTTGTTTTTTATATTCTAGGAAGGGGTGTGTTTCCCTGACAACTTCTAAGCAACCTACAGGCTCTCTTAAAAATACACAATATGCATAAACATAAATAAATACTCTCACTGCAAGTCTGGATTTTCACAGTATTGTTAATGACATACATAAATAACATATACTGCACGTTTTACTAGTCCTTTGGATGTTCCTGCATGTTTTTGTAGCTCATTTAGATGTTTTCCAGGTGCTTGTAGTTTCTTTTCTTCTTTTTTTTATGAGACTGGACCAGTGGAGAAAGAATAAAATTTATTAAATTAGATTCTTGGGATTTGTTTCAGCTTCACCGCTGATGTTGGTAGATGGAACCTGACGATTGTCTTATTGTTTGCAGCTGCTAGGAGGGATGCAGAGTCTACCAGCTGAAGATAAAATTAACTTGTGCAAAGACAACACAAGTGATGCTTGATGAGGAGGGACGGCACTTTTGAGGAGGTTTCCCCAGGTAGCGGTTAGGCTAGTAATTAATAATAAAGTTCTTAGCCATGTGTTCCTCTCATTTTTTTCTAACACGGATTCTTGTCATCGAATATAATTTAACACAAAAAAACGGCAGCAAAAAGCTTACATCACCTTTTTTCTCCATTCTGATGCTCAGCTTGAACTTCAGCAGGTTGTCTTAACCATGGCTACATGCATTGAGTTGCTGCCATGTGATTGGCTGATTAGATATTTGTGTTAATGAGTTGAACAAGTGTACCTAATGAAGTGGACGGTGAGTGTATAGTCTTCAGTAACTGTGATATGTTTGATAGGCTTGATGGTAATGAGCAACAGAAATATTAATAATAAATTATTATTATTATTATTATTATGGATTTAACAAAGCCTGTATTTAATGACACATCTACCAACCAGTCACCAGTGATTTTTCTTGGTGGTTTGTGCCCAGACTAGAGTGAACTACACACCTACTAATATTCTAATTAGTTATTCACACCTCTGCCATCATCACCACTACCCTCCTGTAACTGTGCAGGGCAGGCTTGGAGCCTGTTACAGCTGGCATGAGTGGACAATCACAGTTAAGAGGAGAAGCAAACACTTAACTATAGACATTCCTGTTACACACTCTACTGGAAATCCACAAGTTAATAATATAGAATGGGCAACCCTGGTAGGACAGGACTGTAGTTACTTTTATTTAAACTGGTTAAACAGAAATTGCAGCAGAAAAAACACCAAGCTCAACCAAATCCAAACGTGGATAAAGAGGAGTGACATTAGTCAACGTCTTAAAGACTGACACAGACCAAATGGTGAGAGGGGTAATAAGAGATGAACTCAGACACTAGTAAGGGTAAGAAAAAGAACAAAAGAGGGAAGTAAAAACACAGAAAACTACATGAGAAAGTAACCTTCACAGTAAAAGAGGAAGTAAACTGAATGGGGGATGAAACACAGGCAGACGCAGACAGAGGACATGCACGGAAAAGGGAGACGCTCTGGAACAAAGACCATGACAAGTGGCGACTGAAAGGGACAGATATGATTTATGCAGGGAAAATAAAGATACTAATATTCAAAATGGAACCTTTATTATTATTATTATTTTATTCTTTTTTGGATTTTGAAGGGGGCCATACAAGGGGGGCCATTGTGAGTCCTTTGTTAAGTTCGCCGGTGTGAAGAGATAAGTCTCAATTTTAGCTTCTCAGCTGTGAGACTTTATTGGTTGTTGAGTAGAATAAAAGGATGAGTAATCGACAAGTCTTACATGACTCTGTGGTTTTATGTGTAACGGTGACTCCCCTTCAGGCCTCCGGGTCTTTGTTCCTAGATTGAAGTCGGCCGGCGCGCATTAACATTGTTTTAGAAATATAATCTCCAACAAGATGCTGATGAAGACTTTCCCTCTCCTGTTTGGTCAGCAGAAATCAAAATGTGGGCTTGGAGTTTAATGTGTCAAAATGAGAATGAATTATAGATCATCAGTACTAAAGGCTTTTAATGTCCTGCAGCATGAGCCAAATGAAAAGCGATGGCTTTTTGCTAGGGGACTCTTAGAGTCTTTAATAACTTAAAAAACATTGTTGGTGGCCTATGGAGGCAACTTGGTTTTTAATGGAGGCGTGAGATGGCTCAGGGTGAACACTGCTTTTATGCTAGAGCAGGGTTTGCTGCAATATCTAAGGATTATACTTTTGTTGGTTATTTGTGTTCTAGCCACCCAGATCTGCCTCTAAGACAGTCGTGTGAAAAATATATGCCTCCTTGTTATGTCATGTAAATAAGCAGAATGTGTTGTGCAGATGCAATAATGTTTGCAGAATGTCTACAAATAAAAACAACAGTAGTCCCATATTCCTGTAAAACACATTAATTTATGAAGTAATGATTATACTGTAAAGACACCAAGCCAGAAGCCAATTAGTTATGCCTCTGCACAAAATGACCTTACACAGTCACACAAGCAAACTGATGAGGTCAATTGCTCTCTGGGAGTTTTCAAAGGTGCTAAATGGGTTCAGAGAAAAGAAAAATTAAAAGCACCCAGAAAGGTATTTTTACAAGTCAGCACGTCCCCGAGCTTCAGCCCAGGACTCCGGGGCCCATATCACCAAGAAGCTCACTAATGAGGCCAGTCCTGCTATTCCAGGCAACTACCCACCCCCCACCCCCACCCCAAAAAAAAAAAAAAAAACTTGCAACCCTGCAGTCTTCAACTTGTTTCTTCGTATGCATTTTTTAAGAGTATTCCTCCAGTAAATGGATCCCCCCCCCCCCTTACCAATGTTCTCATTTGGTCTAGCATACAAAGGTCGCTTCAATTATGTTTTATATGGTGGACCAGCCTTTTTTTCCCTTTACAGTTAAGACATACAATAGGCCCATGTTTCTTAAGCAAGCATTGTGGCATTACCATCATCATTACATTCTAAATAACAGTGACAGAGGGAGAGCTATTATCAGGGTGCACAGTGACACTGAGTGACATTTACTTATACACAATCAGAGCATTTGTGGAAAATGTCTCCCTAATGATTAACGTCTGTCATTCTTTTATTTTTAGAGTAAAAAAACATATAGAAGGAAAAAGGACCAAAAACAAAAAAAAAACCCTCTTCGATCAATATTGTCTGAAGTAATGAGGTGTCAATTAGATCACATCATTTGGCAGCAGCAAAAACATATTCCGCTGTGCAACCGCAGAATGTCAACTAGGTTTATATCGCTGCAACTGGGTGATCAACTCATTAGATGCAGTATGACTGGCACATTGTTAGCATCATTAGTGATGGCCAATACCCCAGACCTTTCAACGTGCTACTCCTTCCTTTTCACAGTTTCCCCGTTATAGACATTAGTTTAAAATAACACATACCCTTCCAAAGTCTTCCTTTTAGTTATGCCAGCGCTCCTGTCTCTTTGTTGTCTATAATGGAGTCAAAATTTTAATTGAGATATTTATGTTTTGAGAGGACAAAAATATTTAAGATTATTCTGTAGTTTTTCATTCTTGGTGGTTGTTTGAAATCAAAACTTAACATCTAATACAAATAAGTTGGCAGAAAATGTCCCAGCAACAAACTTTAACAAAAGGTTACATAAAATAGGCATGTTTCTTCCGCTTATCCGTAATTTATTCTAAATTAATCAGGGCTCACTAATCATAATATACCTGGTCGTTCTGGAAATATGCATAATTTGCCACTAATGTTACTAGAGCTTCAGTTACTGAACAGTTTAGGGTGTGGCTGCAATATTAACCTTCACCATCACTACCGTATTTTGCAATTTTGAGCTGTAAAATCATCATTCAACAGTCTTCAAATAACATATAAATTTATTATGCTTAAATAAAGTTAAATAAAAATGAAAGAAGAAAATACTGTCCATTCCAGGAAGTGTTTGCAAAAGAGATAATGGTTGTGCACGACTTAATTTGATGAGCTCAATGAATAATCAATTAGAAATGAAACCAACTGAAAATGTTATGTAACAAAACTAAAGTAATTTTAAAGTGACAAGCAAAGATAATAACAGTGATGCGCTGATGTGATAACGCTCGCTGATAATCAGATTTTACAGTGTGAATGACTGGTGTAAACACTAGAGAGTCTGAGAACCAGTGAGAGCTAAAGAGTTGGTCTGAGCTACTGGGATTTTCCCACACAAACATCTTACAGAGAATGGTCTAAAAAAGAGAAAGCATCTAGTGAGCAGCAGCTCTCTGGGAGAAAATGTGCTGTTGATATCAGAGGTCAGAGGTCAGAGGAGAATGGCCAGATTGCTTCATGGTGATAGGAAGGTAAAAGCAACAGCATGTCAAACCGTGAAGCAGACGGGCTACAGCAGCAGAAGACCACAGTGGGTGTATCAGCTAAGAACAGGAAACTGAAGCTACAATTTGGAGGGGCTCACCAAAACTGAACAACAGAACAACGTTGCCCGGTGAGTCTCAATTTCTGCTGCAACATTCAGACGGTAGGGTCAGAATTTGGTGTAAACATGAAAACATGGATCCATCCTGCCTTGTACCAACGGGTCAGGCTGCTGGTGATGTGGGGGATATTTTCATGGCGCACCTTAGTACAAAATGAGCATAATTTAAACGAAGCAGCCTATCTGAGTATTGTTGCTGACCATGTCCATCCCTTTATAACCACAGTGTACCCATCTTCTGATGGCTGCTTCCAGCAGGATAACACACCGTGTCACAAAGCTCAAATCATCTCGAACTGGTTTCTTTAACACGACAATGAGTTTACTGCACTCAAATGGCCTCCACAGTCACCAGATCTCAATCCAGTAGAGCACCTTCGGGATGTGGCGGAACAGAAAAGTCTCATCATGGATGCGCAGCTGACAAATCTGCAGCAACTGTGTGATGCTGTCATGTCAACATGGACCAGAATCTCTCAGGAATGTTTACAGCAGCTTGTTGAATCTGTGCCACAAAGAATTAATGCAGCTCTAAGGGCAAACGGCAAAAGGGGCTCCAACCCAACACTAGCAATGTACCTAGTGAGTATGTTCATTGTTCTGTATGTATGTACTGTATGCATGCTGTATGGATGTCTATTTGTATTTGCATTTTACAAATAAAAGCCTGTGTGCTCTGATAAACTGAACTGACAGTGAACTTACTTCACCGCACTGAAAGATGAGAAAGACAACATTATATCATACAGCTTTCTTCCTATTGGTTTTAGACCAGCTGAGATTCAGCAGCAACAACAGTGCATCTAATAATAACAGAGCCTAAAAATACACAGGTAAATCACTCCTTGGTAACCGCAGGGACCTGGCTTCACCGTCCACCGAGGGAGCTCGCTGACTAATGAAGTTGGGAAGCTTAGAGCAATTAGACACATCAAAGCTCGAATCTGAAAATTAATTAGGCTCTCCTCTCTTTCGGAAGGAGCATCCGCTCATGCAGCAGCTAATTAGCATACCGCCATCAAAACATGCAGGTGCCCGTGTTGTTGCTGCTCAGACCACTTTGGGAAACGTGTGCTAATCATGCTTTTTCTTTTTTTTCCCCCCCTTTTACATTTAAAAGCAGGATATTATAAAAACAGACAAAACAAGGGCCTCTCAGAGCATGATAGATGAAGGTGACATTTATGAGGATCCGTTGTAAGGGTTTATTCCTCAAGCTTCCCACCAACTGACTCACTTGCTCAGCAGCGTTTGAGCCTTGAATGAAAGTTTAAATGTGCCATGAAGGTCTCCGGTAGCCTTGAAGCACAAAGAGGGGCTATTTAGAGTCCGTGTAGGTTGTATTTGCTTGCACACAATGCACAATTTCACATGCCTCCTATTCCGGTTTGTTCAACTGCGTATCAAAAGCTCCCTTAAACTTGGGTGTGTCACATCAAAGGGAGCTAGGGTCTCTTGTTAACTTTTAATGTCAAAAGAAGAGCTGACATTCACTGAACTCAGCGGTCGTTTTCAGAACTTCATTAGCCACCCCAATCCTGTTTTTGCCGTGTGAAGTCACATCAAAGCCCGGGCAATCACATGCTCATTCACACTAATGAAGAGCTCCTTCAAACACAAGTGCTCATTATTAACGACACCTGATTTTAAATGCGAGGTGTATTATGTAAATTACACTTTTTCTCCCCCTTTTTTCGGCCTATGCAAGTGAGTTGTGTAAATTCTGGTAAAAGCATATTTTTTTCCCCCCACTCACTATTGAGGGAGGAAAGTGGTATATTTAAGATTTTGTTTATATTCATGCATGCATCCCCTTCTACGATGACAAAATAGGTAAATTATGCATAAGTTCTCATTGATCAGTTATATGACAGTAATCAGGGCTTCTTAACCTGTTTCCTTATGGTAATATATTAATCATTTCCCTCAGCCACTCTGCTGTGAAAATTAATGTAGCCCAGTATGTTTTCCCTTTAGGCTGCACTTTGATTAATGAGCCTGGTTCATTCTGAGCTTCTCTGCTTCAACAAGGAAAATACATCCCAATAAAGTTACAAAAGTTCACAAACTACCCATGTCCGTCAATTCAGCAGAAGTTGATTGCAGCAAAATTATACGGCTGCCACTGTCGAGCAGATTTCTTCGTGAAATGCCGGAGACCGAGGGGGAGCATTCAAACTGTCGAGATAATCTCTTTGAGGTGATAATGATTCAAACTCTGTAGGCAACAGGAACTGAGACACAACTCAGGTTTTACAAGTGAACACAGTGGAGGCCCCCAGGAAAACAAAGTTCAGACGCAGGGTGGGAGATAAATCCCAGCTGTAGACAAAGCCTATATTTCTGTGTCCCTGCAGTTTTGCTCTAATCTGTCTCTCTCAGCCCTGTAAGCTATTAAAGGCCAGACAAAGGCAGTCCAGAGTTAAGCACCCTGTGGGGAGATCTTATTTACAGTGTAACTGCCACTTTGACTGCCTGCCACCTCTGTCTTGCTCCTGTGCTTCCTCGTTTTTCCCTCCATCTACGATTTTTTTTCTCTCCTTCTCTTCTCATTCTTTTACACTTCCATCTGCTGCTGCGGGCTTTTAATCTCAAGCAGCTGAAATTCCATCTTTCAGCTCGGCCTGCCAGTTTGAAAAGCTTCGTGTTCGACTTCTTGTTTCTGACTTGGCGTTTAATGGAACTATTGTTCAGTTTGAGGCATATCCCATTAGGTGAGGCTGAGAGTGGAGAGAAACATAAGTAATAGGAGACCGCTCTGGCCATTTCTTTCACCCTCACTGCCATTAAGATGGTATTTTCCTTCATCACATGGCAACAAGTTGAGAAGTGACACAACTTAGTTGGAAAGTGTTGTGTCTGGCATTTGCGGTTGTTTCAGGTCTCTCGCCATCATCGGTAATATCCTAATAAAGTTTTACTTTTCACTGTCTGTAGGTGGAACCGGCTGCATGTATTCTTAGAAATATCCCCTATACTTTTAGATACAGTACATATGTGGAGGAGAAATGGTTCCAACCAAGGCCAGAAGCAAAAAGAATCAATACTGTGACACTCAGCTTTTCTCCAAACTGTCAGCAAGAAAATATACCCGGGGAAGAATTCATCATTTGCATACCTTAAAACGGCCTGACACAAGTAATAAAAATGTATTAGCTTGCCAGGACATGGGGGGCCTGTGTTGTGCTGAGTGTGTTGCCTTGCGGTGCTGAATAAGCTAAGGCTACAAAACTTCCTCCTGGGTTCATGACACGATTCTACCAGGAATTGATCTTATAATTGTGAAACTGACACCTCGTGTGTGGTGTTATTGCCAACGCAACTCCCACCCAGGCGCCTCGTGCTTTGCCAGCCCCAAATTGTTTTGTTGTTGTACTGCCTGAGGCTGCAAACTCTCTGTGGGTAAACATTCCTATTCAATTATTGCTGAAAAAATAAGAGTGTCATTGTGAGATGGTGTCATGGTAGCTGTACTGACAGGTAAGAATGCTTAAAGTATTTTGGAGGAATGTGTTTATGTGTTCGCCATCAACCTGAGCAGCTTCCATGGGGAATGTTTCGGCAACAAAGGAAATAATAATCACCACTTAAGCCTGGTCCTCCAACATGCTTATTATCAGTGGATGTAAATAAGTCAATTAGCATTCAGACCATCAACTTGGGCTATGAACCAACTGGAAAAAAGGTTTGTTATTTTTTCATTTTCATTTTTATGGCAGCAATAACTAAGAGATTTTTCAAGGCAGCTATTCACAGAGAAGACAAATACCCGAGTTAAGCTTTCAGGGAGAATAATTTTTTTTTGTCACACAAATAGTGGAATATTTTATTCAATTTATATTTATTTAATAAGGACAATGCAGTTTAGTACACACACACACACACATATATATATTTATATAGATAATGCTATGACTGAACTTTTTTGTTTGACTCTGTAAGAGTGTCAGATGTTTAATAGTTATTTTAAAAACACATTATTTAAAGTCCTATATTATTAAACGTGTTTCCTCCCAGGTTGTTGGTGCCCCACCTGTAATGACCCAGCGCCCCACACTTTCAGAAACACTGATTTAAACTAAGACATTCATCCTGCTGTAACCAGGTCTCTGTAAGGCAGAATAGATCTGAATAGATATGCTGATCCATTTCTGTACTAATTTACTGTAAATGGACAAAAATACAAAAAAGACCACCATAAATCTGACACAACTTTATTTTTGTTTCTTGTGTGCTTACTGTATATTATTAGTTGTATTCAAAGCAAAAATGTCAGCCATCTGTCCGTTTTCTTCGGCTTCCTTCCAGGGTTGCAGGGCTGCTGGAGCCTATCGCAGCTGCCAGGGCGAGAGGCGGGGTGCACCTTGGACGGGTCACCAGTCTGTCACAGATCTAAGAGAGCCCTGGTCAGGTGAACCATTCACACTCACATTCACACCTACGAGCAATTTAGAATCATCAATTAACTTAACCCCACTAATGTTTTGGTAAATTGGCTTAGTGGTCCAGAAGTAGAAGAAGAGAGAAGAAAGGGATAACGAGGGTGACTAGACGAAAGAAAGGCAGAGAGGAGAGGGGAAGGTCAAGGGATTAAAGGTGAAGGAGTTGAAGACACAGCAGAGTTATCCCGGAAAAACTTGAAGCGCTTTTTCTTTTTCACGCAGCGTTCCTGCAGATCTTTGTTCTGCAGTATTATGTTTTTAAGCTCACTGATACATTCTGCATTCATCTCCTGAAGTTTCTCACACCTTTTTTCAAGTTCTTCACATTTTTCGTGTTTTTCCGCATGCCTTTCTTCCAGTTCTTTATATTTCTCTTCATGTAGCTTCTGTGCCTCGTGCATGTTTTATTGCTTTGCTGTAATCGGCCATGCATGTCTTGTAATTCCTGATGTCTTCTCTGCACTTCATGTTTTTATGCATTTTCTCCTGTTGTAATTTCTCCTCCTGCATTTCAGTCATTCTGTCCTGGACGTTGTTATAGAGATCTTGCACTTTGGCATTTTTTCTCACCATATCTTGGACTTTGCATATCATCTCACCACATATTTTCTCTAAGTCTTCCTTGTCTTCCTCCATTTTTTCGCTTTTGTCTTTCAGTTCCTTACAAAATACTCCCAGTTCTGTGTTTCTCCTGTGAACGTCTTGGAGAACATCTTGCAGCTCTCTCTGTGATTCTTCCAGCTCTTTCTTTTCTTTAAGCAGCTCTGTATTTCTTTTGAGGGCTTCATTAAACATGACACATAAGTCTTCATTTTCCTTCTCCGTGTCTTTGAGCTTGGTTTCCAACTCTCTGCATATTGCATCCTGTTGTTCCTTCTCTTTTACCAGGTCTGTATTTCATTTGAGGGCTTCATTAAACATTACATGTAAGCCTTCATTTTCTTTCTCACTCTTCTGAAGCTTACACTGGAACTCTCTGTGTTTAGCTTCGATGTTCTGGAGCATTTCTTTGTGTTTAGCTTCCTGTTCTTCCTTTTCTTTGAGCAAGTCTGTATTTCTCTGCAGTTTTTTGTTGAACAGAACTTGCAGCCCTTGATTCTGTCTCTCCGCCACTTGAAGCCTGTAGCATATATCGCTGAATATGGAACTGGGATAACTGGTTGATCATCCGCGTTAAGGGGATTGGCGTCAGTATCAACTGCGATATCTGGTTGATAACCCCAGTAATAAATGTCGGTGGCAGGGTCAATTTAAATTTCTGGCAGATCACCCCAGTCAAGGTGCTCGGTGTTATCGCTCGCACTTGGGTGCTGAGACATGTTATCTTGATTCATTGACTTTGGTACGAATTCAAAGGTTTCCAAATGTTTTTCAATCGATGTCAAACTATTGAGTGTTGCGAACATGAAAGCTGCGAACAAACTGTCGCAGTTACTATGTATCCTGACATCTTAGAGCTACACTGGATTTTACTGTACTACGACATGGAGCTACAGCTGTGCTGATACATGTGGTGAAGACATATGCCACAGCACAGAATGGAGCATCTGCCCAGATCTAGCCGTACATTTACTACATAAAGACGCACTAAAATATCCTGGCTAACATATAGGTGAAACATACATCATGCTTTAGGTCCTCTTTACAAATTTGCATCCTCACTCTCACTCCTGTTTGAGCCTGAGGTATACATAATGGTCAAGGTCAGTCAAACACCAACCAGTCATAGACTTACATATCTCTATAGCCTTTGTCCAGTCTCTCTGGTTTGCATGAATGTACAATGTTATCCTAAAGGGAAAAAAATATCACACCTTGATACAGTATAAGATCCATCAAGATGCCTTGCTGGTAAAGCTGGCTGACATGTTTACATTTTGATGAGATCTATAATTGTATTTGGGATGTACCATTTTCCTTACACACCAAGCACTTCATTTGTTGAGAAAGGTGTAAAAAGGTTTGTACTTAAGTAGAAGTACAGATACTTGTATTGGAAAAAAAATATATAAATTTAACTTTATTCAGGTAAAAGTGAAAAAGTACAGGCTCTGAAATGTACTTATATTAGAAATTAGAAATATTAGTACATGAGAATTGTTAACGTGTTCGTTTTATTGTGAAGGAAAACACCTGAAACACTTAAATTAGAAAAATAGAACATTTAATATTGAAGCATCAGAA
>JAVDPK010001279.1:288234-303699 GCA_034780415.1 Cichlasoma orientale | reverse complement strand
TTATTTGGTTGATCCACTGTTTATTAATTAATTTCCTGGGGTTTACCTTTAATCATTTGGCCATCTGTTATTTGATATAAAATAGATCTCCAACAGAATACAAACTTTATTTCAATCGAAATTCTAATGAATGTACTCAGCTTGACCACTGTTTTGTAGAACATGAGCAAATAAAAGAGAAGAGATTTTTTTTTTTTTTTAAAGGCTCTATTTGGTGTCACCCACCTTGTAGAGGGTGACTGCCTCAAAACATAAACAGAAAAATGAGTACAGCCGGGGGTTGAAGTGGGATTCGGCAGGTGGGGGAACCCTAAGATCAGTTGTAGCGCCTCAACGTGTAGAAAAGAATCACTACTTACAATAATTTTTATTGAGAGCTCCAGGAGATTTTCTTCATGTGCAGGCTGACCTGTGCTGCTGCTGCTCTGAGGTTTACTGCTCTTGGCGGATTTAAACAACTGATTTCAACAAGATGTAAGAAAATGTTTCATGAGCAATCTTCACTGATTTCTATCCCCTACACTGACAGTATACTGTTTATACTGTCTTTACGCTAGACAGTATAAAGTTGGTATAAATGTGGTTGTTTTGCCTGACGTTTCACAATATGAAAATACACAACTTGGCATTTAAAGCATGGGGACGTTACATGTTAGCTGAGCAGTTGTTACCTTTAAATCTAACCTCTCTTCTTCCTCTCCTGTCCTCTTTGTTCCATTGTTCTCCATCTCTGAGTGAAGCTGTCTCCCATTTTTTTCTCTCCCTGGGGAAACAGCAGCTGGCCCTTTAGCTCGCAGACACACTGTGTGACAAACTGCACACAAACAATTTGTGTGTTTACTGATATTTGTTCAGCTGTTTATTTTAAGTTTGTTGCATTTGAAATTACCTGCTACAACATTTTTCCCTTTATGGTTGTTCTGTAGTGCTAGCTAGATGCTGAAATATCGCAACCACAACTTACAGATATCTGCATCACAAATGAGCTTATGTTATGACAAGTTTTAGTGACTAAAAACTGGGAACTGGCACATACTATAAACATAGCATGGGCACACAGGGGAGGGTGCACAGTGTGCACTGTATCTTTCCATAGCTCATATAACAATTTAATGGAAATTGCACTAGGACAAATGGATTACAGTCTAACTTATGGCCAAAAATATCATGGACTAGATTCTAAGGAGTGAGTAAAGTAGGACAATGACACAGCCTGAAACTATTCTGAACAGAAGCAAACACTACAGGTTAGAAAGCCTGCAAGCTATGATTACATCAGCTGCAAATGCTGACTTGCAAGCTGACTAGAACTGTAACAGAAGATATGCCTTATAATTAATTTCCCTCCAGTTACACAACCTGAAGTAAATTCCACTCCATGAGACAAATATGACATCATTTTGTTTTCATGTTCCCAAGATGATTAGAGGGTTCAGAAGTCATTATTTTAGAGCAATTTGAGGCATTTAAGGCAACACATCATCTCTGCAGCATCCCTGTTGTTTCCACATTCCAACTTTAATGCAAAAGAACACACCGGAGTGCCGAATCCATATGCTGATAGCTGTTTTTACGGTATCATAAATAAATGTCTTGTTACCTGAATGATACCCGACTTGTTATCAGCATTACTGCCAATAAATAGCTTTTCAATCTATGTGGACTGCAGCTAATTATGGAAGCTTATTTCTGTCACTGAAAAAAGAAAAAAAAAGTCATCCATAACTCAAGATTTTGAGCTAGTAAATAGAAATTTTGAGGAAAATAACTCACAAGTTTGAGTTAATAACTTGAAATTTTGAGTCAGCTCTGCCATTCAAAGACATTGTTTCCTTGTTACCTTGAAGCAGATGGCACAGATGCATGCACACTCAAAATGGGGTAGTAACAGCATTAGTGACCTACCACTGTACAGCAAATGTGAACAAATTGGCACCAGATTCTTCAGCTTTGAATGCCTTCTAGCGAATGATAACTGCATGAGAGGTATATGATCAGTGTGTTCATGTCAAACTGTTGGACAGCTGATCCCTTCTGTTTCTGGGTAAGAAGGAATGATGTACCATCACAGAGCTTCCTAATTGGCAGAGATAACTTTAAATTTCAAGTTATTTTCTTGAATTTGAGTTATACTTGCCAATTTTTTTTCCAGTGGCAAAAGCAAGCTTCCATAGCTAATAGTTACAATGTAATAACATATTAAACATTTTTAATTTGTATGAAGTGCATACATTTGAGCCATTAATTAACAAACAAATTTTTACTTTGGTCTGCCATGTTTCTGGTTCTATGGCATCAATAACTTGGTTAAGTACCAACATTTTTTTCCAGCTGTCATTCTGATTTGAGGGGGAGTTGTCGTCACAGCATTCCTTAACAGCCATTTAAATGCAAACGTGACAGAAACGTAAGATATCACAATATAAAATAAGGTTTAGTCATGACATGGTAGCTAAAAAGACTATGGAGCATCATTTTGTGCTCATGGGCTTGCCCAGGGGTGGATAAATATTAATTTTATCTCTTTAGAAGCTTATTGGTGCTGCCCTCCATAACAGTTCCAGTTTCTCATGTGGCCCCATGGGAAAATGAATTGTCAACCCCTGGGCTAGAGTGTCCAATTGTTGACAGAATTTATCTTTTGTCTTTCTTTTCTTGGTTCTTGGGGACTTTTATCAGTGAGACTAGCTAAATTAAGTTTGCTCATGTTACAGAGAGTTCTTATAGATGGAATACCACAACTTTTCATACAATTATTGTATCACTAATAAGTCTAGGGATCTGTCTCCATGTGCATTCTTTGCCTGTCTTAAAAGTTGTTGGTCTGATCTGCTTCAGTTCTAGGGTTAGGGTTAGAGTAGACTGTAGTCTGCACGTTCTCCCATTGTCTCTGTGGGTACACACACACACACACACAGACACAAGTGAAAGCTCCTACTGAGATCGGGGTATCATCTCCCCACTGTGATGTGCGCAGACATTATCAACCTTCTCCACCTCACAGTAAAAACCTCAGTGCAGGGAAGTGACAGAGGTCAATGTCCGGAGTTTGGGTGAATGTATAAAAAGATGGCACAGACTGAGGGATAAGGGGTTACTCCAAAGGCTACTGGCTGTCAAGGTGTGGTGATGCAGCCAACAGTGTAATATCAATGCACAATATCTTGCTACTTAGCCACACAGACCCTGCTGCTGTTCAGACAAGCCTCGCCACCGAAATGACTTCAGATACGGATGAGTTGTGAACACACTCCCCTCTTCCCACTATAGTTCTTACAAGAGTAATTACAGTTTTTTGAGCAGCATCCTCATTTAAGAAGATAAAGAAAAAAAATTATATCAATCCAGCTTATCCCAATCCAGTGCTTGACTTTGGACTGATACAAAAACATAAATCAAAGTGTATTACTGATGGGAGGGGCTCGGCGAACTTCACATCTAGACTTTTGTTGGTTAATAGGTTGCATTAAGCCCATCAAGTGGTGTGGTGCGTGATAAGCAGTCTCGCGGGCCCAGTAGGGGCCTGAAGAAGCTCTTGTAATGAATGGTTGGAGCACTGCTGATGCACGGCAATCATTAACAGCCTGATAATTACTCTGGATACCTCAGTGGATTGTGTGCATGTGTGTGTGCGTGACGCAGATAGAGCCATTACGATGTGTGAGGCCTCAGAGAGAAACAGATAAGTGGTGTGTTTGTGTGTATTTTGCTTTGCTGGTTAACATATTGTGGATGTGTGTGGCCTAGAAATGTCCTACTCCAGCTTTGTATGCATATTCATGCTAACAGTTGCAAATATGAGTGCTTTCGCTGCTGCTTACTCTGGAGGTATTTGAAACTGTCTCAAGAAAAGCTGCTTTTAAAACAAAACAGCACCGCTTGATTAAGGATGCTTGATGGCTGCTGGCTTTGTGAGAAATAAAAAAAAAAAAAATCACCCAGTCTCTTTGCCCTTTTATCTCAAATTAAAACAGCTCACTTAAGTCTAATTTTGCAAATGTTTCCTAACATCTGTTTGATCAAATGTTTAGATTTTCTCAAGGGTTGGTAATCACACACTGACTTCAACGCTTTGTGGGTTCATTATTGTTCACTTGCTTTTGGTATGACTCATAGATTGGTGTCTCTTTGGACACGAGCTCGCCCGCAAGCATTGGTGACAGCACAGCAGAATAGACTAATAAGAGGAAGAATTAAAAAAGTAAAAAAATATATATAAATAAAAACACGAATGCTCTTATGTGGCTCTCAAAAGACTCAAAAGCACTGTGTTCAAAACATGCTACAAAACATTAAGCCCCTTAAGGAATGGCAATAACCTTGTTTGTTCAGAAATGCACATATTCAAAAGTGAAACATTCGTTCTTTAAAGGAATCCCTGTAAGGCCAAACTTTGCAGCTTTTGTCTACTACAGGAGCTAAAGGGGCCTACAAAAAGCAGTGACAAGTTCAATAAAGAGAAGAACTGAACTTGATTTATTGAGATAAAGAATTTGAATAATCAATTATTTGGCGATTATATTCAGATGAACCAACGTCCCGGCAATGATAAGAATTAGGACAGGAACCCCCAGAGACTAGACCCTGGTGATGGTGTACAGTAGGTGGAGGCTTGGATGGGGCTCTGAGTGATCATGGTGAGGCGGAAATGGGGAGGGGGCAGGTCACATGAATGAGAGTCTGAAAGGTGGAATGACAGCAGAGCCGAGAGATTTAAAGCCCACGGAACAGAGACTGACTGGCTCTGAGAAGGGAGGCGAGAAAATGACTGAACTAGAGTAATGATGTCAGAACTGAAATGGACAGCGTGGGAAAGTGGAAGTGATGTAAATATGCTAGCAGCCCGAACACCCAGGAATGCAGGTGAGCAAGTGAATGCGGATCTTGTTTACTGAACTTGGAAGGTTAGCGCTAGTAAGGTAGGCTAACTAGGTGCCACGCATAAACAAAAAGCTGGTCATTCGAGCTTTGCAACTTTATAGCAGATTCCCACGAGAAGTAATTTTCTTCTGTGTTATTTCAACATTTGCTGAATCGCCTGCACCTCCTGCGCACTCAGTGGTTTGTTCCTTCCACATTATACAAAGGAGAATGTCCACCATGCATTGATTTGTCTTCCACACATCCAATTGCGGTGATAAATAATGACCATACTTTCAAAACTCACAACAATGGGTAGTCCTGTGACCTCTTGGTTTCACATCGTTTCTAGTTTTTTTTAAATGCACTACAATGCAACTACTATTTGAGTTTTTATATTTTAAACAAGCCCCAAAATAAATAAACATTTTATGTTGTGCAATACTCGCTTTTTAATCACCTAAGGTTCAAATCCACAATGCTTTGTTTTATCATTCAGCACACTGATGTTTGGCCACTGTCCAGAGTGGTGTTTCAGTGATTGAGAGCCCTAACAGTCCTGGCCCGCCCTGCTTAGTTTAGTCTACCGAGGGGTAATTGAATAGCACAAGGCTGCAATAGCACTGGACTGGAGGAATGCTGAGCTGCAGGGGAATATGGAGAAGGTTTCAGCCAGCAGCAATTAAACAGAGAAATGATGCGTGAAATAGAAAAGAGGAGGGGAGTGTTGGTGAAGAGAGAATAAAAGTGCAGAGATTGTAAAGGGTACCAGGAAATGTCTAAAACTGTATGAAAAACAGTGGCGGTAGAGTAAAAGAGAGATGATGGTGAAGAGAGATTAAAGTTGCGTTAAATATAAAAAGACACTGGGGAGAAGAGAGGATTGAGACTCTGCAAGTGGCCATACTGGAAACCCAGTCCTTAGGCCTGGTGGCAAAATGCAGCGCAAGCATGTACCGTACTATATATCACTCGTGACAATATTTTGGTTTTAACCTTCCCTTCAAAATGTAGAATTTGAAAACAGTAACTCACTTGCAATCATCAGAGATGTGTACTGTGACAGCCTTTCCTCAATTTTGACAGAAATTAAAATGTTTTAAAGTTTGTTGTTGCGCTAATCAATATTCCCTAAAAAGCTGAGTTGTTTCAAGTGCTGTACTGCGGAGTAGACAGCTTTGTCAGCTAGAAAAAATATTCTCATATAGAAACATGAATTGCTTTAGTAAAATAATGTATTTCTTACTCTGTTTGAAATCCCTTTGTCCAATCCCATTCCTGAATATCTGACCTATTGCCAGACTCCATATTGACAGCTCACCTTCCCCAATTTCATGTTTTCATGTTGAACAATGTATGGGTTGAACAATGCTGGACACCAGCCAATTGATGGGCGGTGAAGGCAGAACCCCTTGGGATCCCAGTGACAAAGGAAAAAAACACTCGGGAATCAGACAGTAAAGGGGAAACCTGTCGGGTGGCAAGGCAGGTGGAAAGGAATATAGGCAAAATCCCTCAGGAGACTGTACATGAGACCAAGTGGAAGGCTGATGAAGGCAGTACTTGGGAGGCTGGGCAGGACAACGGCAGTGAAGAAATAACCCCTCAGGAAACCTGTGGTGAAGAGGATACCCCTGGGGAGGCTGGGAGGGAGGCTGTGCGGAAGGTCTGCAAAATCCCTGTGAAGACCCTGCAGAAAAAAGGGCATAAGGCCAGCAGCAAAAGTAGAAAAGGCAGATGGGCAGTGGTAGCACTCTTTTGGAGGCTGCAAAGGTATAATCCTTCAGGAAGCCAGGCAGGAAGTCAAGCAAGAGGCCAGGCCAGAGGCTTATGGCAAAAGCTGAATGTCTTGGTAGGTTGGTTAGGAGGTTGTCAGTATCTGTAGATCAACTCAACAGACCACGCAGAATACTTGCAGTGAAGGAGGAAGTCTTCAAAGGCTTGAAGACAGGCTGGTCAGGAAGCCAGTGGCAAAGGCAGAACTACTCCAGAGGCCAGACGGGTGGCTGGACAACTGGAGTCCTTCTGGATGCTACTTAAGTGGTTGATGACAAGAAGAGTTCTTCTCGTGGCCTGAGAGCTGATCAGTGACAGACACAGTCTTTCTGGAGGCCCGAAGGGAGGTCAGTGGAGAAGGCAGAACCCCCAGAGGCAGGAGAACTGCACATTTGGCCTTAGATCAGGAATCAAAGCTGTCAATCTCCAGCTGCGGGTCAGCAGTGTGGGTTCACTAAAGTCTAAGTTAGTTGGAGTTAACTAAGGTGCCAGCTGCATTCCCCAGGAATCCATTTGATGACACACAGATGACTAAGTAGTATATGTCATGTATGGCTGTGTGAGAGTTAGACCCAAACGCAAGACGCCTGAGACTGAGACTGAGTTGAGCTTAAGAGTTTCGATGCCGAGTCCTTTTGCAATGTCCAAAACCAACAAAATACAAAATGCAAAATCCCAAACCCAAGTTTGGACAGGAGTCCGTAAAACAAATGCACCATAGAATACAAGAGACAATACAACATCAAATGAACCAGTGATCACAAAAACAACAAAAGTCTATAAAACTAAGAAAAACATGAAAATATTAAACAATATTAGAACTTCAACAACCAAAAACATTGGCTAAAAGGCCCAGGACCATGACAGTACAGAAGTTAACCCACAATCCAAAAAGATATTAAACGAAAGACCACAAATAAGACAAGAAAACCAAACGAGGAAAAATGACAAAAACCAGGAACAGGTACAAGGAAACAGGAAGTAGTTACTTGATGATCCAACAAAGACATGGCCAATCAGGATTAACCTTAACTGAACAGTCCAAATCCGAAAATATTTTAATCAGCAATATGAATTTGAATGGCCATAATACAGCAACTTTCCCTCAACACACTAAATAAAATATGATAGAATATTTTTCTTCAAAAATAACATCAGGGAAAATGAGAATATTTCAAGCTGATGAAAATTTGCAAATTTCTTATTTGATGTGATATTAGCAAAAAGTCCAGAAACAAGAAAGAAGCTATTTAATTTCCTCCAGAAAAGAGGAAAACTGCCGCTGATTTAAATCTTTGTCTCTTATAAAGTTCACTGTCTGTGTTATGGTGCTTATGACGCGTTCGGTCTTCAGGACTTTGCTATGCAGCCTTTCCTGATGCGTGATGCAGTGATGCACTGTCTGCTCACCTGTGCAGGTCTCCCTCTGCATCTTCTCCTGCATCCGTCCCAGAATTTTACTCTTTTTGCCCACACACCTGTTTTCAAAGCCCACTTTTTGTTTGGCCGTTTTTGGTTGTCAGGCTAGCTTAAATGTCGCTGTAAAAAGTGCTGATCGATGTTTTTATCCGCTGATCACTGATCAATGTATCATAGGCAGGTCTTGACCTACATGGCAACTGTTGCAGTGCATAGTGGGCCATTAATCATAGCCATATTAAATTATCTCACTGGCTGGATCTGACCCGTGTTCTAAATGATGACAATACACGCCACATTTGTAAGAATCAGAGTTTCTAAGTTATAATGCTTTTTGTTAATTTTTGACCAATAAATCATTAAGTTGACCTTGAAGACCTTGGTGGATGTAAGCCAGAATATAATAAATTGTAAAAATTTGAATGAACAGAACTACGCAGGGGTGTACAGTGGGGCAATGTTAACAGACAGAATGACACGCACACACGCAAACACTGCCAAAAACATAAACTCCCTGGTGGAGATAACTAGTTACAACCGAACATAATCAGGGACTGTGAGAGGAAAGAACACTGGAGACACTGCAGCAGACAGTGGCTAACAAAGGAAAGCAGTAAATAACAAAAGGACTGAGTAATCACAAATTCAACAAAATTCCTAATTGACAAGAACAGGGAGATGAAGGAGGGTAAACTAATTGCAATGGAACTCAGGAGCTAAACTCAAATAACACTTCAGAAATCCTAACTAGAACTCAATTATACACAAAAAAATATGGAAATAAACCACAGCCGACTAATAATCAGAAACAGTAAAAAAAAAAAAAAAAAAAACGAAACCTCACAAGAAAATCCCGAAACTATGACGCAGAGATTAAATGTGTAATCACAGGTAGTGCTACCCTCCCCGGATGTTTTATATCAGGTTCCTAAACAGACTTTAGGACTAATCAGAAAAAAAGCTACAGCAAAAAAAAAAAAAGCAACATTAAGCACGAGTACACTTATTGCAGACCTTAACAGACCTTAACAGGAGTCAAGCCCAAATTCTTCTTTTACATCTCAGCATGAATATTTTGTAAAACATCTCAACTGCATTCCATTTTAATGGCTCTTAAAACCAATTCAAAATGCAGATTGCTCAGATTTTCAAACACGAAGGTTGAGTTGTTGCATTGTCAACTTTCAACTAATGTCAGAGTTTTTTTGAAAGATGCCTAAGAAATGAGGGGCCTTTTCTGAACTCGGGGGCACATGATTTCTTGCCCTCTCCTGCATCTTTACTCACAAGCTTGTTAAGAGTTCATCTGAGCTTATATTAACAACTACAGCTGGATAGCTTTGCACACACACACACACACACACGCGCGCACACACACACACACACACACACACACACGTGCAGACAAGAGCCAAGGATTCAGGGATTTAGCAGTTGATAGAGGAGAAGGTTTTAAAAGGCATAGTGTGGAGACTCTTGAAGTACACTTAAATGTCAGTGACCAGAGCAATGTTAAGGTCCTAGATGACTTCTGCATGGACTATAGCAGAGCTGCCACCGTACATGTGGCCTAATGAGTGAAGCTCTGTGAGCCTGCAGTGTGGAGAATCATCCTAAAATTGGTCTTCAACTTTCAAAATGTTACATGAGTGAGAGGTAACCTTAGCTGTAAATCAACTTCACACTTTTTTCCACAAAGCCAGACCCAGCTGTTTGGTTGATGTGCAAAGAAGGGAGGTCTTCAGTGTGGGCAGACGCATAGATACACACACACACACACACACCTACACACACACTTTAATCCAGTTTATAGGCATTTTGCTGTATGTACCCACTGTATTAACGTTTGAACCCGCAGCCCTCCTTTGGACAATTGTTTCAGAGAAAAATAAAATGTGCAATAAAAAAAAAAGAATGAAATCTGAAATGGAGAAGTGGAATTACAGCGGATCCATGACCTCTGCGAGCCGGAGCTGTACGGCTGCCCCACATACTCATCCAGCTGCCCTCTTCCTTCTCCTCCTCTCCCTGCATCTAATCCTGCCAGAGGACTTTAATTTACTGCCCAGACTTCCCTCACACAATTTCTTTAAAAGTACATTTTATGAGACTGCAATTCCATTTCATAGGAGGCCCTGTACAGTAAATCCTATTTGCGAAGCGTCATATGCAGTCACATTAACATGACAAAAGTGCCAGTCTGGAGTCCTGTGCTTTGCTCCTGCTCACATTATCGCCTCCCGAAGCATTTTATAGGATACCAGAGTGCCAACTCGTGTCCATCAGGAAAGTTGTAGTGGCTACTGCTGAGGCATAAGTGTCGACTGAATGGAAGATAAAAGTGTCTAAGCTACACAAACAGCAGCAGACACCTAATATGAATCAATAATATCACAGCTATCTCTCTTTGGAAAAGTATCTACAGCTTAAATGTTATTTTAGCAAAGTTCAGCAGGATCAAGGCATCAAAGCACCTAAGAGACTGCAGAACACGTACATTTATACAGTGCTTTTGAAGTAACCTTAAAGATAAAAAAAAGCTTATGTGTTCCAGTTTCCTCTATTTTCAGGCCCAATCTATAGCCTTAAAGCTTCTATAATGCTGCATTCTTTCAGTGTCAAATATGTGGCAAAGTTTTCAGCACCTCAATCAATATTCACATCTTGCTCCTGCAGGTGACTGACATACAGATTTCTCTTTCTACCACTTGGTCACTCCCCTCATGTGTCAGCACAGGCAGGCTTAGCTGTCGAAATTGTTGTCATCCGACTTTTGAAAGTCTTTTGATGAAGTATTATTACCATATGGCTATTAAACAGAATCCAGGTGTTAGAATCTTATGAGACTTCTTCAGTGCAGTTTCCCCACAACACACTGTCATCATAAACTTCCTCACTGAAACTAACAAGGACTATCAGTAAGGAAGCTTTAAAAAAAAAAATGCGCACAATTTAAAGCTTTGAAGAAGTTACTGGTATATAGTCATAACTGTTTAGGGGAAAGGCTAGAGCTGTTGCATTTTTTTCTGCAGGTTCTGGGCAGGGAGACTGGGAGTTCTGAGCCAGAGCCATATGGTCTCGTTTCAGCAGCCCATTTCTTGTCATTAATGAGCTGTGATTGATTGGACCATCAGTGCTGCTGTGCATAGTGCAGGTACTAAAAGAAAGCTAAACAAAAGGTGTTCAAATCATGTGACCTTCTGACCTTTATATCAGCACTAAACCTTTGTGCAACTATCTGTAATTGCAAAAACGCTCAAAGATGACTTGTCTGAGATATTCTGACATTCAAAGATGAAAAATTAATCAAATCAAATGCTACTTTTGCACTGTAGAAGCTGAATATGGACACTTTAAATAAAATAACTGCTACTGGAGTTCATAAATGCAATCTGTTTCTCATATTTTTCTGTGCAAAATATCATTTTACTCATTTTGAGCTGTCCAACCTTTTAAAACCTTTAAGTGCTAAATAAAAACTGTCATGGTCCCTGGGTCTTGGACCCATGGTTTTGAGTTTTTGTGGGTTTTTGATTTATGTTCTAGTTTTATATCTTGACATTTAAGTATAATATTATAATTATATTCTTAGTGCTTCTGAGTTTATATTTACTTCTAGTCCACGGTTCTTTGTTGTGTGATGTTAGTTCTCCTTCATGCCCAGTCTTTTCTAGTCTCGCCTCTAGATTTTGACCTTAGCGTGTTGTGTGGTTTGGTCTGTTCAGCCAACAGCCAGCCTTTTCCCCTACATTTAATTCCTACAGAGATGTAAATATATAATAAAAAATTGTGGATACAGAGGGGTTTATTTCTTATTCAGGAGCAGTGAAGTATGAAATGTCATGGATTGTAGGCAAAGGACCCAAAAGCAGACTCCAAGGGCAGGAGCAAACACAAAATGCACCTTTTAATGGAAGTTAGTTTGCAGTCCGGAATTCAAATCCTTAAAGAAGAAAAAAACAAACAGAATCCAACTTGAGGGGAACACGTGGGGGAAGACAGGAGACACTCTGACAAGAAACAAGGGAAGATAGCACTATAAACACACACAGAGCTAAATTAGGAGAAGGGGATCTAGCTGGGGAGAACACACAGGTGCAGACAATCAAGGTAATGAGACAGGGGAGGAAGTGAAATTCAAAGCAATGTCCAAGACAAAACTATCAAACTAAAGCAGGAAATAACCCAAGAGCAATAATGTTACAAAGATGAAGACTCATCACTGGAAAAAACATAACCAAAAGCTCAGTATTACCACAACTAAGAGTCACAATATTAAAGTAATAGAAGGACCAAACAAAGAACACAAGGACAGTGTTTCCCATATTTAAGCCTTAAATACAGGAACAGCTCAAAAGCCTAAACATAAACTCAAGTCAAATATATAACTAAGAACTCAAACTAGTGTGTGCGTGCGTGCGTGAGTGTGTGCATGCGTGTTTTTTTCTACTCTTGGCTCTGTATGATGTTAGTAAGAGCAGTTAACGCTACTATGACCCATGCACCTGCTGTTCAGATGTTCAGCCAATCACAAGAGTGTTGCTTTAAAGGGAGAGAAGGAAAGTGAGAACAGCTTTAGTCAGACAGTGGATGAAGCAAGGGGCCGTATCAAGATCCAGGATTAGATGCAGATTATTTTTAACTAGGAATCATGCAAAGCTGCGTCAGTAGAACTGAAGAATAAAAATACAGATCTGGAAATCACCATAATAACTTTAAACAAGAGTGTTCTCTAAATCCTCAGCATGAATGCTATTTGGCTATCACATGATTTTTATTTTATTTTATTTTTTAAATGTAGGCTTGTTTACATTGTGAAATACAAAAAAGCCCCATAAACATTTAGCTTTTGTTTTTATAACGTTTGCTAATATTGGCAGCCAAGAAGTTCCCTTATCTCTAACTCACTTTTGTCAGACTGCACAGCTGGTCCAAGCTTTAGACACTGTGCAGACAGCTTTAACCAAACAATCCAATATAATAAGAAAGATACTTGTCTGCTGATTTTTTTCCCCCCACAATAAAGCTCTTGTGGCTTTAACCAAAACCATCCATCCTTGTGATTGTTTTACAGTTCTCAACTGTCATGTGGTTTGTAGACACGCGTAATCGATCAAAGATCAGTACACCCTGATACAAGCTAAATATCTGATTTGACCCGCGATGTTTATAGCTTATTCTCGCTGCCCTTGTGCTGTATTATCTTGCGGGCTAGTTAAAAAGAATGCAGAGACAAACACGGCACCCTAAGCTGGCAATCAAAAAGTTCACAAACTGCTGTCTATGCAAGTTTACAATGGTAACCTTCTAATGTGTGACAGTATTTACATAAAGGATTCAGGCTTGGTTGGAATATTAATTATTGATGTGAACTGTAATGAATGATTTATAACCAAAGCCAATCAGAAGCTGCTGTCTCCCAGAGCCACCTGAGGGATATTATATATTTATAACTCAAGGACATGCTGTCATTGTTTAGGCCTACCTACTTACTCCTTGGTTACAGTGGAGCAAAGCTTTTGTTTCCCTCTCCATTGTACTTTGCCTTCAAAGACAACTGCTATTGGCTGTTCAGCAGAAACAGTTCTCAGGAGAGAACATGTGGCCTTCCTTTAAAGTGCGCTCTTGTACAGTGCACACATACTACAAACTAATGCGAGCGCTCTTTTCCTCAGGCAGAACTTTTCTTGAACTTCAATAAGCAAAGAAGAAACAAGATTGGACGTTCACAGATTGAATGATAACCTTTACTGTTTGTTTTTTTTCCCCCCAATTCTCATTTGCAGGAGTTAATTTGCAGCAGAGGACAGCATTTTGATTGAGCCTAACCAAGAAATCAGTCACAGCAATGAACACAAAAAAAAGGGGGTGGGGGGGGGATGAACAGACAACACAGCCATAGTGCTTTTGTATAAATCTCAATGAGAATGAGAATGCACTTAGCACAGTGTCATTAACACTGAATTTGGAGGCGCAGCAATATGCAACGTGGTTTTGATAAATGCATTCTATTAGCCGAGACAGTAAAACAAGGTAATATGTTGATGTGGGCCGCTGGAAATACATTTATATGTTTTTCAAAGTGACTGGGGCACCCATGGGAGTGGAGGAAAATGATTGGGCCAAATTGATCGTCGCTTGGAATTAACCCCACTCTGATTGGTGCTATTGTAATTGGAGGTCAAACGGGTTACTGTAATACATGATGTACAATTGATAATTAAGAGTCTTCCAATGTGCCGAGTAAATTAATTCCTACCAACGAGTTCCCACAATGTGCAGGTTCATAGGTTGTTAATCAGACTAGCCTCTTCCTGAACGAGACAAACACTTTGCACAGATGATTAACGCTAAACATAATTGTATGTAAATGGAGATTTCAGAATAATCCACATTACTCAACTGTAGTCTTCTATGTGAAGCTCTCGGCTGTCTGTTGAAAGGTTTGGAGTGGAAAACGGTTCTGTGTTAATTATGTGTAGTTTCTACTGAAGTTTCTGAAGTTTGGTTCTTTGCTCATCACCCTCTCTCGTGGATAAAATACTAGTTAAATGATCTTTTGTTGTTTAAAAAGTATGCCTATTTTTTGTAATATCTTTGAGTAGTTCATTATAATTACTAAATGGTTAAAATGATGTGACAAATGTTTGTTTTCTTTTGTAGCCACCGGAATTGGTGTGTGTGTTTGATTGACGGGAGCTGGCAGATTACCAGATTGCCTAAGCAAATACAAATTAAAATGAAGTGATTTAATTGGTTGTCTGGAAACACATTTCCCATCTACTAAAATGGAGAACTAACAGTATTAAGCTGTGGTCACACCACAAAGTGGCATTTGCCTATCCACACAAAATTGGTGGGGGTTCAAAATTGGTGGCACAGTGACTACTCTAATGGTGTGTTTACTCCCCCCCCCCCCCTTTTTTTTTTTTTTATGAATGCACACCATTAAAAACTTACTGAAAGGGGGAAAATAAATTTGCTAATGGCCAATTCATCAGCTTAGCTTGGTTGCTAAAGAACTAATTTTGAACTATTTATTCAACAGACTTATTTGTTTAACTGAATTGTGTCTCTTCTTTGTGGACCCTTTGAAACTCTGAGAGAACATCCAGCCATCCATAACCACTTTGCCATCTGAGGTTTGCAGTGGGGCTGCTATGATCAAGAACTAAAAGACAATAGTGATTAGTAACTTAAAGTTTCTATTATTTTAGAATGTTCTAATAGTCATTAATACTCTTGTTTTTACCAGCTCCTGTAGTAGGGTCTCAGGAGTTTATGAGACAGTCGCAAAAAATGAATCAATGATTCATGGTCATGGACACGAGTTAAGTTTTTGTGTGTGTGTGTGTGTGTGTGTGTGTGTGTGTGTGTGTGTGTGTGTGTGTGTGTGTGTGTGTGTGTGTG